>PYAF01003429.1:116640-177376 GCA_007407185.1 Glycine tomentella | reverse complement strand
GTCCGATCGAGGTGTACAATATGTCGAAATGCTCGAAATTGATAGAAGTAATGAAAAAAATAAAAAATAGCATGCAATTAACTGACTAAATAATTAAAAAATTAGAAAACAAGAAAATTTTGGGATGTTCGAAGATTAAATCACAATTTTGAGGCACTTAGAAGCCTTTTTTGGGAAAATTTTTTGACCAAGTCCCCTTTAGCAACTTACCAGCGCCTTCTCCTCGATATTTCGAACACGTGGCCACCGGTTTCGTCTCAATCGGACATTCCAGTCAAAAGTTATGACCGTCCGAAGTTTATATACGCATCGCTCCATCTGTGCAGGACTGACACGTGTCACGAAGTGGAACCGCCCAGAATTGGGCAGCACTGGAACCGCCCAAATCCAGGCGGTTCTACCCCCTTGGTACCACCTGGATTTGGGCGGTTCCAGTGCTGCCCAATTCTGGGCGGTTCCGACTGCCCCAGATTCGTAAATAGTTTCGAAACTGCCCCAAATGCGTAATTTTTTATTTAATTTGTATTATTTGGGTTCTTTTGCCAGTTCTTCAAGGTCTTCTCTTCTTTCCATATCTGCATTAGACTTAGATGTAAGCTTAATCCTTTTTCTTCTTTCCATATCTTCAAGGTTTTTTGTCAGTCTTGTTATTTGGCATGGTCAAGTCACATATTCCTCATTACCTCTATATATTTTCAAATTATGAGTTACAATTTTACTATGGATAGTAACCTGATGCAGTGTTTGATGTTAATTGATGCTAGTTTTCTATTTAAAATTATTGTTCATAATACTAAATTTAGTATTAGGCCTACATTAAGTAAGTATATCATGAACAACTTAGGCTTAAAAAAAGTAGCCAGTCACTTTCTATTGAAGATGATGTAATGGTCGAAGAAGCAAATGAGGTGGTACCTGATGGTGTTGAAGAGGTGGAACTTGAAAAAATCAACCTTGAAAAGAAAGAGAGGGAACAAATGTTGCTTCTTGATGAGATAAGAAAACTGTCTCTTTGGTATGACCTTTCTAGAAATGCACAGCCAGAAAAGGAAGCAGACTTGTGGATGATAGACGGTGAAATAGGCATGCTGGTAAGAAATGAATCTTGTTAAAAATCCTTTGTATGTATGTAAATGAATGGTTCTAGTCCAATTATAGATGCTTGTTCTTTGAATTAAGACGTTTCTATCTGCCAAAAACATATCAGGCTAGCACTTTGCCAGATGATATTTTTATGATTGTGGTACTTAAAATATTTTTATCCACTGGCAGAAGTTGATAAGCTTGTTATATGTAATAGTAAATGATAAAAAGATAGTCTTCTTTTCAGGCTAAATTTTTTTTATATTTTCTCTCTCTCAATTTGCAACAATATACTAATTCAGTTTCTTTTTTGTAATCATGTTAAATATCTAGCTGTCTCATTTGAAATTACTTTGATTACAAACTTTGAGTGAATGATAATAACTACCATGTTTTTTTTGTTACTTAATGAATGTAAATAACGAGTACCACTCTTTATATTATTTTTATCTCAAACTATATATCTTGTAACAGACAATTTATTATTGATGGCTCAGATTAGAATACACAAGTTCTTTGAGAAAACTAAGAAGAAAAAGGGTGATAAAAGCAAGAAAAATGAAGTTGAGTCTGTTGCTGACATCAAAGAGGAACAAAAGCTGTGGAAAAAGTCATTGATTTGATACAAAAGCAAAAGCTAGTTTGCAGTGAGGGGGCTAGTAAAGGGCTAGGATGATTCAAAACTGTGGGGAGCAGTCTTAAAGACAAAGGTATGTGTTCCTTCTTCTAAATAAATTCAAAGTCAAAATTACCTTACTAGATTTATAATGAGCACTTGAACAACATAGCTTAGCTAGTGGTTATGTCCCGACATTCTTGTTTATTGAAATTTGTTGATATCAATCCAAATGGTTTTCGAGATTTCTAGTATGTGAATTTTATTAATTTCTATCCCATATCTTATATGCATCAATGCTTATTCTTTAACTATATATATTTTATTAATTTCTATCTCATAACAAAAGAATATATAAATCATTATTTATTAATCAATCTTTTTACATACATGAGATATAGAATAATTTTTGTAAAATATGTTTCTAGCATTAAAATATTTGATAGTTTAATACACAACTTGCTTTCTAAAAAACCGGGAATTCAGAATTGGACAAGCTTCACCTTCCTTGCAAAGAATGGGGATTCTTCCAGGTGGATCTCTTTAATTTTTCTTTTTATCCTTCAATTACTTTGTAAATGTGGGTTTGTAATTGTACACATGCACTAATGTTATTGGTCCAAATCAACAAAACAAAGAAATAGCAAGGATAATTTTTTTAACTTACGTTGGTAGATGATAATTTTTTTAACTTAGCGTTCATAAAAAGCATCACTCCAATTATTTTATTTAATTTTCCCCATTTACCTATCCCTAAATATTGGTTGGCCAAGGAAAAAAGCCAAACCAATCCAGTGACTCCTTGACTGCCACTTTCTCAACTCACAACTATTGTCTATTCACCTTCTTCTCTCTCTATCATGAATGGTTAACATTAACATTTTCATTTTTATTTCACTTTCATCGTGACAAATGTAATAAGATATAGGAAGATACAACACTGAGCAAAGATTTGTTCCACAAATGCTTAATTAATAAACCAAGTTGTTTTCTTCTGTTAGTTATTTAAGTATTTTAACCCTGGGAGGAGGGAGGGGATGCTGTACTGATCTTAGTTCCAACTTCCATTTTTAAAATTGCATGGTTCTATGTGTTGCCTTCTAATCCTTTCTGATGGCTAATTAAATGTCAGGTTTAAGCATGTCTCTTTTTTTCACTAATTTATTTCCTTTTTTCAATGGTATAGAATACTAAGTTGGAAAACAATGAATAATAATTTTTCATTTGGTATAGAGATACTAATTTATTTCCATTTTTCAATGGTATAGAGATACTAATTTATTGCCTCTTTTTTCATTTGTTCTTTTTAACTTAATATATATAACTGACCATAAAACCTTGTTAGGTCATCATTACTTGCTACTCCCAAACACCTGCATCTTCTCTACATAACATAAAACCTCTTTTTCTCTTCTTTTCTCTCTTTACCTTTGCTTCTCCACCATGCCTGTCATTTTTTATTAACTTTAACTGCCACTCACTTTCTTATTATTAATATAGTCTGCCTTTAGGTGAGTTTCCGTAAAACAAAGTTAAGGCAAATGCTAATAATTATGCTTAGGGAATTGGTTAATAAATAAAAAATAAAAATTATGTTATTTATAATTTTTTAACATTTTTTTATAATTTTTATAATAAATTTTAACTGATATTTCAACAACGTTGGATAATAAAATCTTTTTTAATTTTGGAGTTTTAGTAAAATTAATTTTAAATGAAATTAATTATTTAAAAGTAACTTTAAAATGAAAGTAGTTTGTAATTTAAATGTTTTTCTAAAAAAATATCAGTATTTTAACACAATCAATACTCAAATCAAAATCAAGTAATCAAATTATCAGTATTTTATAAAATTATTTTCATTCAAAATTAATTTTAATAAGTTCAAACACGTAACTTATATATACGTGTGTTGAATGTTATTCAACATGAGAGAACTGAAAAAAATCAACACGAGATAATAAATGTGAGTATTTAAATTAAGTTAGTTGGTATTTTGATATAATTTTATATGACCTAATATGAAATCAAATACACTTAATTTAATGTAAAAAAATACTTTAAATTGTTTGAATTTAAGATTAGATTTAGATTCAAAATCAATTGATTAATATATAACCAAACAGAAATTTGTATGGTTTAACTATAACATGAGTTATATAAATATGTAAATAAATAAAGAACAAATGCAGAGCAGCATAGGGCCATGGCTCATGTCATCTGGATGAGGTGGGAATGTGGGATTTGAAATTTGATATCCAAAAGTCATAAATGGGAACAGTTGCATGATGGGGTCCCCGGGGTAGGATTCAATTGAATGGGACGTGTCCAATTCTTTTCCTGCCACCCTCTTTCATCTTTGATCTGTTTTACCAATTTTTTTTCATTCATCGAAAAAGAAAGGTTCAATTTCACATGATAAAACACCATCCTTGTACTCTGATTTTTTTTTAAAAAATTTCAAGATTTGGGACTACACTCGCTTTGTGGACACCATCAATAATGGAGAAGGCAAATGATGGACTGCCAAGGTTAGCATAAATTGAATAATGACTTATTGTTCGTTTAATTTTCTTATACTAACACTTTCTCTGTCACAAGTCACAAAGGTGTCATATAGTTTGGTACGTATATTCTATATACTATATAGTATTGATTTGATGAAAAAGCAAAACCTAGTTGCAGTGAGGGGGCTAGTGGAAGGGCAAGGATGATACAAAATTGTGGAGATTAGTCTTAAAGACAATTTACCTTTATCCTTCTTAAATTGTTATCTTTGTTTATCTGCTTCTTATATGCTCACCTATTTTCTGAACAGTTTTGGAAATTGTTAGGAGGAAAATCAGAATATCCCAATCAAAAGATTCTTAGAGAGCCTGAAAATGATCCTCACCTATTTTTCTTGCCATTTCTCAAAAGGTAAAGGATAATATTTTGCTTGCTAAAATGGTTTTTGTTCCCCCTCCCTCTTTTGAAGGAAAATAGCTGACTTGCTTATGATGGTTTTCTTGCACTACCTGACTTAGCAATTTGCAGGAAATTTGTAATTAAATTAAAATTGATAATTATTAAGACTAAATTGATATGACAAGGTTTTTTTGGTAACATAGGGTGGAATATAGTTCAAGGTGAATAAGGCCATGACATTATGAATTAAAATTGTATAATTAAATTAACTAAAAGTCAAATTTATTATATAAAAAATAGAGAAACCAAATTTACGAAATACTATAATACACTCCTCACTTAAGAAAAATCAAATTCACAACTTACTATTTTTGCATATGCTTGCAGGATATCTTTGCTGGTGGAATTGATTCAATAGCAGCTGCCATAAATTGGGCAATGGAAGAGATGATAAGAGATCCAACAATGATGAAGAAAGCACAAATTGAGGTCATTGACATATTCAATATCAAAGGAAGGGTTGACGAAAGTTCTCTGGATTCTGGTTAGCATGCTAGTTTACTGAATTATATATTCAGCTTAGATAAGTTTGTGTTTGTTTCATGTGCTTGTCATTATTGTTATTAAATAGACATGATGCTTTTATTTTACATTTATTTTGAATTTTAGTTAATTTGTTTTAACATTTATTTGAGATTAATGAATTTGAATATATTATTAATTGCATGTATGTGTTAATTTCAATATTGATGTTAAATAATACAAATGAAAAAAATATACTCAATACTGACGTTAAATAAAAAAATTAATACAAAATCATAGAAAATTAGTTACCGATAGAATTTCCAATGGATCTTTCCGTCGGAAATTTTTGACGGATCAGTCCGTCGGAAATTTTTGACGGATCATTTGGTCAGAAATTACCGAATGAATATTTCGTAGGAAATTTCCAACGGAATGATCCATCGGAAATTCCTGACAGATCATTTCGTCGAAAATTTTTGACAGATCATTCCGTCAGAAATTTCCCACGGATACTTACCGACGGATATTTTCGTCGGGAATTTCCGACGGACAAAAATATCCATCGATTAAATTTTCAACGACCGTTTTACCGACTGATTTTTGTCCGTCGGAATTTGGCTTTACCAACGGATTTGTGATGTTACCGACGGATTTTGGCTGTCGAAAATTCCAATTTTTTTTGTAGTGGTTGAGGTTAGAGATATCTCTTTAAGGTGAGAGAGATAATTTTGAGCTAGTACTTGGAGAAGTTGAGACTAGAGATATTATAGTGTAAGATAAAGATTTTGGAAAGGCACTGATGCTCTGAGATGCTGAGACCACATTGAGATTTGATTGGTGCTCAGGGTTGTTAAGACCAGAGAAAATATCTACTCAAAGGCATGTGATGTGAGGGGCATGTAGTGGCATGACACCTTGAATGGAAAGTCGTAGCCTGGTAAGATAAGGAATGAATGACAAGGGCTCACTGACGATAATGTTATGGATAATGTGTCGAGTGATGAAGTATCATAAGGGCCAAGGTAGCACCTCGTGTTAGGAACTCCATCTGACTAAGCTTGGCAACCTGACTACTACTTAGCATCTTGTTGATTGTTGCGAAAGTACGTCTCAAAATAAGGATTTTGGATTCTTAGGTTGAAAGAAATTGAGCTCATTTGAGGAAGATGAGGACTTGTATCATGTCGTTGTAGAGACATATGTATTCTCAGTCACTTCCAAAATAGGAAGTATGGATACATATAGAGACTAGAGTCAAGGATTAGAAGAGCATAACTATATGAGTCTTAAGGCTCTCATAAAGTCTTGTCAATTGTATGACGGTAGGATATCCTACCATCAATGTTAGATAAGTGTGAAAGTAGTTTTCCTTACTCCTCTACTTTTCTTTTCTTTTCTTTACATGTTCTCTCTGGATGGATATGTGTAGATGACAGTCATACCTAGTGATCAAGTTCCCTTGTTGCATATACTTTAAAGAATATGAAGACTGTTCAGAAGATACGAGACTCAAAGATCGGTTCTTTTTATAATTGTGCCTGGGATAGGTAGAATTCATATAATGCTCAAACTAGTAAGCATGTATTTCCTATATCTTTCAAAGATTATACTTATTTTGTAATCTAAAACTGATGAATGTATTCAAGAAGATCATAGTTTTAATATAACTATATAAGATAATTATTATTAATAGTGTCTAAGGATATTCTTTAACTATTAAATACAGGATTGTTCCATAAAAGATTTCTCATTAACATTTAAGATTAATGTCTATAAATGGGGGATGTTATAGAACCTTTGAGAAACAACTCATTGTACTTAATTAGTTGGTAGCTTAACTCCAATAGTAGATTAGGTTAAGGTGCATAGGCTTTATGTCTTATTAATATAACTTATATTAGGTATTTAACCAGTGGTGGATCTAGGACCCTAGACCAGTGGAGACAATTTATTTAAAAAATAAAAATTGATAATTATCATTATTATATGGGATAGTTGAATTCAAACACGAAGATAAGAGGAACAAAATATGAAATTTTAAGATAAATATTTGCATTTTATTAAAATAAGAGGGTACATTTATTTACTCTTACATGTGAATTGGTAAGGAGGTTCAAATACATAAAATTAAGGGGTTCAAAATATAAAATTATGAGGTGCAAAATATGATTTTTTTTTGTATTTTATTAAAATAAGATGATATATTTACTTACTCTTACATGTGAACTGGTAAAGAGGTTCAAATATATAAAATTAGAGGGTGCAAAATATAAAATTATGGGATGTAAAATATAATATTTTAGGACAAATACTAGTGATTTTATTGAAATGAGGGGGTGCATCTGCCCACCCTCATTTAGATGTAGATCCGCCAGTGTATTTAACTACTCTTCTACTATTATAAACTTATTTTTTTTAAAAAAAATTGTGTCTCTCTCTTTCTAAAATTGAGATATTCATATGAATTCCAATATCTGTTTTCATGTAAATCCACCAGAAAAAAACTATCTATATGTTGATTTGTTGTAAACTCTAATTAATCTAGTTTTGGCTATAGTTAGAACTAACCAAAAACTAAACTAAAAAACAAAATTTTTGGATGGTCACAAACTTACCTAAAACCAGACCAAGAGAAAGAGAGAGAAGAAACTAACCCGAAGAATATTAACATTATTGTCCCTAACAAAAATAAAATAAAACTGCAAGTTATAAACAAAAACATTAGACAACATAAAATCTTAGAATTTTATAGACAAAAATATGTTTATCAAAATATCAAAATATTGGAATCTATCTTTGTCAAAAATATGGTCTAATTTTCATCCTCACAAAATTTAAAGATATTACTTTTTGGTCCAGAGTTAGGTTTGAATATGTCCGAACCTACGTATCTGATGATTGGGATTTGCTTTATACATCGATAACTTTTCTAATACACCATTCCATTTTTTAATATTCCAAAAATGCCTTTATGTGTTTCTTCTACTTGTTGCTGTTGCGCTGGTGTATGTTCATTTTTTGTTTCGTTTACGTTAGCCTTTCTGGTCGTTTGCTTTTGGTCTGTGCATTGGTGTTTTGTTGTTGGAGGAGCTCGTATTGGCTGGTGGTGGTCTCATTCACTGTAGTTGGGTTCGTCAGCATCGCGTTTTGGTGGTGATTTTCTAGTATTTTTTTAAATTACATACGGATTAGTCAATCTGTATGTTTCATACGGATTAACCAATCTGTATGTTTCATACAGATTAGTCATATGAAGCATACGGATTAGCCAATCCATATGTTTCATGCGGATTAGCCAATTCGTATGTTTCATACAGATTGACTAATCCGTATGTTTTATACAGAATAAATTTTTTACAAATTTTTAAATATTTATTAAAATAATGATTTTAATTTTAAAAAAATAAACAATGATATAATAAGTAGGTTAAATTGGATACAACTTTTCATTACTGTGGATAAATTAGTATAGGTTAAATTGGATACTTGGTCTTGTAATGTATTTTTTTAATTTTTTTTTTTGAAATTGGAAGGTTTTTTTAGGATATTTTATTATTTTATTTAATGAAAAATTTATTGTATTTAGTTTGAATTTGTAATACTCATGCTAAAAAAATTATTGAATTTGTATTATATTATCACTTTAATGTATTTAAATTTTATTATTATGTGTACATTTTGTCAATGAATAAATTTTATTTTGATTTGTTAAGATGGACAACGATGAGTGGATGTATGACAATATTATGTCTGCAGAAATTAATATGAATGAAGACATCGGAGATGAACCTTCTGCGTTTGAAAATATTAATTGTTCAATTGATTGTTCTGATGCCTTCAATATTTTTGAGCTATTTATATGAATTTCAATTTGTTCAGTTGAATGTTAAATGAATGGGCTCGTACTGTTGCATATGATAATGGTTTTATAGATGTGATGATGAGGTCTGACACATCAACTGGGAAGAAGGGAAGGACATCGTTTGTTTTAATTGGTTGTAAAAGGAGTGGAAAGTATAGAGCATTCAACAAAGATTTGGTATGGACAACGACTAGCACTAAAAAAATGTGATTGTCCTTTTAAGCTGCGAGTCAAACCAGTTCCGAAAGGTGAAGGATGGATGGTCAAGTTAATATGTGGGACTCATAATCATTCTTTGGCTAAGTCATTATGTGAACATCCATATGCTGGTCGACTAACTAAGGATGAGAAGATTATTGTTGCTGATATGACAAAGTCGATGGTAAAATCAAAGAATATTCTTCTAACTTTGAAAGATCACAATGTCAATAATTATACAACTTTGAAGCAAGTATACAATGCAATATATACATACCGCATATTTATAAGAGGCAGTAATACTGAAATGCAACAATTAATGAAGCTTCTTGAACACGACATATATATCCATTGACATAGATTGAAGGATGAAAATGTTGTACATGACATATTTTGGACACATTCGAATGCAATCAAATTAAGCAATGCATATCATATGGTATTCCTGATAGACATTACATACAAAACAAACAAATATAGACTCCCTTTACTTGACATTGTTGGTGTGACATCTACTGGGATGACATTTTCAGCTGCATTTGCCTATTTAGATGTCGAATGTATAAACAATGTTGTATGGGCCCTTGAATACTTTAGAGGCATTTTTCTTACAAGTGATTTTTTTCAGAGGTCATTGTTACTAATAGAGATTCAACATTGATGAATGTAGTGAAAACTGTTTTCCCTAAGTCAACCAATTTATTGTGTCAGTTTCACATTGACAATAATGTCAAGACAAAATGTAAAACTTTTGTTAGACAGAAAAATGCATGGGACTATGTCATGGAAACATGGGAGAGTCTTCTGGATTGTGCTACTGAGAGAGAATATGATGACTGTCTTATGAAGTTTGAAATTGTTTGTTCACCATGACCAATGTTTGTTGATTATGTGAAAGAGACATGGTTGAATCCCCACAAAGAAAAATTTGTAACAACATGGACAAATAAAGTCATGCATTTTGGAAACACTACAACTAACATGTAAGAAAATTGTCAACATTGTTTTGATTGTTGTTTGAATAACTTCGATGTTTTTGAAAGTAATTATTTTGAGCATAAATTGCAGGGTTGAGTCTGCCCATTGGACCTTAAAGAGACTACTACATAATAGCCTTGGATATCTATGTAGTGTTTGGGATGTCATGAACAATATGATCACCTTGCAACATACTGACATAAAGGCATCTTTGGAGAGAAGCACACATGTGGTCGGACATGTTTTTAAAGTTACATTGTACAAGAGACTAATTGGCATGTTGTCAAGGTATGTCTTAAACCAAATTTTTGTAGATTTTGAGCGAGTCAATTATGATGACATTGACAGTTCTCATTGTGGATGTGTTATGAGAACTAAACATGGTCTGCCTTGTGCATTTGAGCTAGCTACATATGTTATTGGCAGCATACCGCTTGACATTGTTCATATTTTTTGGCGGAGGTTAAATTTTTCAAACCAAGGTTTGGATGAGTGTGAAGTCCACATAACTGAAGAGATGGAGGCCATATCCAAGCGTTTTGAAAATCTTGACATGTGTGGCAAAGTGACTCTAAAGACTAAATTGAAAGAACTTGCATATCCTGATTTAACTTTGATGTGTCCTCCCCCTGAAAAGGTCAAAACAAAAGGTGCTCAAAAGAAACAGCTCCCCAGCACCAAAGATCAACTAAGCGGGATCCGTCTTACTTTGAGTATGTGGATGAATTACATTTTGTGCAAAATAGTTGCTCCACACAAAAATGGTTTGCTTTATCATCTGATCGAACAAAATCGAACAGGAACATGTCAATGTTGGATTAATTTCATCCATCTATGCATGATTTCATTTTAAACATTATTGATGTTAAAGCTAATGGTAACTGTGGCTATCATGTAATTGTTTCTTTATTAGGTTATGGTGAAGATTCTTGGTCTTTGGTATGCAATCATCTGCTTAAAGAACTTGCACAATGGTCTGATGAATATATTGTCTTGTTTGATGGGTTACATGGACTTCAGCAGTTAAAGCAGTCCCACTTGTTGATGGATTGTCAATGGTAAACATTTTTTGTTGTCACGCTACTTTTGATTAATTTTTTATGTATAATACTAATACAATTTGTTACGTACAGGTAACCATGGATAAGTGGATGGATATTACTGTTATGGATTATGTCATTGCGTCAAGGTATAACATCATTCTTGTTTCTCTTTCTCTCCAACAAAGTATGATATTTTTCCCTCTAAGAAGTCAACTGCCTAGAGATACTGTTGTTCATCGCATTCTATGTATTGGTCATGTCTTTGGTAACCATTTTGTTTAGGTATAACATTGCCTGTTTGACTTTATTTCCTTCATTAAAACAAATGTTATTGATAATTACATGCGCATTGGTCATTGTAACAGGTTGTATTGAGAGATGAAAGTCCTGTGTCATAAAATGCTTTGTTATGGTCAAGACACTGTTACCATTAAGCAAAATAGTGGTTGACTACTTACACTAGTCGAATGCAGGCGTATACTAATTTCATGAAGTTGCGTACAAAACATGTTGACTTACGAGATGATTGAACATTTTGTTATTGTTGGGCATGTTTGTAAACAATTAGATGGTAACAAATTATTTGAATATTCATTTATAAATGTCACTACAATTATTTTAGTCACATTTAGATTAAACAAATGAAATTATAATATTCAACGACATAAATGCACTGTTCGACAACATTCTAAAGTCGACGACATAATACAATCATCTTTAACCTCGTTCACCAACATGTCTCTCATGTGTATCCCTTGTTTGTCTAGACCGCACATACAAGTTTTCTTACTCAGTGACATCATTGGCTAATTGCAAAAGGTGCTCTGTTGTAGTGTATGCATCAGTACCAACAGTAACCATCCTCATGTATGTCATATGTTGCAAGCCGTCTGCTCTCCTTTGGCACACAGCCTGAAACAATGACAAATGAATATATAAATAGTATATATTGGACAAATTAATTTTAAAAATGGTAAAAGACGATGATAAGGGTGTCATACCACAACATGTCGAGGCATCTGAGAATCAAGAGATGCAGCTGAAGATGGACGTGACATTGGTATTGTATCATCATTATACACATGTAGGGGATCTAGTAAAGGATGATGCACCGTGTAAGGATGTTTAACAAGCTCCCCAAGCTGTGACGGACTCATCAATGGGTGAGATATACGATAGAACCACTCCATATACTCAGCAACACACTGATTGGGATAAGTAACCAAGTCTGCAGTTGTTGCAAGGTATTGTGAAAAGTGGATTCATCTGTCATCAACCTCTTATGTGGATGGGGATTGAAAGCCTTGGGCTTGTGCAATTTTTTGAACAAATCCAAACTGCCTTAGCACCCTCTCTGGTTGGTGTCTGACAATGTACAGACCTCATCTTATATGCCCAGAAAATAGCAAAATTATCTCAAATTCTTTTTGCCCACGATGATCCCCATATGGTGTCCAACAAACATCGTCCAGTGTTAACCTATCTGATCGCTTATGATAGGTCGTAACTGGTAATGCCTTCGCACCCTTTCAACGACAGGCACGTGGCTGCCTCTCCTAGTAGTTCTCATTTGTAATGTGTAACACCCCGTAGGCCTCCGGAGTATTATCATCAACAACATCAGAAATGCGCTATTAGCGCTAAATATCAGCGGTGCGGAAGCGTAAGAATCGATTTTCTTGATTACATTATGCATGGAATTTAAAACCACATCATAAAACAACCTTCTACTGATCCAGATAACACAAAAACATAACACAATAGGCAGATAAACAGAAACTACAACAAAGATAATCAGGAGGTGTCAACATCCATTACATAAACAACAGTTCTGTACATACATATACATATCATAGCCTAACCCACATCTGTGGTCATACATTAAAATATGTACAGTTCAATGGGTGTATACACACACCCTTTCCCTACACGGGGAGTACAAGACAGAACACAAAACTCTTCTCTCTGATCTTCAACTGCAGCCCATGACCACTCCAGCAACAATCAACTAGGGCCTCCTGCCCTATGGCCTCTTCCTTCCGCTGGAGGAAACACCTGAAAACCACAACCCCACACAGGGTGAGACATACGTCTCAGTAAACTCAGAGTTCTGAGAGATCCTCCCTTACCCTGGTTCACCTCCAAGCATACACATATACAAAACTATAAACAAGCCTAGGACATTATCCAGGCTTTCAGAATCCGACTACCGAGTATATCACTGGATGCTATCAGCATCAAAGGCATTCCACCTCATACTGGCTTTCACAGCCATCTAAACATAAACTCACAGTCGTCTCCCAGAGGTACTAAAACATAATTGTCAATCACTGGACACTTTCTATACTAGAGAGGCATCGCCTCATAAACTATATAGCACATTGCCTGAGGCATCCCTCAGGACTTCACTCAAACAGATATGGCTCATCTAAGAGGCTCTAGGCCCTCATCCCCTCGGGATGCCCTCTCTTATAGATACAACATATCTGTACACAGTTAGGCTTGGGCAAGAACATCAATATAGGGCAATCACCTCCAGGACCTTCACAAACATATGCCTGAAAGAGATCATCTCATGCTAGAGGCACTCATCTTTCAGGACTTTCAGGTCTACTGCCTGAGAGAGATCATCTCATACAAGAGGCACTCAATCCCTCAGAATTCTCAAACACGGTCTGAGAGAGATCATCTCACGCCGGAGGCACTCCATCCCTCAGACTACAATCCACTACCTGAGAGAGATCATCTCACAAAGGAGGCACTCATCCCTCAGGACATCAGTCCGCTGCCTGAGAGAGATCATCCCACACAGGGGGCACTCAATCTCTCAGGACTTCAACCACTTGCCTGAGAGAGATCATCTCACACCGGAGGCACTCGATCCCTCAGGACTTACAGAAACTGACCTGAGGATAACCACTCAGGGCTTTCATCATCACTGCCTAAGGAGGAACATTCACACGGGCAATCCGTCCTTAGGACTTTAGGTGAAGAGCAGTGGCACCTCACCGGCAATATCAGCCATTCCTAGTGAGTCCTCAAACTCTTCCTCTGGCTAGGAAATCTCATCTAGCCTGATACTATTCAAGTATTCTTTAATTCAAACACAGACCATTCCGTGGTCTTTATCTCAAAAGAGGCACAGACACCCTCACAGTGTCCATCCATCAGATGTCCCAAGGCCATCCACACCTATACCAACAGGTGTATCATCATCCTCACACTCTCTCAGTGTCTATCCTGGGGTTCATTCTCACATAACACATTCTAACACCATCCTGGTGTTCAACCAATCAGAAAATCATAACAAACCGCACTGGCCCTTCATAGGCAATATATATATATATATATATATATATATATCAATTGCATAAAACACCACCATCACCCACTTGGTGGCAAACAAGAATAAGGAAATAATCCCCAGAACGATGAGCTTACCTGGCAAGCCGTGCCTGCAGCTCCAACCACAAACGATGGTCTGCGTCACTGACACCCGTTGTGTCAAGCCCTACCAAGGCACACAAACGCACATCACAGAGCATACAAGCATATAAACATATACAAGCTCATCAAGCAGTCCTCAACTGCCCTAATGAAAGGAATCTCAGTCCTTTCATCAGCCCAAGTCATCTAACTTAAGGTTCATCAGGCTCATCCATCACAAGCCTTTTCATAGACCCTCAGTGGTCTCTCTCTCAACTCAGCCATTAACAATGAGCATCACAGCTCATCCAACCCAAAACTCAGAGTTTCCATAGGGCTTGGACGGTCTATCTCACAAGACACCGTTTCCATGGCCTCTCAGGCACAACAAGCCCACCAATCATGGCCCTTGCATATCTCAAATCAAGTGACTCAATTCAAGTCACACATGCACAACCTAGAGCCAAAACCAATAATCATCAAATCAACCCACGCCTCCAGCGCCACCAGAACCTGTGGCACCAACCGCGCCAACCCCGCGCAATCCGTGCCAACTTCTAAACCCAGCTGGCGCCACCAGCGCCAACCCTGGCGCTTGTCGCGTGGAAAACCAGGGGAAATGGATATTCCAGGCCACTTCCCGTGCCACTAGCGCCACCTTTGGCACCATCCGCGCAGGCTGCAAACCTTGGCGCCCCTCGCGCCCCATTGGTGCCCCTCGCGCCATGTTCCAGAGAGTTTTGGCGCTGATCGCGCCAACCCTGGCGCTGATCGCGCCACATACCATACATGGTTTTCTCAACAGGATCTCTGGCGCTTCCCGCGCGGAATCCCACGCCATCCACGCCAGAACTATGGGGTACTATATAATGACATTCGCAATACTTGGGAAATGCTCATAGATCCAACACTACAGTGTCAAATACAATAATCATCATTTAATCATAAATAACACATATTAATATTAGCAAAATAACGATGATAAATGTCAAGAGAATTACCTGCAACAGAGTGATATACCCTGCAAGATGTTTGTCGTGGTGCTGACATGCATAATTTAGATTATCATACATGTGAACGAGAGCAGTCACACCCCAAGAAAATCCCCCGGATTGGTCCTGATCGCGAAAAGCGTCCAGGAATACCACACTGATATGTGTGGCACTCTTGTTAGCAAAGAGTGTGCACACTACCAGATGAAGCAAATATGCTCTGTCTGCTACTATCCAATGCCTTGCCTGACATTTCACATCATATATGTCGTGCAGCCAAGAGAGTCGAACATAGGCATTGCTCCGTTTCAACTCCAGCTTCTTCTGCAGTTACCTCAAGCAATTCAGCCAGTAACTGCACCGCCTCTTCTACATCAATTGCATCACACGTTTGGAAGGCTTCGATAGTTGGGAGATACAACAACGAAGCAACATCATCCAAAGTAATAGTCAATTCCCCTACGAGTAGATGGAAGCTGTTGATTTCCGAGTGGCATCTCTCCATAAAAGCATAAATCAATCCCCTGTCTCCTATCTCCACTAAGCATGAAATCAAAGGGCTTAATCTCGTAGCAACCACTAAGCCTTCAATTTCAAGTATAGGCCTTCCAAATTTATGCACTTTTCTTCCGTGAGAAGCCAATTTTAATTTAGCACATTCCTACAAAAAAATAAGATCAATTGTAAGCATTAAAATGACAAAAATATGTAATTTTGTATCTAATTAAAGATATAAGTAACTCTCCTGCCCACACTCTAGCAGCCACATGATCAGCGTACTATGTCAACATTGAAGTATCTCCCAGCCCGCCTAGAAAAGCTTGTAAATCAATACCTACATCCTCCATAACAGGAATCTTAGGCTCCACATGTGCATTGATTGAGCATTTTTAATATAGTACTTTTCTATTCTTCTTAGCTCATTTAAATCCTTTTGGATTCTTATTTTCTCATTTTAACTCAGTTTTGGTCTTAGGCAAATAATTGAGCTTAATTGATAATTTTGCTTATTTTCAGATTTTGTGCTTACTTGACCTATCTTCCTTGTGCAGGACCTATAGGGTTCTACAAAACTCCAAAATGGAACATATGAGTATTCCCTGGAAAGCTACGAAAAAGAGATACAACTTAGTCAGACATAACTGTGGACCAATTCTACCGTTTTGAGGGTCGAATCAGGCTTGAAAGTCAGAACCTCTGCACTTGAGTTTTGGGCTGCGAGTTTGGATTTTGATTGAAGTAATTAGCATAATTAGTTAGTTTAGATAGGCCTAATCAGAGCTCATCCCTTAATTCTGTTCAATAACTATATATTAGTGTAGCTAAGAGTTATTTGAGGACAAACACACAAACAAACAGAGACATAGACACGGATACAAAAACATAATTTCTAGCTTCTTGTGTAAGTTTTCAAAATGAAAATCTTTTCTCTCTTTTTTTCTCAATTGTTCTTCATTGTTCTTTATTTTTCTTCTTCCTTTCTTCTCTGTTCTTCTATTTTTCTCACACAAATTTTATGACTTTTCCATTGATGATGATCATGAAAAGCTAAACAATCAATCAATCCAAGGATCCAGTCCAAGCAAGGAGAATTGAGTTCTGGTTTGGTATTCTAATTTCGGTGTGAATTGTTGGATACATGGGGAGTTGGAAAGAAGATCAAATCAAGGATGAAGTCGTTTGCTTAAAGATTTTAGTTTTTTACATGCCATTCAATTGAAGGCATTTGTAATTTGTTAAGCTGTTAAAGAGACTTATCTTGTGATCCTTGCATTTGCATAAACATAATCATAAACATGCACACATGATTTAAGAAAACCATAAAAGGTTACATGTTTGCATTTAGAAAGAAATTCTCATGGTTTAAGTTTTGGAAAATGCATTTGTGCACTGCTGATACAAAGCCATGAAGAACACTTTAATCGATTACAAGAAAATCGTGATCGATTACACAACACAAAAACACAAAACATGCCTGACTGCCTTAATCGATTACCACTCAATCGTAATCGATTACACATGCTTATTTCAATTCTGAGACTGACTGCCTTAATCGATTACAGGTCATTTTAATCGATTACATTTTTCATAAATATTTTCCAAATTGTGCTAAAAACACTTTAATCAATTATTTTGTATATTAATTGATTACATTAGTTAAAATAATCGATTACATAACGTTTTAATCAATTACATGCAGTTAAATCTATTTTCTATAAAAAAGATGTTGGGTCTGAACATTTGCAACAATCTAAAGAAATTGATTTTATGAATTACTCATTACTCCCCAAAGCTTTCAAAGTCTGAGAAAAAGATTTTCTGAGTCTCACACATCTTGTTTCAAAACTCAAGAACTCATGCTTTATTGATCATATTGTTTTGAACAAGATTCTTTAAAAGTTTTTCAAGAGAGCTGCTTTTCAACATTAGCATTCATTCCATCTGAATTTGCTTGGTAAATTCATTCATTCTTCCTCTGAGGATCATAAGGTTGTATCTCTCTTGAACTCTTATTGTGAATTGACTTGTTTCTTTTAATTCTTGTAAGTACTAAAATCAAAGAGTTTCTTTAGAGCTTTTTCTAAAGTAGTGTTCTCTAGAGGAAAGAACAGAGTAGTGTTCTCCAGTTCTTTGTGATTAGAAGTCTAATAGGGTTTTAGATTTCAGTTTCTTTATCCAGGTTTGATAAAGGTAATCACTTGTAAAGCTTGTAAAAAACATATTTTGATTTAGTGGAACTCTAATAAGATTTGGTTAGAAGACATTGGATGTAGCTTCTCTTTTGAAGGGTGAACCAGTATAAATTTGGTGTTCTCTTGATTCTAATTCTTGCTATCTTAAACTTGCTTATTTTGTGGTTAATCTCTTTCAAGATCAACTGAAATATTTTCTGTAATTGCTTGAAGTGTAGGGTGGATCTTGATTGATTGAAAGTTTTAACAAGGGAAAACTTGTGATACGACCTCTACTCCGCTGCTAGTTATTAAAGAAGTTTTTAAAAATTCCTGTTTTAACCAATTCACCCCCGCTCTTGGTTAGTTGTGTGTGTTCATCTTTGTTTTCATGAATGTTCATCTTCTTCTTCAATCCTTTTCTCAATTTTCATGATTATGAATATGTTTAGGATGGGAAACAAATTAGGTTATAGATTTATTTCCTAATTTTTAATTTTAATCATAGATTGTTTGGATGATATTTCAATCCAGTTTGTGATTTCAATTGATTTAGGAGTTAATTCAATTGAACTGCTTCTAATGATATTGAATGAACCTTCACAATATGATCATTATATGAGACCTATGATAATTTGCATTGCTTGGTTTGGTGAATTAGATTGATATTCTTGAATCTGTTTTTAATACAACTTTTATCGATTCTGTTAGTTTTTGCATTTTCTTCAATTCTTGTTTGTGTTATGCAATTTTTGTTCATTGTCTACAAACTGTTTGATAAAATCTCTGTGTTGTTTATAAGTGGATTAAGTCAGAAACAAAATTGGATTGTACCTCTGAGTCGACCTAGGTTAATCATGTGATACAAAATTATCTTAGTTTTATTTATTTTGTATTGATTCGACAGTCGTTATCATGCGTCCTGAGGATCTTCAGGAACAACAAGACCTATCCATTGTCTTCATATGGATGCGGTTGACCTTCAACGTTCTGGGGCTTCTTCTTCATTACGACTAACGTCTCTACCTAAGGCTCTGTCTAAAGTCTGACACAATCCTCTTGTTCTAACCATAATCTGTGCCACCATTTGTTTAAATCTTAGTCTAACACTTCAAACCAACCAACAACTTCAACAAATTTCAATTACTCCAATTATTTTATTATAATTCATAGTTTCACAAAAAATATAATAAATACATATACATATTTAATGAATTACAAATTTAAACAACAAATAAAATGCATACATATTAGTTTATTATTGTCAATTCAAATATTTATAAACAAAGCACGTGACATAATATTTTATTATAATGAATTACAACTTTAAAAAATAATTTAAACACATACATATAAGAATAACAAATAAATATCATAAAATCTGTATAACACTTTGTAATCAATTTAATTGCAATTTTGTAATTACATAAACTATTATTCATTAAAATGTAATTTTTTATTATAAAATAAAATATGTATAATAAATAATAAACAATAAATAATTATTTAACGTTCTAATATATATATATATATATGATAATTAAATAATTTTAATTTAATTATTTATATTTTTTAAAAAATATTAATACGAATTGGAAAATCCGTATGAAGGATACAGATTGGGCAATCCGTATGAAGTTTACGGATTTGTAAATCCGTATTACACAACAAAAACGAAGGGACAAATAACTCATGGTGGAGGCGACGAAATGATGAGCAATCAACGACGAATAGAGAACACGAGTGACGAACACGAACCACTGCGAAGGAGCTGGAGGAAAAATCCAAAAATGAAGTGGTATGGTGCGCGGAGAAGGACAACCAAAAATGGTGCAGAGGAAGAATGAGGTGCAGCGTGAAGAATATTAATAGTACACCCAGCTTAAGCTTATAACGGGGGTATTTCAGGAAATTAACTATTTCACTCTGAGTGTATTAGAATACTTACTGGTGTATAAAGCAAATCCCCTTATGATTGTGCACCTAAGTCAGTCCATTGGCCAATTAGATGGTGATATGTGTTCAAACTCTAATTTGTCTCTTTCTTGAATCTGTAGACGTTGTTGAGAAAGCCCAAATTTCATTCTTCCCAACGCCGATGCCGCCTCTGTCTAATGGCAAAGGTGAAGACATCAACGGGGATCGTAGGGCTGGAAATGGTTTAGAACGAGGGAGGTGATGATTGGGCTCTACGCTAAAAAAGATCCAGAAGTGTGAAGAGTGATTGATTGTGAGTGAACTGTTTCTATAAAAGGTGCTAATTAATAATAATTAAAGGGAAAAGTGAGTGAAGATTGATTATTGGAGAGGAGAGGGCATAGGAATCCGATCGGTGTTGGATGGTGGTGAGCTGAGAAGGAAATTAGAGAAAAATGGAATTGACCCTAAATTCATTCCAATCACATGGAAGCATCTCATTTCTGCCTATGTGAAGCAACAAAAGGAAGACAAAGATTGGGAAAAGTGTGAATTGAATTAAATAGAGATAAAAGGGAAAAGTGAGTTATGATTGGGAAAAATTTTCTTCACTATTATTCGTAATACCTTTTAGTTTCACCTTTGTTTTTGCCTTTTCCATATTCGCCATCAAAGTTGTTGTGCCATCGAAGGTGGGGATGTCTTCTGATGAGTGTTTATGTGGGTGAGGAAAGAGTGGTAACTATGAGAGAAAATAATTTTACATCAGTTATCAGTTATAATATAACCGATGTAGAATAATGGTTTTTACATCGGGTTTAGTTATACTTGATGTAAGAAAGTTGAAAAATTGTTAGTGTCTACATAAGCACACATCTAGACTCAGATGTAGGTTCGGGTAGTTATAGGCCAAAAAGTAACGTATTTAAATTTTTTGAAGACTAAAAATAGACAAATTTTTGTATTAACGAATTCTGAACATTTCAATATTTATAGGGACGAAAAATATATTTTAGTCTACTTTATATTATCAGTTATCCCAACTTCCCACATGGTGTTCTTCTCAACTGAAATTTAAAGGATGATTTTTTCACTAGTCAAATACTTTATACACACACACATTGCATTTTATCAATATATTTAACACTAACATAAAATCAAATAATAAGTTATTTTGCCATCAGGGTTTACCTATATATAATACCTCATTTATTATCCGTCCATTGGGAAAAGTGCTCACTTGATATGGCTTGGTTTCAATTTATTTCTTCCCCATTTATCTCTAAGGTGGACAATTTTTTATTTTGAAAAGTTGTAATTTGGTTTGGAACAGCTACCCCTTTAGCCACTTTAGTCCTTTGTAATATTTTTCTTCTCAACAAAGACCCTGCCAAATAATAAACTCATTCAAATCAAATTCAAATTTCAAGCCATTGCACTCTCACCTGTGCATAGATGTGCAATTTGTTGGTTTGAGGAGGGTGTGAATGTGATTAATGATTTTTTGCTCTTCAATTAGGAAATTTTGTAAATTCTCAAACCTCATTTACACACATCTCTGATTATTTTTGTTTTCATGAATAATTTCCCCCTAAACACATATCTACAATATCTCTATAGCACCAAAGATCAAGATACAACTCACTTTGTTCCCCTATCATGAAACCTTTGTATCTGCTACCTCTACTTTTTTCTCTTCTCTGCATGACCCAACCAAAGTTTTCTTCTTTGGGCTTTACTCAATTCAAAAAAGGGGAACTATTATTGGCCTTTACCCTCTTTGTTATTGGCCCTTACAAGTCTGAAAAAGACCTCTTTATCCCTCAGCACAAACCCTCTATTTTCCCTTTCCCCTTCCCTACTCCCCCAACCCTCTTTCACCTTCCTCGTCCCTGCATCCCCCAACCCCCTCCTTCAGCTTCCCCTTTCTAGCCACCCCAATGTTGTTTGCACATACCACAACCATAGTTCCAATAACGTCGTGCACTGCTCTTGACACCAAATCTAAATGCGATTCCCTCTACCACTTTTCAGCCACCATCGCCACAAAGCCACCTCTGCAACTACCTCTGCATCGTCGTGCTTCCTCTACGAGTCACTTACACCATCACTACCCCAACACACACTTCCACCCTCGCAACCCGCACACACTATGCCACCAAGCTACACACCACTGCCGTTTAAATAACAACGAAAATACAATTTCGTTAAATAGTACAACACAATCATATTTTCATTATTATTTTTTTAACACCCCTAATGAACAACAAAAATACGATTATGTTGTATTATTGCAATGAAATCGTATTTCTGCTATTAATTTTCTTTTTCACCCCTTTAATATAATGAAAATATGATTTTGTTGACAAATACACAAAAAAATTCTATTTCCATTGTGTATTTTTTATTTGCACCCTAATCACATAACGAAAACACATTTTTGTTGTATAGTTATAAAATTGAATCATATTTCCATGAACAAAGTATTTTTGAAAGAAAAAGATAGGTGTCAACACTTGGTAGGGTCCATTAGCAATGACAATGAGACCAATAGCAACTCCCTTCAAAAAGCCTTTGCATGAACCAAATCATTTTTGTCATGTATTCTTGATTTGTGTAGAGGGCGAGTCCTAGCACAGCGGTAAAATCATGTCTTAGTGACTTGTTGTTCATGGGTTCGAATCTGAAAACAGCCTCTTTGCATATGCAAGGGTAAGGCTGCGTACAATATCCCTCTCCCTTACCTGCACATAGCGTGGAGCCTCCAGAGAATGGAGTACATAATATTCTTGATTTGTGTAGCTTTATTTAAGTTGTAATTGGGTTCAATAATTTGGACTGCTTTTTGAGCCTGATATGTAAGTCTCCCATAATAATGTTGACTCATTCATTGTTAAGTATTGTTTGATTACTCGATTAGTTTATTTAATTCCTATTATTCCCTTAATCCTTATAGCTTATTTTTGAAAATGTGATTAAATGGTGAATTGCTGAGAATCCACCTGTCCTTTTCCATTTGTTACCTTTATTTGTATTTGTATATAGTATAGTATAGATAGATATAGAAGATAGAAGATACTTCAATTTCTAGCGTGATGCTGATTGCTGAATGAAGATAAATATCAAGAAGGAATCTACTCAGCACAAGAGAATAAAAAAATTACACTGGTCCTTGTACCCACTTATCAAATAATAATGTTTAATGATTTGTTGTCCAGTATTAGACCTATGCGGTATGGCTACTAATTGCGATCTAACTTGTGCTAATTAATGCATTTTATATAGTTTATAACAGTTGGGCAAGTACTAAACAAGTGATGGTTCTATTGAGAAAAAATTAGCACAATGAATGATAATAAATGGACTGCAAATATTTATTGAGAAACAACTTCAGTACGTATAAAAGTCTAATTGTTGTCCAAACCATAGTATTGTGGGAAAAACAAATGCAAGAAAGGGCAATACACTACAACCAGGATGATACAACGTATACATAGCTTCATCAAACTTGAGGGGAAAATAGATGAAGGAGAGCAATAGAGGTTGCTCCGTAGTCTAGGCAAACTTTTCTTCATAATCATCTTTATATTGATATGCATCTTCTTCATCTTCTTCGTCATCTGATTCCAAGCAATACCTAACGTCTGCATCTGAATCTAATTCCAAGTAATTCCTAGCGGCAATGGCCTCATCTGTACCTGATAGCAAGTAATTTTTAATGGCTTCACGGTAATCGGCAGGGTCATGCCACCAAGTTGGAGTATCCAGAATGGCCTTCTCCAACCAATACTCATCTTCCTCTTCTTTCTGTGCCGTCATGCTTTCGTAGAGTTGTCCCCATTGATACATGGCATTCTTCAGTCGAACACTCTGACTTCCGCCGAACAGATACTTGATATAGTCTCTAGCTAGCTTTGTGAGTTCCTCCCCAGTGAGAATATAAATGTACTGAAAATACAAATATATGTAAGAAATGAGGAATGGCCTATGTCCTATTAACTTTATTAATCATGTCCAAGATGATTCTTATCCCATCAGAAGTTTGCATATGGACATTTATTCCAAAACTCAAAAGCCTCATACACTAACTGCAACTTGGAAGTCTTCTTCCATTAATAATACACACAAACACAATTATGAGTTTTTTCTCTCAAGGTATTTCACTTAAAACCTTTCTCAACTTGGAAGTCTTCTTTCATTATTCACATTTTTGCGCACAAAATAAATAAAAAATGCTCAAGAGTTCTGAGTTAATGAAAATCATTAAGTTGTGCACACATGACACACCAATATATATATTTAGAGAGAGAGAGAGAGTACCAGAAATATAAAGCCAAGGGTTGCTAAAATCATTTGGATATTTTCTTCCCACATCCCAGCTAGGCTTTCTTCTTCTGATTCACCAGAGCCATCAGGGCCACCACCACCACCAGTGTTGCCGCCTCCTGGTGGTTTCACTCCACTTCCACCACCACTGTCATAATATTCACCCTTTTCAATTTGGCGCCGTAATACATCCTCTAGTGATGATTCTCCCTTAAATTTTCCTATAGCTTTCTCAATAGATTTCCATGGGGAATTCTGATTACATTTATAATGTCAGTAAAATATAAAACAAAAAGAGTAGTTCTCTTTTACTTCCCACAAATTCATGATAGACAAAGTTATTGACACTTTTGTGCTTGAGTTATTGAAAAGAAAAGAGTTGCTTCTACTCTATTCTATTCTAATGTTTCGACTACTGCTACAAAAAATTTCTGGTAAAACACAGTCTCCTGCAGCTTATGTTCACCATTTCCTAACACATACTTCTTAAACTAAAATAGCGAATATTCCTTATGGTCAATCCATGATTCAACTCATAATAACTTAGGAGCATCAATCAAGAGTTCAAGACCAACAAACAAGTACACGGCAAATGAAATGTTGAATTTTCTTCCCCAATTTAACATGGGTTTTTAAAAGGAGAACATTAAACCCTATTTTTCGGAAGCACATAGTTGATAAAAAAAAGGTGATGCAACTGATATATATTTGATATACATCCCAGGTGCAGTAATTTGGGTGCGTATTTATCTTTGTCAAAAATATTAGGTACCCCAAGTCTCATACATTACACTCCATCATTTCATAATGTTTATGATAAACATTAACAAGTTATGACATGATAACAAACAAAAGCTAAATTGTAACTCAAAAGAAAGTGCATACCTCATCATCATTTCCAATCATCCCTTTTCCACCCGCTAAGCAAATATGAAGAGGTTTCTGAGATTGTAAAATGGGCCAACATGTTGAGCTAAAGGATTGGCTTGTTCTTATTCTTTGTAGAATGCAAGTGCGAGGACCAAAACTATTTGGTAAAACACATGGTTTGGTTTGAAGCCTGTGCAACTGAGATATATTTTTCACACAAATCCCAAGCTGCCATGATGTAACTTGTGCAATATTCATTTTTGTCAAATAGCTTAGCTACCCCCAAGATTCAAACATTACCCTATAGAAATTTCACATAATCAGGCTTCAATTGAATTCAAATTGATTCAGTCAAAATATCTAATACACTACCTATCACACTACTGCACATGCAACGAGACATAATGACATATCTCCAGCATCATTTTCTTCAATAATTTTCGGAAACAAAAAAAAAAAGAAGCCACCCTCAACAACTTGCCAGCTTCAACAACCAAAAGTTCACAGAAAAATAGGAAATAATCATTAAATGGAAAAGAAACCCAAATTAAGAAATTAAAACAAATATTTACAACTTTAAAGAGAAACATGAGCAAAATCAGAATCATGATAAGCAAAAAAGGAAAAGGAAAAAAATAAAACTCGCATCATATTTACAAATCAGAAATCAGAACAGAAAAATAAAAAGAAAACAAAGATTTAGAAGGAACCCATACTTACAAATCAGAATGTGCTAAGAGAATGAAAAACTAAGGAGAGGATAAATGAAAATAAGATGGACAGAATTAAGAAATAAGAACATATAACAGAACTCAGAAAATAAATATCTATCAACTCTAAAATAAACCAAAAAGAACTGCATAATTGGGCTAAGCTCAGTCAAGATAGTGCTAGGCACAGCACAAACAGAGACCAAAAACACTTGCAGGATATAAGCTTGAACTTAAATGTGATAAGCACAAAAAGAGTCAGGGACAAGCAACAGGCACACAAAACTCATCACAACCAGATTCAGAACTTAGAACCACAAAGTACTAGAAATAAAAATCAAATCAACTAACTAAAAACAACAAGGAAAACAGAACACAAGAATATTAAAATAGCCACTAAAATGCCAAATAGCAAAGGAACTCAACGAAACAAAATAGAAGAAATTCAGAATCACCAGCCAAAGCCCCTTCAAAATCCCAAACTAATAAATCCAGTAACCACAACGAAAGAGCAAAGATAACAAAAAGTGAACATAACCCACATCATGTTAAACAAAATGATAAAGAACAAAGCGAAAAAGAAAAATGCAAAACCACCACCAAAGAATATCATAGCAGTAGCATTAGTGCAGAAACAAAAATCAACAAGAAATAGCCACATACAGGAACAATACCCTTAGAGCAAATAACACACGAAATCCCCAAAACGAACACGAAACTAAAAAATGCAAAAACAAAATCCAGAATGGATGGAATAAAAACAAACAGTAGCAAGAAAATTCCCAATATTAACAAAACAGAGAATGAAAAAGATAAACATAACTCAGAACCAAACTTACACAAATCAATTTTTTCAATTTGCCAAACAGAACCAAAGAAATCAAAACGAAACCCTAGTCACAAAAATAAAGCAACAAATTCGATAAAGAAAGCATACCAGAATGTAAGAGCAAGATGAAAAAGAGAGAAATTTCGCAAAAGTTTTGAAATATGAAGATGCCACTGGCGAAAACGACGCAGGGGAAGGGGATAGGGTGTGGGTTGAGAGGGAGTGAAGATAGGAGATAAGGGTGCCGTTAGGATGAAGCAGATTAGTAACAAGATATTGGGCCTAAGGCCCAATTGAGGTTGCAGTTAAATGAACTTGAAGGGTCCTGAACAAAATTTTCTTCCTACACCCAATAAATATCCCATAGACCATTCATTTTCTTGCGTTGGTGGGTGGTGGTTTGGTAGCTTCATTGTCTTTGACTTCATCGTCGTTATCACGGTGGGTATTGTAGTGGTGACATAGTTAAGTTTTTAACTTTTTTTTAACACTCATCCGTATAAAACATACGAATTAGTAATCCGTATGGATCATCAAATATGTTTTATACGGATTATCAATCCATATGATCCATATGGTTTTATTTTTATTTTTTTTATAACTGCTTTTCTTTTAACATTAAGATACTTTATTATTCTTTTCAATGAACAATTAATTTATTGAATCTATTGTATGAATCATACGAATTTTCAATTTGAAGCAAATTTAAAAAAAATTGTATTTGGTATTGAATTTGTATTTCTCCTCCTAAAAACATTGTATTGAATTTGTATTATATTAACACTTTAATTTTGTAAATATTATTATTATGCATATGGTTTGTCAATGAATAATTTTTTAAATGGTTTGTTTAAGATGGACAACGATGAGTGGATGTGTGACAGTATTATGTCTGAAGAAATGAATATGAATGAAGACGACGAAGAGGAACCTGCCGCGTTTGAAAATATTAATTGTTCAGTTGATTTTGATGATTCCTTCAATACTTTTGAGGTATTTATATGATTTTGTATTTGGTTTAAGTAAATGAATGATTTAAGAAGATTAAACATGTATTATCCTTTTTTGTAGGTGTTTCCTTCCCGTGAGGAGGTATTGCAATGGGCTCATATTATTGCGTATGATATTAGTTTTATTGTTGTGATATTGAGGTCTGACACATTAATTGGAAAGAAGGGAAGAACCTCATTTGTTTTAATTGGTTGTGAAAAGAGTGAAAAATATAGAGCATGCAACAAAGATTTAGTACGACAAACGACTAGCACTAGCAAATGTGATTGTCCTTTTAATTGTCCTTTTAAGATGCGAGCAAAACCAGTTATGGGAGGTGAAGGATGGATGGTGAAGTTAATATGTGAGACTCATAATCATGCTTTGGCTAAATCATTGACTGGACATCCATATACTACTCGACTAATTGAGATGAGAAGATTATTATTGTTAATATGACAAAGTCAATGGTGAAACCAAAGACTATTCTTCTCACTTTGAAGGATAACAATGACAACAATTGTACATCAATGAAGCAAGTGTACAGTGCAAGACATGCATATCGTTCTTCTATAAGAGACAGTAATACTAAAATGCAACAATTAATGAAGCTACTTGAATGTGATATGTATATTCATTGGCATAGACGGAAGGATGAAGATGTTATACGTGATATATTTTGGACACATCCGGATTTAGTAAAATTAAGCAACTCATGTCATATGGTATTCCTTATAAATAGTATATATAAAACAAACAGATACAAACTCCCTTTGCTTGACATTGTTGGTGTGACACCAACTGGGATGACATTTTCAATTGCATTTGCCTATTTGGAGGGAAAACGTATAAACAATGTTGTCTAGGCTCTTGAATGATTTAGAGTTATTTTTATGAAAAGTAATGCACTCCTTGAAGTCATTATTACTGATAGAGATTCAGCATTGATCCCTAACTCAACCAACTTATTGTGTCAGTTTTACATTGATAAGAATGTCAAGGCAAAATGTAAAACCCTTGTGGGACAAATAAAACACATGGGACTATGTGATGGAAGCATGGGGGACTGTTGTGGATTTTCCTACTGAGGAAGACTATGATGACTGCCTTATGAAGTTTAAAATTGTGTGCTCACCATGGCCAATGCTTGTTGACTGTGTGAAATAGACATGGTTGATTCGCCACAGACAAAGATTTGTAATAGCATGGACAAATAAAGTGATGCATCTAGGAAACACTACAACTAACAGGTATGAAAATTGTTAATATTTTTTATTTTATTTTTGAAGAACATATTAATTGTTGAAATACTTATTTTCCCTTTAAAGTGCAAGGTTGAGTCTGCACATTAGACCCTAAAGAGACTACTACAAAATAACCTTGGAGATCTATGTAGTGGTTGAGATGTCATGAATAACATGATCACTTTACAACACTGTAAAACAAAGGCATCTTTTGAGAGAAGCACACATGTGGTCGAACATTGTCATTCTCAAGCAAAATAGTGGCCTACTCCTTATATTAGTCGAATGCACCAGTATTCTAATTTGATGAGGTTACATATACAACATGTTGATCTAGGAGAACATTGAACATTTTGTTATTGTTTAAATGTTTGTAAGTTGGATATGTGTAATAGTGACAATTTTTGTGAATTAAATTATAACTTAGACCTGTGTAACTAAGACAAGTTTTGTGAAAATAATTATAATAGTCATATCTAAATTAAACTCATATAATTATAATAGTCATATATAAATAGTTGGGATACATAAGTATATAGTCAAAATAATACAACCATCCTCAACCTCGTCCACCACCATCTCTCCCCTATGCATCCCTTCTTCATTTAGAATGGACATAAACATTTCCTTGCTTAGTGACACCCCTGGCTAATCTTATACACTGGTCTATCATGTGTATCTGTGGCAGCATTAACCATCCTCATATCTATCATGTGTTGCAAGCTTTTTGCTATCTTTTGGCACATAGCCTGGGACAATGACAATAACATTTTAATAAATATTGGAATATTTAAGTGCAAAATTGCATAACAAAAATATAAGTATATTATATCATTGCATGTCGAGGCATCTCAGCATCAACAGGTGTTGTTGCAGGTGGAGGTGGCACATGTGTTGTATTATCAGGCAACACATGTGGTGGATCTGGTAAAGGATGATGCACCATGGGAGGATGTCTAAGAGGCTCCCCAAGTTGTGGCAGACTCATGAATATGTGAGATTTTTGATAAAACAACTCCATATACCCAACATCACACTGACTAGGAAAAGTAACAAAGTCTCCTATCACTGCAAGGTATTTTGAAAAGTGGAGCCATCTATCATCAACCTTCTATGTGGATGGGGATGGAGAGCTTTGAAGTTGGGGAATCGTCTAAATAAATCCAAATTGTCTTAACACCCTCTCTGGTTGGTGTCTAACAATGTATGGACCTCATATGATATGTCCATCAAATAGAGAAATAATCTCAAATTCGTTGAACCCACGATGATCAGTTCATCTGCCATCAACGTCGCTTACGATAAGTCATCACTGGAAATGACTTCCCACCCTTCCAGCGACAAGCATGTGGTTGGCTTTGATGGTAGTCCTCATCTGCAATCATATTCCCAATACTTGGGAAATGCTCGTAGATCCAACACTACAATTAAAAATACAAGAATCACAAATCATACGTTAATAGTACATAGAAAGTTTTAAAAAATAACAATGATAAATGTTAAGAGAATTTACCTACAAGATTGTGATATATCCTGTAAGATGTTTATTGTGGTGTTAAGAGACACATAATTTAGATGGTCATATGTGGGAAAGAGTGCAGCCGCTCCCCATGAAAACCCTCCGGATTGTTGTAGGTCACGAAATGCGTCCAAGAATACTACATCGGTATGTGTGGCACTCTTGTTAGGAAATATTATGCAACCTACAAGATGCAACTGATATGCTCTTGCTGCTACAGTCCATTGCTTTAACTCACATTTGAGATGATAAATGTCTCATAGCCAAGAAAGTCATATATATGCCCCATGACATTGCTACATCTTAACTTCTGCTTCTTCTACAGTGACTTTAAGCAACTCAACTAATAACTAGACTGCCTCCTCTACATCTATTACATTATAGGTTTGGAAGGAACCTATAATTGGTAGATGTAACAACGGTGCCACATCATCAAGGGTAATAGTGATCTCTCCTATGGGCATATGGAAACTGCTGGTTTCTTTGCGCCATCTCTCCACAAAAATAGATATTAGTCCCCTATCTCCTGTCTCCATAGAACATGTATTCAGAGGGCTTAAGCCCTTACCAGCCACTAAACCTTCAATTTCAGGTGTAGGCCTTCCAAATTTTTGCACCTTCCTTCCATAAGGATGCTGAAGCTGGTCCTAATGAACAATAGTAGACTCCTTTTGAATCTCTAATGATTCAAAAGATGGATGAAATGATAGCTCTGCATCATGAACATAGAGACTAGGATGACTCTTAAGGATTTTGATAATATCTAAATTGGTGGATGTAACATCTTACTTTTGGTTGTGTTGTTTCTGCTGTCTCATTCTCAGTTATTATCTTTGTTGCTTTACTTTCATGTCTTTTTGTACAATACCTTACTAAGAATAAAATTTTGTTTTATGTTGTTTACATCTTCCTTGTTTATCTCATTATTACTGGATCATTTTGTCTTTGATAAGCCAAAAGGGGGAGAAAAATGGACATATATATATATATATGTATATATATATATATATATAGAAATAGACATAAGATGCTATACAATTAAAAGAGGATAAAAATGAAGAATGTTAAATGAGAAAAATGATAAATCTTTACTCTGATTACTCAGATTAAGCATTTCTCTTTATCTAAACTGATGAGAAATTACTTAATATAGAGGGAACAATCTAAATACTTGTGAATGTAAATTGTTTATGAAAAGTATACTTGACATTTGTTCTTGATAAGAAGCTGAATATATTTCAAATATCAAGTATAAGCTCCTAGAAATCATCTCTTAAAAGAACACAATGGATAAAGATGTTCAATTAAAATTTAGCATGATCAAAGCCAAAAAGGGGGATATTGTTAGATATAGGGGGAGCTTGAAGAAGATCAAGTTGCTGAGGCTCTTAGTCTTGGATAAGTTATAGCTTTTACATGTCATTCAATTAAAGGCATATATAATCTTTAGATGTCTAAGAGTTCCATCTTATGATCCATTGCATTGCATAAACATCATTCATTGGCTTGCATTCATGGTTTTCATAAAAACACATGTTTTATGAAAAGCTTTATGCTTTCAATATTGCATAAAAAGCCAAGTGCTCATTGCTTAAGTTTTGAAAGAAAAAATATCCATTTCACACTGCTTTAATAGATTACCAGCTTATGGTAATCTATTACGTAAGCTTTGATGAACACTTTAATCAATTTTAACTATGTCGTAATCGATTACACTGCACAATCACAGAATAAGTCTTCTTGTGATAATTGATTATGATTTAGTGGTAATCGATTATTTGGCACGTTTTTGAAACAAGACTTCCTATGATAATGGATTACATGGTGAATTAATCGATTACTTTACTCATGAATCTTTTCCAGAAAGTTCAAGAACACTTTAATCGATTAAATGTGTTATTAATCGATTACATAAGTGAAATGAATCGATTACATTGATGATTTAATCGATTATATTTAGTTACAACAGTTTTCTATAAATAACAGAAATTACATAGATTTCAAAAGCTTTCTAAAGAGTGAAGAGATACTTTGAGCCACTGAGCTTTTGCCCCACAAATTCTAAATCTTCATGTTACTTTGAAAGATTTCTTCTTAGGCAAGATTATAAAGAAGTTATTGGAGAGATTTCTCTGAAATTTGTTTTCGTTCAACCTGGATCAAGATTGGTAAACCATATGCATTTATATACATTGGATCATCAGGTTATCTATCTCTATTACACTTTATTAGTAATTTGTTTTAGAATTTCAGTTTGTTTGTAACTATTACTATAGATTTCTTAAGGCTTGTCTAGAGCAGGTTTCTCTAGAGGAAAGAGTAGAGAGAGGATTCTCTATGTCTTGGTCATTAAGAGTCTAAGGGAGTTAGATTTCTGATCTTAATCTAGGTTTGATTAAGGGTGATTGTTATAAGCTTGTAAGAAAATAATATTGTGAATAGTGGAACTCTAACTAAGTTGGTTAGAAGAAACTGGATGTAACTTCTCAAGGTGAGAAGTGAACCAGTATATTTCTTGGTGTTGAATACTTTCTCTTTATCTCTTCGTGCTGTCATCAATTGTCATTCATTTGGATAATCTTTTCAGAATCAACATAAATATATTTTCAGTTATTTCTTTCTTTAAAGTTTGATATTTGATTGACTGAAAGTTATCAAAGGCTGTTTTTGTGATGAGATCCTTAACACTCTGATTGTTTTAAAGATCTTAAAATACCATGTTTAAACCAATTCACCCCCTCTTTGTTATTGTGTGTGTTCATACTGTTTTCATCTCCTACCTACACTCTGGCTGCCACATGATCAACATACATTGTCAACACTAATGTATCTTAGGCTCACCTGGAAAACCCTCTAATTAGCACCTTCATCCTCCATAATTGGAATGCATGCTCCTGATGAGCCTCGTCAGCAGCAACAACCTCAGTAACAATTGGAACTGCCTGTTGTCTACGTGCTGATGTAGTCAGCCTTCGGCGTTGAGGGGCTTCTTCTTTATTAGCACTAACGTCTCTACCTAAGGCTTTGTCTACAACTCTGCCTAAAGCTCGACACAATCCTCTTGTTCTAACCATAATCTGCAAATTTTCCCAATTATTTGTCTAACACTTCAAATCAACCCACAACTTCGCCAAAGTACAATTACAAATATTTACAATTAATTTCAATTGTTTTCATGATCTCTAAATCAACAACAAGTTAATTATCGAAAGTATTCTTAAAGGTATTCTCAAAAGTATTCTAGGCCTAATGAAAATAAAATAATTTTTCAAATTTCTATTTATTAAATTGAAATTGAAAAACATACATGAATTGAGTGAAAGTAAAAAAGATTCAACAATTTATAACAATAATCCAATGATTTATGAAACTACCATTTCAATTCAATCCATAAATTCAATAAATTGTTAATTGAAAAAAATAAATATAGGATAGAAATGCAAAAAATTATAAAAAGATTGAAAAAAATAAATAAAACACCATACGGATTGGCAATCTGTATACGTTTAACATAGAAAAAAAATTGTAGAAAATCAAAACGGAGAAACTCACGGCGGCACGACAAAAATTCGATGAAATCAACGACGAACGACGAAGCAATCCTTATTGAGATGAACGACGATGATGGGTGGACGAACAAAAACAAGATGATAACCGAAGAAGAATAAGGGTGCAAGAACGGTGGGAGGCGAGAAGAAGAAGAAATTGAATGGTGTCCGTACTTAACATTTTTACTAAAGGGTATTTTCATAAATTCACTATGCAATGCTGGATGTATGGGAATATTGGTTGGTGTAGGAAGAAATTCCCCCTGAACAAGTGCGATAAGCACTGTAACAATTGTGCTAGGGCATTTATATGTTACACCTCCCATTTTGTATCCTACACCTCCCAAATTTTCAATATCCCCAAACTACCCTTTTTAGATTATACCTTCCTCTTCCTCAGCATTCAACCCCATGAAGGATTCTTTCATACACATTTGTTGTCTTGGGTTGTAAGAGGGGTGACAAATATAGACAATACGAAAAGGATACAAAGAAGACCATTGGGACTAGAAAATGTGATTGTCCTTTAGATTGAGAGGAATACCACTAAAGAATGGTGAAGGATGGGAGGTTAGGGTGCTGTGTGGGTCTCATAATCATGATGTTGCTGATGAAATTTAGAATGCATGTTCCATGATGTTCATGGAACATGTTCATGAGGGTGAAAACAAAAAAAAAAATTATATTTTGTTCTTTGTTGCGGAACCTGTAACTCCTTACAGTCCTCATGAAACTTGTTTAAAATCTAGTTATTAAAACACAAGGGTTTTAAAAATACCTTTTTTTATCGCTTGAAAGGCTTCAAAAGAATGACACCCTCTAATGGTGATCTGCACGATTGTACCTTGAATGCTTAAGAGAACTCCTTCTCTTTGATGGAGGTCCATGGCAAGCTAAAGGTCTAGAAAGAGAGCTTGAAACACTTCCTTTGGTGAACTTTAAAGGACCAATGAAAAAAGATAGGACTCAAGCACTTCAAGACCACATCCCAGCTAACTTGGATAAGCATGAAGAAGCACACCAGCTTAGAAAAGACACAAAAAAACCTATGGTAATCGATTACCATCTATTTGTAATCGATTACCAAGACACTTTGTAAAATAGTTGTTGTCTGTTGTAATCGATTACATAAGCATCGAAATGTGTAAAAACTCTATTTTAATCGATTACAAGGACGAATTAATCGATTACTTTAGCATAAAAATTGCAGTGCACATGCTGGGTCAGCCAAGGGTCATTTTAGGAGAAGCTTGCACTTCAAGCTTCATTTGGACTTCATTTCAATTTGTATTTTCCTTACATTTAGTGTCATTAAGCTTATAATTTCATGGGCTATATAAGCTACCCAAAAACTGATTGTAACTAACTTTGGTTCATTAATACAATTATGAAAATTGTTGCGAGAGTTTCTCTTTTGTTCTTGTATAAGAACTTCTTGAGTCTTATCAATGGCTTCTCAATGCTAATGTGGTAATTCTTCCTAGGCTTATTGGAAAGCTTTTCCATGGTGTCCATTTTCATTCCTAACCTCTCTTCCATCTTCCATTGCTGAATTAAAAAGCTTAAACATAGCCCCAAATTCTTGTGAAAGTGTAGAAGTTAGAGTTCTTGAGGTTTGCTTGAAGATTGGGTTTCGTTGCAAGTTAGATTTGGGAAACTTAATGTCTAATGGGTTATGACATTACATAATGTGGTATCCAGAGCCTAATCCTTGTGGAATTCTTCTTCAAGTTCAATTTTGAAAGTTCTTCAAAGGTAAAAAACTGCATCAAGTCTGAAAAACGAAAATTCATTTCAATTCCTTGTTTCTTGTAGTTTTCATTTGATTTGTGGTGGTGTGGGATTTTTGTGTGTTCGACCACATAGCCCTTGTGTTTCCTTCAAGTTTCATGTGATTTCATGTGTTCAGGTTCTTCATGTGTTCTTGATATTTTTTCTAATTTTCTAGTCTTGATTCTTGTCAATTTTTGTTAGTAGTGTTTTTGTGTTGTATGACCGCTTGTTTTGATTCTACTATCATGCCTAAACTGAATTGAGTTGTTAGAAACAATTTTACAATTGTTATACATTGTTTTTAGTGATTCATTGAATTCCTTTAAGAAATTTTGAACTTGTGCAAAAGAAAAACAAAGGCTTACAAAAAAAGTTGTGAAAGAAACAAGAAAAGGCTAATCTACAATTCATTAAATTCCCATATTTTAGTATGTTAAAGTAGACTTCCCAATATTTCTAAAAGGTATCACATGCTTCAATTGGAGTTCTAAAACTCTAGCTATAGCATTTAATAACAACACTCCAAGGCTGCCAGCAAGCTCAAAATTTTACATTGACATCTCTTAGTGTTTTAGTGAATGCAAGCAATACACAATCTATATTTATCTGAAGTTTTTATGTGTTATAGTTAACATCTAGATCTTTAATTCCATATAGCATAAACCTTGTTTGAGTAATAAATGAGAGAGAAATAATTTTTTTAAAACGGGTGGCAGTGGCTGATTTGAGTATGTATAGTTTTGGACAAATCGAGTTTAAATAAATTCTGGGAACGATTCACTACTTACTTTAGTCGCAAATTTTAGGACAACATATAGGACATCCTAAGCTTTAAAATGAGTGGTCAAACTCCTCGTTTGGTTAAGTACAGATGGAGATATAAAATTTTAAAGATAGTCCAAAATTCAGCTCAAAACCATTCGAATAATCTCAAGAATCAAGTGATAAATAAATCTAAACCTTCACCTACCTTAAACAAGTTTGCTTCCAATTCTTCCAACTCTTCCAAGTAGTGGCTGTATACTTTAATTCTTTGAAAGATATGGGTCTTAGAATAGAGAAAAGAAAGGAATAGAAGTCTAGGATACAAAGGAATATAGGTCACAGTTTTTAGGAGACAAAGTGTGAAAATGAAAGCAAGGAAAAAAAACAATTGACCATGGCTTGGATGCTAGCTTCTATGTGCAGTTTTTTGTGGTGCCATAAGCTATTTATATTAAGTGAATTAGTTAGGATGGAAAAGAATTAGTCAGAATAAAACTTAGCTAGTAGTTAGTTTAGTCCTAAGTTGACTAAGTAATTATAACCTAAGGAAAATATCTAAAGGTTTTGTCCTTATTCATTTAATGCATGTTATCTTCAAGAAGCCAAATCTGATTTTTCCTAAGTTTGGTTTCAAAATTATCTTTTATACAAAGTTCTAGAGCTTACACGTTAACCTCCACATGTTTTAACTTCAATTTTGCTAAAAAATCTCACGTACACAAGCACATGTGGCTACATCTAGTTTTAGTGTTTATACCTCTTGTACTTCATGTGGTTTCCAATTAACATGATAGCTACTAATACGTCATTCATCTAAGTGTTAATCCTTTGTCCAATATCCCACATTGCTAGATCTCTTTATATTACTAAAATTTTGTTTCTTTTCTTAAATTGTCTAATCATGACTAAATATATTCTAAGCACTTTTAAACTTGTCACTTGAATCCATTAGCTTCTATCATATCCTTCATGTATCACACTATCATCACAGGTGTTTCTCATATGATAATTTTCCTCATCATATTATCACATGGTTTGAAACTATAGCTCATGATAGCTTTAGATATTCATGAAATTTTCTTTCATTTTTACTCTAAGGTTTATTTACTTGCATTTATTATATTGGGTAGTAAAATTTAGAGACTTATCTTTTGACTTACCTAATCATCAATTTTCGGCCAGTCTAGGTACTCCTAGTTTTCTTGTGATATTTATTTGTTATTAAGGGTAATTTGGTAATTTGTCATCCTAGTGGTATTTCTGTAATTTCTTCAAGTCTCTACCAAAAATCTACAAAAAAATATCTAAGGGTATTTTGGTAGTTTTTCACTCACTTTAGGGGTATTATTGTAATTTCTACTTCAAAATATCTAATTAAAATATCCAAGGACATTTTGGTAATTTGTCACTTACTCCAGGGGAATTTTTTGTAATTTTCACTTCAAGGATAATATGGTAATTCTCATATCAAGGGAAAAGGAAATATGACCATTCTCCTTTAAGCATTTTTGTAATTTCTCTTTTTATCTCTAACTAACATATTTAAATTTTTGGGATGTTACACATGGGCTATATAAGCTACCCAAAAAATTGATTGTAACTAACTTTGTTTCATTAAAACAATTCTGAAAATTGTTGTGAGAGTTTTTCTCTTGTTCTTGTGTAAGAACTTTTCAATGTTATTATGGTGATTCTTCCTAGGCTTATCAGAAATCTTTTCCATGGTGCCATCCATTTTCATCCCTAACCTCTCTTCCATCTTCCATTACTGAATTAAAAAGCTTAAAAACAACCCTAAATTCTTGTGAAAATGCAGAAGTTAGAGTTCTTGAGGTTTGCTTGAAGATTGAGTTTTATTGCAAGGTAGATTTTAGAAACTTAATGTCTAATGGGTTTAGACATTACATCATGGATGATGGAGGTCAATGGTAAGCTAAAGGTCTAGAAGGAGAGCTTGAAGCACTTTCTTTGGTGAGCTTTAAAGGACCAATGACAAGAGCTAGGATTCAAGCATTTCAAGACCACATCCAAGCTAACTTGGACAAGCATGAAGAAGCACACCAGCTTAGAAAAGACACAAAACAGCCTGTGGTAATCGATTACCAAGGCACTTTGTAAAATAGTTGCTGTCTATTGTAATGGATTACCAGATAGCTGTAATCGATTACATAAGCATCAAAATGTGTAAAAACTCTATTTTAATCGATTACAAGGATGAATTAATCGATTAGTTCAACATAAAAACTGCACTACACATGTTGGGTTAGTCAAGAGTCATTTTAGAAGAAGTTTGCTCTTTAAGTTTCATTTGGACTTCATTTCAATTTGCATTTTCCTTACATTTAGTGGTATTAAGTTTGTAATTTCGTGGGTTATATAAGCTACCCAAAAACTGATTGTAACTAACTTTGTTTCATTAATACAATTCTGAAAATTGTTGTGAGAGTTTCTCTCTTGTTCTTGTATAAGAACTTCTTAAGTCTTATCAATGGCTTCTCAATGCTATTGTGGTGATTCTTCCTAGGCTTATTGGAAAGTTTTGCCATGGTGCCATCCATTTTTATCCCTAACCTCTCTTCCATCTCCCATTGCTGAATTAAAAAACTTAAAAACAATCCCAAATTCTTTTGAAAGTGCAGAAGTTAGAGTTCTTGAGGTTTGCTTGAAGATTGGTTTTATTGCAAGATAGATTTGAAAAACTTAATGTCTAATGGGTTTAGACATTACATCACTCTTTCTTGATCCTCCTTCACTTGGTTGCTTGCTAGGCAATGGCAAGGTGGAGGCTTCAAGTGTTTGGCTTATTTCTCAAGACAAAAGATAGTGTCTTAAGGTTAGGTAAGATTGCAACAATGGAGGAGAGGAGATGATGAAGAAGAAAGAAAAACAAGAACTTTGGTTCTTGAAAGAGCATTAGCACAAAACATAAGTGTGGAGTGCTATTTATCCTAGGAGCTTATTATCTTGTAATCTTATTAGGATTAGGATCCTAACTAAATCCCTCAAAATTAGCCCACGAATCTATAAATTCAGAATTCAACGTTTCATCATCATATCCCTTGGTTGTTGCTTTATCTATTTTATTTAAATTAGTAATTCAAATAAAAAAGTTGTTGGAAGAAACATTATCCTATCTTTATTGGATATAGTTTTGGATAATTCACAATTATTCTTACAACCTAACCTCTTGAATTCAAATTTCAAATTTAAATTTAAAACTTAAATTTAAATTCAAATTCAAATTCAAATTCAATCTTTTTCCTAGATCATAATTTAAATTTGAATTCGAAATCAAATTTCAAAATTTCAAAATTCAAAATTCAAAATTCAAAATTCAAAATTCAAAATTCAAAATTCAAATTCAAATTTCGAAATTGCCCAAAACTCATTTTGGTCAAGCAACTTCTTGACTTACTAGGACTCATGGCCCAAGACCCTATTGGGCCTTTTAACACACTTGGACGTATTAGTGTAGAAACTAATTTCTCACTAATAGTCCAAATCGGGCGCATGCTTTAATTGGAGTTGGAGTCCAACACCAACCCAATAACACTTCTAGTCTTGAAAAAGCTCAATAACTATTATTGGTCCAAACTTGCTAGTTATAAGCAATCAAGAACAATCTTTTGTGTGTGACCCATTAGGCCCAATTAGTCACTGACATAAATAAACTTGGACCAATTAAAAATCCTTTAACGAACCCAATTCATTCAATAACCACATTAGACACTAGCAATGCTCTGCGGCCCCAGAACTAATTGAGTTGATCAAGCGATCTACCTTTCTGATTTGGATATCGTGCTGACACCATCCCTCATATCATCATTCACATTTAGTCGAGAGCAAGGATAAAGTTTCGTCTCTTTTAGTTGACTAAATATAGCTTTTCACAGAACTAAGAATCTTCTATTGACTCTAAGATGGATCATGACTCCTCATGATCTCTTAATATGCATAGATTCCCAAGTCAACTAGAAGTCATCCAAGCCCTACCGGTATTGTGAACGACTAATCCCTTGTAGGGACTATGAGTCCTTTCGGCATGTCCCTCTTCACAGATGTGTTCAAGTAATAGCCAAGAGTACACTATTCTCCCCATTTTCAAGCAGATAGAGTTGTATAGTCAAAGTATAACCCTAGGTCATAGTGTTTGATGACATCCTCGAGTCTAGGATGATCCGTACTACCAAACGATGAGAGACTGTACAAATTCAATGATACCTTAAAGAATCCTTGTAGAGTCTCTCGGCGGGTCAATTTGACCCCACCTGTTCTCCAACAGATCCACCCACGACATCAGAAAAGGCATCATCATGCCTGCATTCCATGAGGTCCCTACCTTGTATCTATATACAAGTAGAAGGTGTCGTACTAGTCCTTTTTGAGATCACCAATCCCGATAGAGGTCCATGGCAACCTAAAGGTCTAGAAGGAGAGCTTGAAGCACTTCCTTTGGTGAGCTTTAAAGGACCAATGATAAGTGTAACATATGGGAACACTTCACACTTAACCAAGAAGAAGGGGGTGAATTGGTTAGGTTTGGTAATTCAAAATTTTCTTGAACAAAATCAGAGTTTTTCCCTGTTGGATCTTTATCACTTTTGAAACCAAGAACCTTTATCAATCTAATGCTCAACCCAAGATATGCAATAGCTCAAGAACTTTGTAGATAACTAAAACTCACAATCAAGAATAACAAAATATAATCAATATAAAGAATATAAACAACACACAAAGATTTATACTGGTTCACTTCAAACACTACGAAGCTACATCCAGTTTTCTTCCATTCAACACTAGAATGGAGTTCCACTATTGCAAATTTCAGTTCTTACAAGTTATTACAAAGTCTCTCTTTATCAACCCTAGATAAAGTTCAGAAATCTAAAACACTATTAGATTCTTAGAGACAACCCACTGAGAACACTACTTAGCAAAACCCCTAGAGAAACTCTATCTCTAGATTACAAGCAAGAAACCCATTTACAATAGACAAACAAACACAGAATTCACAACAGAATTACAACTTTAAAGATTAAGGAAAGAAGTAACCTGATGATCCAATGAATAATATGCATATGAATGATTTCACCAGGTTGAAGAATGAATACAAACTCAGAACATCACTTTCCTCAAGCTTTGAAAAAGAATTTCTTGCTTCACTAATCACTTAACAACCCATAAGAATTTTGTGAATGCAAGAACTCAATGAACCCAGAAAAATCACTAAAAGAATGTTTAGAAAGCCTTAGAATGCTCAGAATACGAATTGATCAAGTTACAAAACAAGCTGAGTGAGGGTTCTATTTATAACAAGCTTTTCTAACCGTCAGTAATTGATTAAACGCGCTCAATAATCGATTATTTCACTTATGTAATCGATTAAACCAAGCAAGTAATCGATTAAAGGGTTCGATAAAAATCTGGGTTCAAGTAACGAACAAAATAATCGATTATTTCAATACATAATCGATTAAAATAGGAAGTTTCATAACCATGAATTAAACTATGTAATCGATTACAGATTCTGGTAATCGATTAATGCAGGAAGCTTCATAATCATGAAATGGGTAGAGTAATCGATTACAAATTCTGGTAATCGATTAAAAGAAACAAGATGTGTTAAGCATAGACATATGATGTAATCGATTACAATATTTGGTAATCGATTAAGACAAAGAGATGGTATTTCCTAGTAAACCTATGTAATCGATTACAGCTTAATGGTAATCGATTAAAATGATCAACAAAGCAGTTTATATGTAAGCGAAGGTAAATTAATCGATTAAATCGACATGTAATCGATTACATTGTACTTGAAAAGTTTTCCAGAAAGCACTAAGAACAATATAATCGATTAGTACAAATAAGTAATCGATTAAATCAGTAGAAAATATATTTTTCCAAAAACCTTATGTTTTAACTATTTGACTTAAGCATTTTATCAAGGCCTTGTGAATTCTAATCATTTAAACCAATTTAAGGAATGAATGATGTGAATGCAATATACTTGGATCACCAGAAATGCTTCTTCCTTTTACAATTAATCACACATAATTCTTCAATACTTCAAGGCATGTTGAAAGCTAAAACCCAGCTTTGATTCTTTATCCATTCTTCAAGTAATTCCATTGAATCCAATAATAAGAGCTAGGACTCAAGCACTTCAAGACCTCATCCAAGCTAACTTGGACAAGCATGAAGAAGCACACCAACTTAGAAAAGACACAAAATAGTCTGTGGTAATCGATTACCAGCTATTTGTAATCGATTACCAAGGCACTTTGTAAAATAGTTGTTGTCTGTTGTAATCGATCACGAGACTCGAGAATCTATGCATAGTAAAAGAAATCATGAGATGATTTGCCTTTAAAGTCAGTAAAATTGGAGACTCCCTATTTCATATTAAAGCTTACCCTAGACCGCAAGGGTTGATACGTTTCCTTACCCTAGGTTTTATGGGAAGGTAACCGAGACGAAAGGAAATACATACGGAAACCAAATAGATTTAATAGAATGATCTTGTCATTTACCTAACTAGTTCTGGGGCAACAAAGCATTGCTAGTGCTCTATGTTGTCATTAAATGAGTAGTGGCCTTGTTGGGCCCAAACTCATTTATGTCAGTAGCTATGTTGGACCTAATGGGTCACACATTAACACTTTATTGTCATGACATTATAGCATTAAAGGTTTTGAGCCTAATAATGGTTGTTGGCCCAAGAAAGAGTTTGGATACTTATCTTAAAGAGAGAGGGGCGCATGAATAGAGTTAATGGGCTTAGATAATCCAAGACATTATTAATTAATTTAAATAGTTAAATTAATTATCTAATATTTAAATTTGATGATTTAAACTTTGAATTTAAATATTTGAATTTAAATATGAATTAACTATAGTAGTTAGTTTCATATCAAAAGGAGAAGATAAGAGCTAGATTTGAATTTGAATTCAACTAGATCTTATCATGATCATGTCCTAGATTTTAAGAAGAAGTTTGAGGGATGATTATGGGCTTACATACGGCTAATATATGATTATCTTTTGGCAAAAATAAATCCCAAGTAATTGACTTGGTCTTAGGAGGATAAGATAGGAGGTTGTTGGCAATTTTTGAAATGCAACAACTCTATCTTTTCTTCACGTGTGGGATGCTTCATGATCAGAATTTTTGGTTAAAAAAATCTGACTCAAACTCTTCTATAAAGTGTGTTATTGTGATCATAGTTCATATATAGTTTTTAGAGGAAAAACCCTATCTACTTTCCTCTATTTTCACGTGCCCCTTTGTGTGAGTTTTGGCTGAAAATTCAGCCACCAATATCATCTATTGGTGAGCCTCTTAGATAAGTAAAAAAAAAAACACTTAAAAACCCAACCTTCTTCCTCTCCATTTATAATAACCTAGGCTTTTTATAAAAAAAAGAAATAAAAATTTAAATTTATAAAATTCTGTCGCAAAAGCCTTAGTGACGGATTTAGCGACAGAATTAGCGACGGATTTAGCGACGGATGGAGTCTGGCGCCAGGAGCGCCACAGATGCTGGAAATTGGCGCCAGGAGCGCCAAAATGGCGCCAAGGGCGTCAGATACACTGGATTTTGGCGCCATCAGCGCCAGTGTGGTGCGATTGGCGCGGTATGTCGGTCAGGACCAGTATAAAAGGCCATTTCACGCGATTTTAGGGAAAAAACCCAATTTCTCTCTTCTTCCTCTGCAATTCTGCCATTGAAGCTTGGGGAAAGCTTCATAACTTCTCCAAGCTTCATTCAAACACCTCCTAATTACCATAGAACATGATTAGAACCTTATATGAGCTAAATTCCAGCCAAGATTCTGAGAGAAACCCCATTTCCTGAGAACCTTGAGAAAGCTGAGTTCTGAGAGAAGAAGGAGGCGATTTTTTTGGATACCAGAGCTAGGAGAAGGGATTCTCCGGCTTTCCTCGACAGATTTGAGGTAAGAAACTCAAGCTTTCACCGTTTACTTGTGATTTGGGTAATGGGGTGAATAGTAACCCATTTGTGTTAGGACTGGAATTAGGCTTAGGTTCTTTAGAAAAATATGATCAGGAGGGTGTTCTGAGGAATATAGAACCTTGAAATTGAAGTTCTAATGAAGTTTGGTTTAAAACCTGAGATTGGTCTGAGTAGGAAGAAGGTTGAAGTAAATGGAAGGTACTAGGATAGGTATGAACCTAAGTGCCTTTATATGAATTGTTCATGAGGCCAAATAAATGGTGAATATGCATTAATATGTCTGGTTTGGCTATGTTTGATAACTGCTGGTTTATGAACTTATAGAACAGTGAATTGACTAATATAGAGTCTTAGAAAGACTCTGAGGCCATAGTCAGGCTGATCCTGCTTAGGATCTATGAGCTACCTATGAAGTGGTTAGCCTAATAACCCTAAGCTAGATGACTAAGAGGTTATAGAAAGGAATTATGTTTCCTTTCATTTCAACGGTTGAGAATCGTTGTCAGATACCTGGTATAGTGGTTCTGATATTGATTGTGCTGTGTGAATTACCAGAGGGCGAGACACAAGGGTGTCAGCAGCATGGATCAACCAGCTGAAAAATGAGGATAAAGCACGGTCTTGCCAGGTAAGCTCATGGTTCTTTGAGGTGATTTCCTTACTTGGATGTCACTATTTATTAACTCATGTACCTTGAGATGAAATGAACACTATGATGGTGTCGCAACCTATCCGGCCGACGACGGGGACGGCGAAAAAAAAAAGAAAATAAAAGGTTTTCCAAAAGAAAGGGAAAACTAGAGAGGAGTCGCCACCAACGTTTATTTAAGGAAAACGTCGGAAAAACCAAAAGATAAGTCGTGGTCTACGTTTTTAGAGAAAAAAGGATTCGAGAGTCGTTTACGCATGGGGAAGGTGTTAGCACCCCACGCGTCCGTCACGAAGACGGCAGCCTTTAATCGAGTGTGTGACAAATAAAGTGACATTTTAAATTATTTATCTTTCCTTAAGAACATGAATGATGTTTGCTTTATTTTTGTTTATTTAGAAAAGAAAATCAGATTTTTATTTTTTAGAAAAGAGAAGATTTTATATTTTTTTATTTTTTTAGGTCGACAAGGGATTTGCCCTTGCTCCTACGTATCCCAAGGTGCAATGAGTAAATCAGACTTACGTAGTTCTTTGTTTAAAAACTTGATTGGGTTGATTTTATCTTTTTTGAAAGATTTATTTTAATTGCGTGAAAAAGAGTCGTTAAGGCGTTGGACCTTGAAACGACAGTGATTTTGAGGGAAAAACGGGGAGAATCGCTTAAGGCATTGGACCTTGAAGCAATCTCAAGTAATTTGCAATTTCGAAGAGAAAGGAATTAAGTGATTCTTCATTTGAGTACTGTTTGCTTTTTCGAAAAGATTTTGAAAGTGTGATAAACTCTATGAAATCAAGCAAGTCGGAGACCCAGCATGATATTCACAAATCTATCCATGTGTTATCGAAACACTACCAAGCAAGTCGGAGACCCAGCATGGAGTGTAAAATCTAACCACGTATTATTGAAACACTACCAAGCGAGTTGGAGACCCAGCATGGTGTGCACGAAACATACCACGTGTTATTGAAACACTACCAAGCGAGTCGAAGACCCAGCATGGAGTGCACGAAACATAAGCATGTACTAAAGATACTAGAACGGGATAATAAACATAAGTGAATAATTGACATGACAATACGTAATCACACGAATGAAATGGAAATGGAAAGGGATAGGATAGAAGTGGGGGTACACTTAGTAATTAGGGGTGCATACAGTAAGGACAGGGGGTACTATCAACAGAGATTATTTATTTACAAAATGGGTTAGGCCCAATAGATTAGCGATGCATATATGAAAATGGGATGTGCAAACAACATTATATGTGATGTACCAAGTGGGCTAGGCCCAAATGCTGAGGGGTGTGCAATTATAGAAAGGGTGTGCAAACAGTAATATAAAAGGGGTGTGCAGTTATGGATATGGTGGTGTGAATAGCATCACATCTATTGCCTCAAAATGGGCCAAGGCCTACTGCTGGCAAGTGTGCATTTATGGAAGAGGTGGTGCAAACAGCATTACGAAATTCGTTATTGTATTGGTCAGGCCCAAGTACTAAGAGGGATGCACTTATTAAGAATGGGTGCAGAAAGTATATTAGCTTTTCTTTTTACTTTTCTTTTTTTCTTCAGTTGGGCTAGGCCCAAATAAATAAAAAAATGTGGGGGTGAACTTATGAAATACGTGGTGTAAAAAGCAATTTTTTTGGAATGGACTGGGCCGTGACCCAGCCCAATTCGTATTTTCATCTTCTCTGCAGCAGCAGCACGAAAAGCTGCGGGAAAAGCTCAAAATTTGCCTTCCATGGTGGTTTCAAGTCATCCTGAGGTCACCACCATGGAGGCCGGTGGTATGAGGGTGGTTGGGGGTGATGGCACACGGTGGCGGTGGCGGAAAAAAAAAAAGAAAAAAAAAAGCACGAAAGGAAATAGGAAAGAAAAGAAAATAAAAAAAACGCAACCATACACAGTCAAAGAAACTACCCACAACACTTAACAAGCATTTCCATCATTTGAATGAAATAATGTACAGGCCATGAAGAATGAGTGAAAATGAGAACAAGAGAAAGAAGAAGAAATGAAAAGAAAAGAAGAAATAACCAAAAAAAGAAAAGAGAAGAAAAAGGATGTGGGAATGGAGGTGACTACCTCAGGCTCCTACTATTGGAGATGATGCAAAAATCACCCCTTGATTGGCTCCTCCTACCTAAGGATTTGCGTTGCCACTCTCAGCCCCTTGATTCCCTTCCTGGTGACCTAATGCCTTTTCCTTTTATGCCTCTTATTGCCTTACGTAGGTTTTATGAGCTAATGGGCCTTATGGCCCGTTTCCTATTTTTTTCTATTTGTTGCGGTTTTTTCATTTTTGCTATCTTTAACTTTTTTTTTTTAATCTACTACCTATTATTTTATTTCTTTTCTCTCTGTTTTTTTTACACATATATTATTATTTTATTTTTACTATTATATATTTTTTATTTTTTATTTATGCATTTTTGTTATCATTTTTTTAATACTTGTTATTATTTTTTATTTCCTTTTTTTCTTTTTTTTCATTTTCTTTATTTTCTCTCTTTTTATCATTCATTTTTTTTATCATCATTTTTTAATTTACCCGGACAAAATTAGGGTATGATAGCTGCCCCTCTTTACTTATCCTTTTATTGAAAATAAAAGATAAGTAAAGATGAAGACACTAATTTTGTTCCGGTGATCGTTTGAAAGATCACACCACGAGAATGAAGAAACATGATCTGTGTATATCACCAGGATGAATAACTTTGAGTTCAACGTGACAAAGCATGGAAATGAATCTCGTGGAACAAGATGCAAATGACATTAAGTCTTATCAAAACTAAAAGAGGAAGGCATTGAGCCCTATCAAATGTAAAAGATTGAGGACGTTGAGTCCTATGAAATGTAAATGTCTGAGGACATTGAATCCTATGAAATGTAAATAATTGAGGACATTGAGTCCTTTGAAATGTAAATGACTGAGGACATTGAGTCCTTTAAAATGTAAATGACTGAGGACATTGAGTCTTATGAAATGTAAATGACTGAGGACATTGAGTCCTATGAAATGTAAATGACTGAGGACATTGAATCCTATGAAATGTAAATGACTGAGGACATTGAGTCCTATGAAATGTAAATGAATGAGGACATTGAGTCCTTTGAAATGTAAATGACTGAGGACATTGAGTCCTATGAAATGTAAATGACTGAGGACATTGAGTACTATGAAAATGTAAATGACTGAGGACATTGAGTCCTTGGAAAATGTAAATGACTGAGGACATTGAGTCCTATGAAATGTAAATGACTGAGGACATTGAGTCCTTTGAAATATAAATGACTGAGGACATTGAGTCCTATGAAATGTAAATGACTGAGGACATTGAGTCCTTTGAAATGTAAATGACTGAGGACATTGAGTCCTTTGAAATGTAAATGACTGAGGACATTGAGTCCTATGGAAATGTAAATGACTGAGGACATTGAGTCCTATGGAAATGTAAAAAAGCCAACAGGTAGTGGTACCCGGAGGCTCAAACCTGTGAGAAAGCGAGAGGTTGACTCTCTGAAAGGGTCACTTATCCCAAACTAGGTCTTAAAGTTTGACATGAAGCATATGAGTTTGGAATGTATTATGATGAATGAAAAGAAAATGTGAGCTTTGCCCTGAAATGCAGTGAATGTGGGCTTTGTACCCAGAAATGGAATGCGACTGTTTATGAGTCATGAAAATGAGATATGTCGAACTTCAACATTATGGCATGAGATGAGACATAAATTGTGCACTGCTCATAGCATTCTTTCTTTCTCAGTATGTTTTGCTAGTTTTTTTTTTTCTTTTTCTTTTGAAAAACATAGATTGACTGTTTTCTTCTAAAAGATGTGATGATTCATGCAACCTCATCTTGACTTTTGTATGTTTTGTTTGGTCCAATTGCTTGAAAATTATGGAAGATGGCAGTGGAGCCATTTGACATTCAATCAATCAATTGAAACACTGATTCCAAAGTTCATCCTCTTTCTTTTAAACTTTGATTACTCTGCACAACAAGAAAATATCAAGCTTTGGGATTGACAGCATGAAACATTGAAGGATGGCAATGGATATTTACACTTTGGTATATGACCAAGTGAAACTTTCCTGATTTAAGATCTTAGAGGGATGCCATGAGTCCATCGATCCTATTGAAGCTTGATGATATGGGTTGATCCCGAAAGCATTAAAGCAACAAAGACTGCCCTTGGATTCGAAAGGAACCCTTGGGACTCTGTGTAAGCGACTGGCGTTGAATGAACCCCAATTGCCTTCGGGCATCTTCCACAAGCTCCTATTTGACTGAGCTTTCTTCTCAAATGTTCAAGTGAGAACCTTTGTTTTTTCTCTCTCTCTCCTTTTTTTTTTTAACAATCACCAGCGTGTGCATGTTCCATTCCAGAATCCAAATTGAAAAGCGAAATTAGTCATTCCTTGATCCACATGGGCTTTATTGGGCTTGTAACGTGGCCAGGGTTAAGAGGGCTATGAAAGAAAGGTCAGAGAGGCTCAAAGAGTGTTTAAGGGTTAGAGTAAGAACCTTGATCGCTTTGATTCATTTAAGCTTTTTGGGTTGGGCTTTACTCCATTTATCTCATGTATTGACAATCCTTGCACTTTTGTGCCTTGTGAAATTTGGGGAACTTTTGTCTCTTTTTGCTTTACTCGCCTTTGGCGGATTTTCTTTCTTTAACCTCATTCAGGGCCCAACCCTGAGCTTAGTAAACCTCATGCATATGTTGCTTGCATCGCTTTTCTTGCCAGTTTGGCAGTGGTTCATACTCTAGGGTTTCCTTTTTTAAAAAAAAAATTATACTTTTGGCTCGGAGTGGGTAGCAAAGGATAAATTAGTGTTTGGGATGAAGAAACATGGCCATGTGTCATTTCAAATCTTGACTAGAGACTTTTACAGTTTGGATTTTGGGATAAAACCTCTGATAAACAAGCACTTGTGATTTGTTTTCTTTATCTTTTTTTTAACATACCCTAACTTTTGCCTAGGCTATCCTTTCGGGTTTTCAACCTACCGAGTAAGAACTTCTTATTTGCCCCTAGGTTCACTTGGAGCTCGTGCATGATGTCCATGATTGCCCCAGTGTAGGGTTTGGAGGTATCCATTGTTGTTGTCTGTCATGCCTTTGTAGCAAGAAGAAATGAAGAAATGAATGAAAAGAAGAAATGAAAGAAGCTGTGCAGGTTCTCAAAAGAGAATTTTCAAGGGTGAGAAACATTTTAAAGATTTTCAATTGATAGATTAAGTCAAATGACTCTCACTATTCACAAAACTTTTAAGAAAGACAAGATGAGGTCGCATGCATGCATGTACTTATTATTTGATTTGAAACACTGTCAATCAAATGTTTATTCAATTTTACTCATTGATTACGGCACCCACACCAAACGTGTTGAACGCGCAAATTTTTGATTGGGCAGACTTGGAGATTAACTTTGGAGCACAAGTCACATGAGCAAACAACCAGCGGCATATTCCAGTGGAAGTCGAATAAATGCAAAGATATAATCGTGAGGAAAATGAGAGATGATGGCATCAAATTCATCTATACTATTAATGTTGCAATTGTTGTTTACAATAATAGCATAAACATGAAAATCCTAATGAATCTCTGCAAATGTCCAAAAGAAAACCTTCAAATTGCCCCAAGCATCAGAATTCGCAGACGAAAGAAACTTTTAACCATCCATGTTTGTGAGTATCAGTACTCCAACTGAGAAGGTCTTCTTCACCACAAAAGGTCCTTCCTTTCTCCTCAATTTTTGTGTCTATTGATCCTCTATAGCACTTACGGAAGAACTCTCATGGTTTGTGAGCGGATTAGCTTATACATTGGGATTATCTTCTTGAAATTTCAGCCAACCTGCATCAATCAAACTTTGCACCTTATGTTTCAGAGACATACAATGCTCAGTGGAATGCCCCGAGACTCCACCATGATCAGCATATGCCACATTCGGGTTGTATCCTCGAGGGAATGGAGGTTGAGGAATCTTTGCTGGGTTTATTGCTACCATTGCATTGTTGAGCAGATATGGAAGTAAGTCAGCATATGACATCGGGATAGGAGTGAATTGTACTGGGTTCCTTTCTGGGAAATTTCTTCCTTGGTTGGTGTTTTGGTGGACATTAGGTCTTGATAGTGCAATAGGTGGATTTTGTGTTCGGTTTAGGGGTGGCCTTTGTGGTTGATTGGGTGTTGTTGGTTGATAGGGTGGTGGATAGTGGGCAGGACTGATACTGGCTAGGTAGTGATATTGTTGGGGAGGGTATTGGTACATGGGATTATAAAGGGCTTGTGGAAAGTTTGGCCATGTGGGAACAACAGTCACATCATGAGCTTCTTCCTCATAATTCGTCTCGTCACTCATCTCGGGTCCCCTATTACTAGGATTCACAAAAGCAACATGATTAAATTTTCCTTTCCTCTGACCTACTTCAATTCTCTCACCAGCAAACACTAGATCTGCAAAATTTGAAGGCATGTATCCTACCATTTTCTCATAATAGAACACTGGCAATGTGTCCATTATCATGGTTATCATCTCTCTCTGCCATAGGGGGTACCACTTGAGCTGCTAAGTCTCTCCACCTTTGAGCGTATGCTTTGAAAGATTCATTATCTCTCTTGAACATGTTTTGTAGTTGCATTCTATCTAGAGCCACGTCAGAATTGTATTGATACTGCTTAATGAAGGCATCCATTAGATCTTTCCAGGAGCGAATCCGAGAGGGTTTCAGGTTAGTATACCAAATAACAGCTGCCCCAGTTAAACTTTCTTGAAAGAAATGCATCAGCAGCTTTTCATCCTTCGCATATGCCCCCATCTTCCTACAGTACATCTTCAGGTGGTTCTTCGGGCAAGTGGTCCCCTTGTATTTATCAAAGTCTGGCGACTTGAACTTCGGAGGAATGACCACATCAGGTACTAAGCACAATTCTGACATTTCAACAAAGCCATAATTTTCTCTTCCTTCAATGGCCCTCAACCTCTCTTCTATATGATCAAATTTTTCCTTCTTGGCTACAACAGAAGGCTCCCCTATCACAAAATGTAAGGGTTGTGATGATGGCTGATGCTGAGGAGCTCCTTGAGCATTTAGCATAGGGACACCAGAAAATGACTGCCCTTCAGTAGTATATCTTAGATAAACCCCAAAATCTGTCTGAGCATGATCTTGGGGAGTCACATATGTTTCATCCACGACTGGAGGAACATGGGCATGAGTATGATCAGGCTGGGGTTGTTGGTTCTCCATGAGTACGGGTGCAGAACTACAAATATTCTCACCAGGAGCGTATGCAACGAAAGGTGGTGTATAATTGGGAGGCAAACCATATGGTGGAAAAGGAGTTTTGCTTTGGACTGGGACATAATGAGGCCCATATACATTTGCTGCTGCCTCACCTCCTTGAAGTACTACACCCAAGATTGGACTACTCTCTTGATTAAAATTGGGTGGATGAATTGGTTCCCTTTCAGTAGCGGTGCTAGCAGCAACAGTGGTGGCAGCATTGACCTCCATCATCTTCCTCATGCTCATCATCGCTTCCATCATTGTTGTCATTTGCTCTTTCATAACCTCCATATCAGCCTTCACTTGTTCTTGTACTTGTTCTATGTCACTCATTATTGTAGTCTTGACACACGTCTGGTATGGGTGCCATAAAGCATAGTCTTTATTTCTTAGCACAATGGTTACTTTTTTTTTTATTATTTTTCAAGGAAAGAATATAATGAGCGATGAATAACAATGCGGCAAAACAAATAAACATGGATGCATGCAAATGATAACTTGCTGAAGTATTGCAAATTTTACACAGAATGCTCAATAGAACATAGGGTTGAATCAACTCTAATTTTCATTAAAACAAATTTTTCATTACATCTTATCAGAGTCAAAGTACAACTGGAAATAAAACACGGACACATCAACGGTTCTCAATTATTTAAGTCACCAGCTTAGTCACGTGTTGGTAGTAGTCAAAAAGGCTATAAAAACATGATCCATCCACTGCCCCAGTTTTCGCATGTTGTCTACTTCCAGGCATTTTACCTTGACTCGATAAAACTTTCTCTTAAAAGATTGTGCTTGATTCGACCCCATGTTCCAGGAATGGAAGTTTTAATCGTCAATACTTCAACAACCTATCATAAAGAAGATATGATGAATGAACATGATGTACTTATGCTATGCATGACAGATGCATTTATGAGATCGACGCAAGACGCTCAATAAACCACCATTTCTTTTTGTCAAACGCATTGGGTACCATGCTCATGTGGTCTTCAATCACTTTCAAGAAAAAGAAGTGCATAACTCCGACATGGGTTGTTTATGGACATGACCATGGTACTCAACATACGTAACCAAGACTACGGTGTAAGCTTTCGCGCTCCATTGCAACTTTTGGTAACACATAGGAGAATGCAAGACATGAACAAATATATGTTTGAATCATGCATGAATGAACATGGGATGCAAATGATGATGACAAAATGTATGAAAATGCTGGGACAAGCAACATGTTATATGAATATGAATGAAAATGCAATGAATTATGCAGTGCATGAATATGACACATGATGAATTCAGAAATGATATCCCTTGCGATGGTATGAAGAGACGCATGATGTGACCAAGGAAACAAGGTGGGGTGAGTCTGCTCCGTGCCCCTAATTTAGGAACCTAGCGGAAAGGGTCTAAAAGTCCACTATTCAGTAACAACTTCCAAGGGTAACTTCATGTAACCTCACCAGCTTCTAGAGATATCGTCCTCTTATGTAATGACAATGCGGCGATAGGGACTACCAGTGGCAATGCACCACAAAAAAAGGAAAACTCTAGATGAGGCTTCACTGTCATCAAGCGAGTCGGAGACCTACCATGACCACAGATCAACCTCCACTCCCTACGGCTCACACAGACCCGGGTATAGGGCCCAATATCTCAAAGTGTGTGCAAAAAGTGTATGTGTCGTGTGTGAACGGAGCATCCTAAGAATTACCCAACCCACCTGCAAAACAATCAGAAAATTCCCAAGCAGATACAACAAGTATAGCACATGTTGTCTACCCTAGAATTCAATGATGTAATTTATTTCTAACTACAAAAACATAACAACATAGCAAAGGATATATACAAGCATGAGTAAGACAAAATAAAAAAAAAACGACGAAAAGAACGGTAGCGGAGTGAAATGATAACAAATAGGAGCACAACGAAAAGAAGAAAAAGGAAAAATAAATAAAGAAAAAGTCACGATAGAATTGCACACACAATTAAATGGTTTAACTCTCTAACCAGTCCCCAGTGGAGTCGCTATCTGTCGCAACCTATCCGGCCGACGACGGGGACGGCGACAAAAAAAAGAAAATAAAAGGTTTTCCAAAAGAAAGGGAAAACTAGAGAGGAGTCACCACCAATGTTTATTTAAGGAAAACGTCAGAAAAACCAAAAGATAAGTCGTGGTCTACGTTTTTAGAGAAAAAAGGATTCGGGAGTCGTTTACGCACGGGGAAGGTGTTAGCACCCCACGCGTTCGTCACGAAGACGGCAACCTTTAATCGAGTGTGTGACAAATAAAGTGACTTTTTAAATTATTTATCTTTCCTTAAGAACATGAATGATGTTTGCTTTATTTTTGTTTATTTAGAAAAGAAAATCAGATTTTTATTTTTTAGAAAAGAGAAGATTTTATTTTTTTTTTGTTTTTTAGGTCGACAAGGGATTTGCCCTTGCTCCTACGTATCCCCAGGTGCAATGAGGAAATCAGACTTATGTAGTTCTTTGTTTAAAAACTTGATTGGGTTGATTTTATCTTTTTTGAAAGATTTATTTTAATTGCGTGAAAAAGAGTCGTTAAGGCGTTGGACCTTGAAACGACATTGATTTTGAGGGAAAAACGGGGAGAATCGCTTAAGGCATTGGACCTTGAAGCAATCTCAAGTAATTTGTAATTTCGAAGAGAAAGGAATTAAGTGATTCTTCATTTGAGTACTGTTTGCTTTTTAGAAAAGATTTTGAAAGTGTGATAAACTCTATGAAATCAAGCAAGTCGGAGACCCAGCATGATATTCACAAATCTATCCACGTGTTATCGAAACACTACCAAGAAAGTCGGAGACCCAGCATGGAGTGTAAAATCTAACCACATATTATTGAAACACTACCAAGCGAGTCGGAGACCCAACATGGTGTGCACGAAACATACCACGTGTTATTGAAACACTACCAAGCGAGTTGGAGACCCAACATGGAGTGCACAAAACATAAGCACGTACTAAAGATACTAGAACGGGATAATAAACATAAGCGAATAATTGACATGACAATACGTAATCACATGAATGAAATGGAAATAGAAAGGGATAAGATAGAAGTGGGGGTACACTTAGTAATTAGGGGTGCATACAGTAAGGACAGGGGGGTACTATCAACAGAAATTATTTATTTACAAAATGGGTCAGGCCCAATAGATTAGGGATGCATATATATAAATGGGATGTGCAAACAGCATTATATGTGATGTACCAAGTGGGCTAGGCCCAAATGCTGAGGGGTGTGCAATTATAGAAAGGGTGGTGCAAACAGTAATATAAAAGGGGTGTGCAGTTATGAATATGGTGGTGTGAATAGCATCACATCTATTGCCTCAAAATGGGCCAAGGCCAACTACTGGCAAGTGTGCATTTATGGAAGAGGTGGTGCAAACAGCATTACGAAATTCGTAATTGTATTGGTCAGGCCCAAGTACTAAGAGGGATGCACTTATTAAGAATGGGTGCAGAAAGTATATTAGCTTTTCTTTTTACTTTTCTTTTTTTTTTTTCCAGTTGGGCTAGGCCTAAATAAATAAATAAATGAGGGGGTGAAATTATCAAATACGTGATAGTCAAAGAAACTACCCACAACACTTAACAAGCATTTCCATCATTCGAATGAAATAATGTACAGGCCATGAAGAATGAGAGAAGATGAGAACAAGAGAAAGAAGAAGAAATGAAAAGAAAAGAAGAAATAACCAAAAAAAGAAAAGAGAAGAAAAAGGATGTGGGAATGGAGGTGACTACCTCAGGCTCCTACTATTGGAGATGATGCAAAAATCACCCCTTGATTGGCTCCTCCTACCTAGGGATTTGCGCTGCCACTCTCAGCCCCTTGATTCCTTTCCTGGTGACCTAATGCCTTTTCCTTTTATGCCTCTTATTGCCTTACGTAGGTTTTATGAGCTAATGGGCCTTATGGCCCGTTTCCTATTTTTTTTTTTCTATTTGCTGCAGTTTTTTCATTTTTGCTAGCTTCAACTTTTTTTTTAATCTACTACCTATTATTTTATTTCTTTTCTCTCTTGTTTTACACATATATTATTATTTTATTTTTATTGTTATATATTTTTTATTTTTTATTTATGCATTTTTGTTATCATTTTTTTAATACTTGTTATTATTTTTTATTTCCTTTTTTTCTTTTTTTTCATTTTCTTTATTTTCTCTCTTTTTATCATTCATTTTTTTTATCATCATTTTTTAATTTACCTGGACAAAATTAGGGTATGACAGATGGTGTTCGGTGTCTAATAAGATGTTAAGCACTGAGAGCACTGCTATGTGTATACTTTGGGAAGTATCTCCCCTTAGTTGTATACCACTAGATGGTGGTTATGGTATGTAGTGATTATTGACCCATGGGTTGGGCTAGGATGAACATTATGATAGTGTTCTGTGATTAGTGATAAGTGGCATGGTAATCATTGATGAACACTGTGTTAGTGTTCTGTGCCTGATGTTAAGCTAACACTGTGATAGTGTTACGCGGTGTATTGATGATGATTTTGTATAACATGCCAGGCCCGTTGATATTGTGAGTTGTTGAAATATGTATGTAATGGCATGATGATGATTAATTATAATTGAACCCTGTGAGGGTGTAATGCTTGGTATTGGTTATGATAATGGTATGTGTAGTGATTATATGCTAATTCTCTGGCCAGTAGAATGTCCATATAAGACCTGAGTTGAGTGAAGAGCCCTAACTGGATGATCTTCCTCAGGCAGTGGACCAAAGTCCTGAGTTGAGTGGAAAACCCTTAAACGGATGATCTTCCTCAGGCAATGTGTGTGTGTGATAGTCCTGAGCGAGTGGAGAGCCTTTAAATGGATGATCGTCCTCAGGCAGAGTACTGGTAGACATCCTGAGTGAGTGGAGAGCCCTTCCTTGGATGATCCTCCTCAGGTATTGGATAGGGTTTGGTGAGATTCTGGGGAATTGTACCTGTCGGATGAGCTTCTTAGGCAAAGACAATAAGTCCTAAGATAAGGTACCTGTCAGATGATCATCCCCAGACATTGGACAAAGTTAAAGAGAACCTATCCATTGGATAGGTGTCCTCTCAGTAGGTATGATGTGATACAGAGATGGTGGATATACATGTTATACATGTGAGATGAGGATAATGCTCATGGAGCTTGAGAGAGTCTATTTACTAGACAGACGATCTCTCAGTACATATGATGAGTGCACAAAACTGTTATGCGTACACGATACATAGTATATGTAATATGGAACGAGAGAACTGAGATGGCTAGTGTTAGGCCAAATTGCTGTTATATTATATGTCTGAAAGTGAACCAGGGGGAGGAAAGACCTCCAAGAACCCCGAGTTTACTGAGATTTTATCTCACCCCGTGTGGGGTTTATGTTGCAGGAATAGCTGATAGCAGCAGTGATGAATCCCATGGTGGGAAGCTAGGAGAGTCAAGCACTGTATGCTGCTAGAGTTAGAGTTTGAGAGCTTTGAGGCTCCCTGTGATGTATACCATACTGAGCGAGGTAGTTCTGTCTCTTGTCATATCAATCTAGATATCTGCCTTGTCTTTTGTTATCTGGATCAATAAGAGCTAGTTGTAAATGGAATTTGATTTATGTTTATGTTGTTGTACCATACATAATGTATCAAGAAATGCGATCCATATATGCTTCCGCAGTCAATTTGTTTTATTAAATAATTTTATGCTATTTTGATATTATAATAATGTTATACACCGGGTGCACACGGGGTGTTACACCATTGGTGTGCCTAGCCTGCCTCCTTTGGTGTTTGTTGGTAGCCTTCAAGAAGTGTTCTTAAGTCTTGGCAATAAGTGGTGTGGATCAACATTAGAAGGCTTGTATCTTCAAGCCTGTTCTTGATCATCAAATTTCGAATATAAACAAGGTAACATCTATGTCCTAAAGAATGATTCTTGTGTGGTAAGTGTGTTTCCGCTTGAAAAATTTTGTTTTTCTCACATGCCTTCGGGCTTAAAGGCCCTATCTTTCAACAACTAAGGGAAATTCACACTAACAATACCATGCAAATTTGATTCAAATTAAATGATTATTGTTTTATTTGATTCAATTTTGAAGACTAAAAATTTGCTCCTTTAAGTCCCTTAAATTTACGCTGAAAGACAAAAAAAAAAAGTAATATTTTACAAATTTAAGGGTCAAAAGAACAAATTTTCAATTAGGAGATCAAAACCAAAAGTTTCTCAAATTTGAGAGACAAAATATATATATATTTAAGACTTATATATTTATAAGTATTTAAAAATAGATAAATGTTAGGTCTGGATGACCATGCATCTCATCCACCTTAGATTTTGATGCATAACAATAAGTATAAATTATTGATATTCTAACGAGTTATGACAAGTAGACAGGATTATAAAGTTAAAGGTATTTACAACATTAAATATCACTCATAGCTATAGATAGTATGCTCTGTTTTAATCTAGCGTCTAACTCGTTGCTCTGTTTTAATCTAGCGTCCAACTCGTTATATCCAGTTAGCATCCACCCTTATCTAAATTAGTAGAAAACACTATCATAAGGTAAACTTGTGCGTCCAGTCTCAAAGCCTGAGTATCATGAAAAAGGGAAGTGCACATGTACTGTTTTATTCTAATTTTATTTGCCTCTCTTATTTTTGAATACCTAACATTGAACTTAAGAAAAGGAAAGTATATAAGAGAATAAAAGGCTTCCACAGAATATTCCCTTGAAGGTCACTTTCACTACGAACAAAAAACACATGGTGTTGTCTGTACTATGGATAAAATCGCCATCATTCAGAGCTTGACACATCATCTTATTCGTCTATGTGATACAATGTTCCTTTCAAGATATTGATGTTGATCTCATAGCAGATACTTCATTGAAGTCTATAAAAGGATGTCTCTCTCAATGAAGCAACTCAAAAAAAAAAAAGATAGAACAAGAGCGCAAGAAAATACGTGAAGCAAAACTCTACTAAAATCACTAGACGATATACATTGTTTCCTTTCATTTATCCTTTGCCAAGCAAAGTTATTCTGTGTTTGTGCTTAACTGTATTTTCACTCTTTGAGTGTTAAGAGTTAAGAATACTTGTATTCATTCAAACATTTGTTTTACGATTCATTGTTTTATGGATCGTCCTCGAAAAGGCTTTTTGTTATAACAAAGGAAATATGCTCTTGGAAAGAAAAAGGTGCATGACAAGTGTTTGACGAAGTGAAACAAAGATAAATAATATATGAATAAAAGTGGGACGCAAAAATAATGAATTTAACACGAACAAAGTGTTAAAAAATAAAAATAAAAAGGCGGAAAAGACAAGAAATGGAAGAAGACATCACACCTAATGAAGAGTGATAAGTCCCGTTGTAACACCCCAAAATTTTAAAATCACAGTCAATTACTAGGGTAAAATGTTAATTACCAAAATGACGAAAATACCCCTGGAAATACGGAAGGATCTAGGGAAAATGACGAAAATACCCCTGGAAATTTTGTAAATGACTAAATTACCCCTAAGGTGAGTAGTGAAATTACCAAAATACCCTTTAGGTAAAAAAAATGACCAGATGACTTTAGAAATTTTTTGGAATCTAAGTATTGGATAAAATACTTTTAGATAACAAATTATCAACATGGTTGGGAACAGAGAACCATTTCTAGGAATTTTGGTAAATATTTTGGAAAAGAAATCTAGATTAACTCGAACATCAGAAAATTATAAGAGAAGGATAGACATAATCTATGGAGTTTTTTCTTAATTATGGAGGAATAGGTTTCTTAATTATGGATCAATAAGAAAATAGAATTTGGCTATTACATGTAATAAGAGAAAAATTTGTTGATTTGGTTCCCTAAAATAAAGCCTTGGCCATATGATACAAAATCAATGGAGAAAAGCTTTAAGAAAATTCAAGAATAGCCACATGGATGATTAAGAAGCTTAAAGAATAGCCATTGGTCCAATTGTAAAGTAAGGTAATAAT
>PYAF01003429.1:100402-114710 GCA_007407185.1 Glycine tomentella | reverse complement strand
ATTGGAATTCTTATTCCATGGTGTCAATCCAAATCCGTTTCTAATCCTTTTCCATTGATCCATTTCTTACATCACAAAACCTAAAAAGCTATCTTCAAAACAGAGCATTCATACTCTGTTTTTCTTTCAATTGAAGAATTGATTCCATTGCAAGGAAGATCGGGGCAAACAGGACTTGAATCAGTTTAGGAGTCCATCATTTTCACATGCCTTGAAGATGGTAATTAAAAATAAAGTGTATGAGAGGCCAATCTTTTGATCCTTGCATTGCATGCACATTATCATTTACATGCTTAAATATTTTCATCAAAGTATCAAAGCTATTTTGAAAAGGAATTTGGGTAATGTTAGAAAAATGTAATCCTACTGTGTTAATCGATTACACATCAGTCTAATCGATTATTTGCCTTGATTGCAAATATGGAAAAGCATTGAAGAACATTTTAATCGATTACATAATCCTTGTAATCGATTACATAGTATAAAATGAAAGTTATGCATTGTTGCTTTAATCGATTACCATTAATTTTAATCGATTATACAAGCTATCTAGAAACACATGTGTTCACTGCTTTAATCGATTACCATAAATTGTAATCAATTACACAAGCTGCTTCAAAAATAAAAATTCACTGCTTTAATCGATTACAGCTCAGTTTAATCGATTATTTTGTTCGTTGATAAACCCAGAAGGAATCTTTGAACACTTTAATCAATTAAGTATCAATTTAATCGATTACATAAGTCATTTTAATCGATTGTTTGGCACGTGTAATCGATTACTGTCTGTTACAGAAAGCTGTTATAAATAGGATAAAGGCTTGTCTTGAAACTTAACTTGAATAATTTGATTTTTCTGAATACACACAAGCGTTCTCAAAGTTAGAAAGTGATTTTCTGGGTTAACTAAGTTCTTGTCTCATTCTTTAATTTTCATGGGTATTGAATGATTTCTTGGGCAATAGTTTTCAAAGAAGTTTTGGAGGGCATGTTCAGAAATTCTTTTTCTTCAATTCAATCTTGCTTGGTAAACCACATGCATTCATATTCATTGGATCATCAGGTTGTTTCTCTCCATTCTCTTTGGTTGTAAATTCATTTTTGCAATTTTTGTTATTTGATGCTATTGTAAAGAGTTCTTTGAAGCTTGTGCTAGAGTAGGGTTCTCTAGGGAAGAACAAAGTAGTGTTCTCTGGGTCTTGATCACTAGGAGTCTAATAGAATTTTAGATTTCTATTCTTTATCTAGGATTGATAAAGAGGGATTGTTGTAAAGCTTGTAAGAACTTAAATTTATAATAGTGGAACTCTAATCTAGTGTTGATTAGAAGAAACTAGATGTAGCTTCTCTTGAGAAGTGAACCAGTATATATTCTTGTGTTGATTTTCTATTCCTTAATCTCTACTAGTTATCTTGTTCATTTGTTCTTGGTTTTATTATCATTACTTAACAAGTCCAGTTTTGAGCAATTGATTTCTTGAGTTGAGTGATTTGATTATTTAAAAGCATTCTTGGTTTAAAAGTGATTAAGATCCTTTGACTCTGATTTTATAAATAATTTTTTAAAAAACTAAGTTTAAACCAATTCACCCCCCTTTTGGTTATTGTTGGTATTCCTATTGTTTTCAATTGGTATCAGAGCATGTTCTTGAGTGTTATTTAAGATCACTATCTTTCTTTAAAAAGAAAATGAATACCACACAAATTACCTTCAAGGAAGATGCCTCCCTTAATCGTCCTCCGATGTTTGAAGGAGAGTACTTCAGTTTTTGGTAAAATAGAATGAAAATCTTTATTCAATCAAATGACCCAGGTGCTTGGAATGCAATAGAAAAAGGTCTTATGATTCCTATAAAAACTGTTGGTAATGATATGATTCCCAAAGAATGGGATGAAATGATAGATGCTGAAAATAGAGTTGTTCAAAATGATTTTAAAGCTAAGAATACGATTACTTCTGCATTTTCCTCTAATGAATTCTTTAGAACTGTTAGGTGCAAAGGAGATGTGGAAGATGTTGGAGATAACTCATGAAGGTATAGATGAAGTAAGAAGATCAAGAAAATATGCCTTAATACATGTGTATGAAATGTTCAAAATGAACCCCACATAAAACATATCTCAGCTTCAAACAAGATTCACTCATATAGTAAATCATCTTCTTGGTCTTGGAAAGATCTTTGATGCTGAAGAGTTGAATATCAAAATCTTGAAGTGTCTCACAAGACCATGGCAACCAATGGTGACAACAATCAAATAATCAAAAGATCTATCCAAAATTTCCATGGCTGCACTGTTTGGTAAGCTTCTTGAGTATGAACTTGAAATGTCACAACTAACCAATGCAGAAGATGCAGAAAAGAAACACAAAAGCATAGCCTTGAAAGCTGCATCTTCAAAGGTGGAAAAGGTAGAAGACTCAAGTGAAGAAGATGAAGAGGACAACATGAATTTAATTGTCAAAAACTTCAGCAAGTTCTTGAGAAAAAACAAGAATAGAAAGTTCACATAGAACAACAACAACAACAACAACAACAACAAAAGGAGTGACAACAACTTCACTTGCTTTGAATGTGGTAAGCCTGACTACATTAAATCTGAATGCTCTATCTTTTTGAAAAAGCAACAAGGTGAAAACAAGATAAAGAAAGAAGGAAAGCCTAAGAGAGCCTATATAGCTTGGGAAGATAATGAGTCAACAACTTCTGAATCATCAACTAAAAATGAAGAAGCAAATGTGTGTCTTACTTGCACAATTAATGAAGATGATGATCTCTCAATTTCTGGATGTAACATCCTCAAAATTATATTATGAGATATATTTACGATTGAATTATGGAAGTGCGACGATAATTGGATACAAGAAGAATAGGATAAATTTTATTTGAATATAAGCATTTGTTGAACATGTTTTATATATATTATTAACCAGTAGAATTTTTTGATCTTTAGAATATACAATTTCAGGAGAAATTTGATTTTTTTTCCCAGACAGCATCGATATATGTTGTATAAATTAGAAATTTCAAATTGAAACATAATAAGGTGAGACATGACTCATATAATAGGAAATAATTTGTAGAGTTAGAAACTATACAGTTGTGACAGAAAAACCTTAGAATAGAATTTCTATGAATTTTATACGGTAATAACTTTGAAATTTTATTCAGGAGAATTCAGGCAGCAGAAAAATATAAAAAAATGATAAGTAGAATCTGTGGAATTTTCTCTTAATTGTAGGATGTACAGACTTATTTAATAAAATGGTTTAGTAATTTCGATGGTCAGAAGTAGAACGGACCAATCAAAATTAAGATAGAGCAGTCTTGTACGCAAAGCCTGTGTAGCACTATGTATAGACTGTTTGTGAGTTATTTGTACTGTAACTGAAGTTAGTTTCTGGAAATTTCTAGAGTTCTATTATTTAATCTGATCATTTAGGTAGAAGAGTTCGAATTGAACTGTACTTCCTCCCATGAATGCCATGTGTGAAGACAACTTGGAATTGAATTCTTCCTCTTCATGAAAGATGACATATGGACACAAGGATATTCTAGAAATCTCTAGAGTTCTATTATTTAATCTTATCCTTTAGGTAGAAGAGTTCGAATTGAACTTTACTTCTTTCTAGTAAATGCCATGTGTGAAGTTATCTTTAAATTGGATTCTTCTTCTTCATAAAAGGTGACACATGTACACAAGGAGAACCACACAATTTTCTCCTCTTTAAAGGAAATAACAACATGGTATAGAAGGAGGAAGGAAAGATAAAAATATCCCCCATGGCTATGGTATTCACGTGAAGTAGAGGAAAAAGGGGAAATAAGGTGGTTTGTCATATTTAAAATTGATAAGTTATGATAAGTAGAAAATATCTTAAGATTCATGAACTAAAGTGATAAGGTGCCATCATGAAAGCTTAAGAAATGTCTATCCACTTGTAAGCCATCATGAATGAAGGGATAAGAAGCCATCATGCCTTGAAAGATAATTACACAAGGTGGCATGAAAGGAAGAAAAAAATCTTCTCCTCTTCCCTTGATAATCACGTGAAAGAGGGAGTAGGAACGGAGGATATTTCATGACTTACATACATGATATAAGGACAAGTGGAAGACACTTGAAAGAAAGACATCATGACTTAGGAGATTTTTGTATAAAGTGGAAAGATATTTAGAAGAGTAATTATGAGTTTAGTTAAGATGTAATAAAATAAGAAGAAACTAAGTTATAATGGAACTAGATGAGAGTAACTAGCTAGAAAGGGCAATTATGTCTTTAAATATTTATTCTTTTCCAAACCCTATATAAAGGGAGGAAGGCCTTAAATGGAAGTCACTTTCAAGACTCCATTTCTACAACAACTCACGTGAATCTCTCCCTCCCATCTCTTTTCATTTCACTTTCATCTTTTCCTTTTCAAGACTTCATTCCTTAGAGGATTTCCAAGAAAAACAACCACTTAATTAATTTCAAATCCAAATCCATTTGAGGTAGGCTAGGCTTCAATCTCTAGTGAAGCATTTGTTTGGATTAATTTATATGCTTAATTAGCCAGATTTAAGGTTATCATTTAGACTTGAAATTCATGTCATTTTAAGGTTATTTTTTTATGAGAAAATGTTGATTTTAACCATAGGATAAGTGATGATATATAGGCTAAAATATTAGTATTGTATGGAAACCCATTTGATGAACTTGGAAGGTGATTTTGATGATATATGGACTGTTTGTTCATATTTTTATTATGGGAATGTTTGGTATTAATTTTTAGAATTAGAGGTTGAATGGTGTGTAGTTATATGGTTCAAATACTAAAGTGATTCAATTTTGAGGATGAAGTAGTAAGGTGGCAGGTGAAAGGAGATTAAGATGCATGCTAGGTTATGATATTTCCTTGTGAATGTTTAAAGGAATTAGAAATTATTTGAGAGATATATTGTGATTTCTTAGATTAATAACATGAATTTTTATCTAGCTTGAGGATATTTAAAGGTCATGCCTAAGTGGTAATGATCTTATTTAAATAAGGTATGGTGGTTTAACCATACTTGTGGTACATAGGATGTTATGATAACAACATCTTTTTCATAAGGTGGTATATATTTTGCTAATGGATTTTATTATGGATAGATGTTGATGTAATGATAGGTTGATTCATGTTTCCAAGTCCAGTACGAGATTTTGTGAAACAAAATCTTATACTACATACAGTACGATATGTAGTGTCCAGGTGCACATATATGGCATAAATCATGCATGTTTACGTAAGATGATCGCAACGTCTACATCCAGTACGAGGTGTAGCTACATACAATACGATATGTAGAGGCCATGTGCACCCTGGAAAAATTCATTTCATGCATTCATATAGCTTGCATAATTATTTTATGATGATTTATTAACATACTAACATGTTTTGGTGGTTTAGTTTTGCCTACTGAGAAATTTATTTCTCACTAGATTTATTTCATTTTTTTTATAGATGGCAACAGTGGTTAATTTCATTGACGCCTTGGACTGATGGTGGTACAAAGATAAAAAATTGTCTCTAGGAAATGAATGATGAAAGTGTTGTAGTATCTTTATGTTTCGTTGAAAATGACTCTTGTACAAGAACTGTGGCTACATACTATATATATATATATATATATATATATATGTATCAGTTTAACAACTTCTATAATTTATATGTTTTAGAATTTATACTAGGATTCTAATAAAAATATAATATCTAGAATAGGTTTAGGTTATTACAATTTGGTATCAGAGCAGTTTATCCTGTTAGAGCCTAAGGGGAATGGACTAACTATGTTTTTCTGTGTACTTTGATTGTGACTGTTTATATGTGATTGTTTGTGTCTGATGAATTCTGATGCACTTTACTTTATATTGAGCCTGATCACCTCAGTATTTTTGTAAAAGTGAAAAAGGAATTCATGGCTACTAGAAGAACAAAGGGAAGAGCAACAACACAAGCTGTGACAATAATGAGGAAATAAATATTCTTCATGAAATGCTAGCAGCTATGCAAGAACAAGCGGCTGCTGCAAATCAACAAGCGACTGCAGCAAGTCAACAAGCTGCAACAGCTACTCAAATGATGGCACAACTGAACCATAATAATAATAATTATAGTAGCAACAATAATTCTAATCAAGATAATAGGAGGCAGGTGACTGATATAGAATATCATAAGTTTGTTGAGTTTAGGAAGTCTAATCCACCAGTCTTTAAGGGAACTTTTAATCCAGACATGGCTGAAGAATGGATTAAAGAAATTGAAAAGATATTTGTTGTACTAGATTGTTCTGACCAACAGAAAGTAACTTATGCTACTTATATGTTACAATTTGATGCTGAGTATTGGTGGAACAATCATAAGCAAATTCTGGCAGGTAATGGAGTAGAGATTACATGGGAGGTGTTTAAGACAACCTTCTATGGTAAGTATTTTCCCATATCAGTAAGAAATGCTAAGGAACTCGAATTTCTTAGGCTTGAACAAGGAAATACTAGTGTATCTGAATATATTGCTAAATTTGAAGAATTAATCAAATTTTCCTCTCCTATCAATATAACCCTGATGAGCACTGGAAGTGCATGAAGTTTGAAGGGGGACTGAGGGAATATATGTTGGAAAAAGTGGGACCCCTAGAAATTAGGGAGTTTGGTGGATTAATAAATAAGTGTAGATTAATAGAAGAATATAAAAAGAGGTTTGTTGAAAAGAAAGAGTTAAGTAATAATTCTGGGAAGAAATTAGGACCTCAGCCTTTTAAATTTAAGAATAAGTTTCAGCAGAAAAAATTTTAGACATGGCAGAATTCAGGCAAGGAATGCAACAAATGTCACAAGATCCATGGAGATAGGCCATGCCCTATAGCTCAGACCACTTGTGTGCGATGTGGAAAGACAGGACATCTTGCAAAGGATTGTCGCAGTCGTAATAATGTTCAATGTTTTAGATGTGGAAAGATGAGACATTATGCTAACAATTGCATAGCTGAAAATCCCCAAGAAACCACACGTCCTCAAAGAATGGAAGAGTTTTTACCATGAATGCAGGAGAGGCTTCTCAATCCGAAAATCTTATCAAGGGTAAGTGCAAAATTAAAGATACCATTTTAACTGTATTATCTGATTCAGGTGCTACTCACTCTTTCATTTCTTATGACACTGTTATATAATTAGGGTTACCTTTATCTCAATTACCTTATGATCTTTTAGTTTCTACCCCTACAGATAAGCCTATTACTACTAGTCACATTTTTCTTAATTGTGATTTTCAAATTGATCATAGATCTTTTTCTACAAATTTGATTTGTCTTCCTTCGATTGGGTTTAGTGAAATTTTGGGCATGGATTGGCTTGTAGCTAAATATGTGTTGTTGGACTGTTCAAATAAAACCATTGTTTTACCCAGAAATTTCAGAAAATAGTCAAACCCAGTGTCTGTATTTGAACTCCATTGTCTCCTGTTCCAGTAAAAATGAAATTCAAGGGTATGTTCTTTTATCAGATAATGTAACTGAGTCAACTAATGAACTCTCTAATACACCCGTGGTAAGAGAATATCCAGGTGTATTTCCGGATGAGATACCAGGGATACCTCCAGAAAGACAAATAGAATTTTCTATTGACCTAATTCCAGGATCTGGACCAATATCCATGGCACCTTATAGGATGTCCCCTTTAGAGTTGGAAAAATTGAAAAAGCAACTAGAGGAGTTGTTGGAGAAGAAATTTATTAGACCTAGTGTTTCACCCTGGGGAGCTCCAGTTTTGCTAGTGAAAAAGAAAGATGGGGGAATGAGGCTTTGTGTAGATTATAGGGAGCTTAATAAGATAACCATTAAAAATAAATATCCATTGCCTAGGATAGATGATCTTATGGACCAACTGAGAGGAGCAACAACATTTTCTAAGATTAATCTTAAGTCAGGATACCATCAGATTAGGGTTATGAATGAAGATATCCCTAAAACTGAATTTAGGACTAGATATTGGCATTATGAGTATCTAGTGATGTCTTTTGGATTAACTAATGCTCCAGCAGTTTTTATGGATTACATGAATAGAATATTTAGACCTTATCTAGATAAGTTTGTAGTAGTCTTTATAAATGATATACTTGTTTATTCAAAGTCAAAAAAAGAGCATGAAGAGCATCTTAGAATAGTATTGCAAACACTTAGAGAAAAGAAGTTGTATGCTAAATTATCCAAGTGTGAATTTTGGGCCAAGGAAGTGAAATTTTTAGGTCATGTTGTTTCTAAAGAAGGAATTTCAGTGGATCCTAGTAAAATTGAGACAGTCATGAACTGGGAGAGACCAACCACAGTAACTGAAATTAGGAGTTTTCTAGGACTAGCTGGTTATTATAGGAGGTTTATTAAAGGATTTTCACAAATAGCTTTACCTCTGACTAGCTTGACTAGGAAAAACGTACCTTTTGTATGGTCACCAGAGTGTGAAAAGAGTTTTCTAGAATTAAGAAAAAGATTAACTAGTACTCCAGTGTTAGTATTGCCAAATCCTCATGGTGCATTTGAAGTGTATTGTGATGCTTCAAAGAAAGGTCTAGGTTGTGTGTTGATGTAAAATGGGAAAGTGGTAGCATATGCATCTAGACAGTTAAGACCCCATGAAGCCAATTACCCAACCCATGATTTAGAATTAGCAGCTATATTTTTTGCCTTAAAGATCTGGAGGCATTATTTGTATGGAGTAAGATTTGAGGTCTTTTCAGATCATAAGAGTCTCAAGTACCTTTTTGACCAAAAAGAGTTGAATATGAGACAGAGAAGATGGGTTGAATTTCTTAAGGATTATGATTTTGAGTTAAAATATCATCCACGAAAGGCAAATGTAGTAGCTGATGCATTAAGTAGGAAATGTCTGCATGTATCTAGGATGATGATCAAAGAAATAGAATTAATAGAAAATTTTAAAAATCTTAATTTAGGATTTTCTGTTAATTCTAAAAGTATTATTTTGAGTCAAATACAAATTACTAGTGATTTCAAAGAACACATTAGGCTAGGACAGCAAAAAGATTTAGATTTTCAACAAATTTTAACTCAAGTCCAAGAAGGAAAATTGCAAGGTTTTAATGTGAATAATGATGGGTTGTGGACTTATCAAAAGAGGATATACGTACCCAAAAGTGATGGATTAAGAGAGAAAATTTTGAGTGAAGCTCACAAAAGTAATTTCACAATGCATCCTGGAGTTACTAAGATGAATCAAGATTTGAATAAAATGTTTTGGTGGCCTGGTATGAAAAAGGATATAGCATAGTTTGTAGGAAAGTGCTTAGCGTGTCAAAAGGTAAAGATAGAACATTAGCAACCTGCTGGCACTTTGCAACCTTTAGAAATTCCTCAGTGGAAGTGGGAGAGTGTATCTATGGATTTTGTGGTAGGATTACCTAGGACTATTTCTAGTCACGACTCAATTTGGGTCATTATAGATAGACTTACTAAGTCAGCTCATTTTATACCTATTAAGATTTCTTATTCATTAGAGAAATTAACTCAGCTGTATATACAGGAAATAGTTAGATTGCATGGTGTACCTTCCACTTTTATTTCTGATAGAGACCCCCGCATTACTTCTTGGTTTTGGGGAGCATTACAAAAAGCATTTTGGACCAAGTTATGCTTAAGTACTACTTATCATCCCCAAACAGATGGACAAACCGAAAGAACCATACAAACCCTAGAAAACATGTTGAGAGCTTGTGCGATAGACCAACAAGGTTCTTGGGAAAAATATTTTCCATTAGCAGAGTTTGCCTATAATAATAATTATCATACAAGCATAGGAATGACTCCATTTGAAGCTCTGTATGGTAGGAAATATCAGTCTCCTTTATGTTGGTATGAATCCGGGGAAGCAAGTCTTCTGAGTCCAGAATTGGTAACTCAAACCACGGAACAAATCAAGAAGATTAGAGAAAAATTAGTAACAGCTCAAAATGAGCAAAAAATTATGTTGATAAAAGAAGAAAACCTCTAGAATTTCAAGAAGGAGAACATGTTTTTCTTAAAGTCACTCCAATTACAGGAATAGGACGAGCAATGAAGATCAAAAAGTTGAGTCCTCGTTTCATTGGTCCTTTCCAAATTCTGAAAAGAATAGGTACAATAGCTTACCAAATAGCTTTACCACCAAATCTTTCCAACCTTCATAATGTCTTTCATGTCTCTCAACTCCATAAATATATTTCTGACCTGAATCATGTTCTAGAGTTTGAATCAATACAGTTAAAAGATAATTTAACTATGAGCTTACCACCGACAAGAATTTTGGATAGAGAAATAAAGTAATTAAGAAATAAGTCTATATCATTGGTAAAAGTAGCATGGGGGCAAGAACGTTTGGAAGAATGTACCTGGGAATTAGAATCAGAAATGAGAAAGAAGTATCCTGAACTGTTTACAGGTATTTACAAATTTTGAGGGCAAAATTATCTTTTTAGAGGGGGTGAAATGTAACATCCTCAAAATTATATTATGAGATTTATTTATGATTGAATTATGGAAGTGCGATGATAATTGGATACAAGAAGAATAGGATAAATTTTATTTGAACATAAGCATTTGTTGAACATCTTATATATATATTATTAACCAGTAGAATTTTCTGATCTTTAGAATATACAATTTCAGGAGAAAATTGATTTTTTTTCCCGGACAGCATCGGTATACGCTGTATAAATTAGAAATTTCAAATTGAAACAGAATAAGGTGAGACATGACTCATATAATAGGAAATAATTTGTAGAGTTAGAAACTATATAGTTGTGACAGAAAAACCTTAGAATAGAATTTCTACGAATTTTATATTGTAATAACTTTGAAATTTTATTCAGGAGAATTCAGGCAGCAGAAAAATATGAAAAAAAAAATTAAAAGTAAAATCTGTGGAATTTTCTCTTAATTGTAGGATGTACAGACTTATTTAATAAAATGGTTTAGTAATTTTGATGGTCAGAAGTAGAACGGACCAATCAGAATTAAGATAGAGCAGTCTTGTACGCAAAGCCTGTGTAGCACTCTATATAGACTGTTTGTGAGCTATTTGTACTGTAATTGAAGTCAGTTTCTGGAAATCTCTAGAGTTCTATTATTTAATCTTATCCTTTAGGCAGAAGAGTTCGAATTGAACTTTACTTCCTCCTATGAATGCCATGTGTGAAGACAACTTGGAATTGAATTCTTCCTCTTCATGAAAGATGACATATGGACACAAGGAGATTCTGGAAATCTCTAGAGTTCTATTATTTAATCTTACCTTTTAGGTAGAAGAGTTCGAATTGAACTTTACTCCTTTCTAGTAAATGCCATGTGTGAAGTTATCTTGAAATTGGATTCTTCTTCTTCATAAAAGGTGACACATGTACACAAGGAGAACCACACAATTTTCTCCTCTTTAAAGGAAATAACAACATGGTATAGAAGGAGGAAGGGAAGATAAAAATATCCCCCTTGGCTATGGTTTCACGTGAAGTAGAGGAAAAAAGGGAAATAAGGTGGTTTGTCATATTTAAAATTGATAAGTTATGATAAGTAGAAAATATCTTAAGATTCATGAATTAAAGTGATAAGGTGCCATCATGAAAGCTTAAGAAATATCTATCCACGTGTAAGCCACCATGAATGAAGGGATAAGAAGCCATCATGCCTTGAAAGATAATTACACAAGGTGGCATGAAAGGAAGAAAAAAATCTTCTCCTCTTCCCTTGATAATCACGTGAAAGAGGGAGTAGGAACGGAGGATATTTCATGACTTACATACATGATATAAGGACAAGTGGAAGACACTTGAAAGAAAAACATCATGACTTAGGAGATTTTTGTATAAAGTGGAAAGATATTTAGAAGAGTAATTATGAGTTTAGTTAAGATGTAATGGAATTAGAAGAAACTAAGTTATAATGGAACTAGATGAAAGTAACTAGCTAGAAAGGGCAATTATGTCTTTAAATAATTTATTATTTTCCAAACCCTATATAAAGGGAGGAGGGCCTTAAATGGAAGTCACTTTCAAGACTCCATTTCTACAGCAACTCACGTGAATCTCTCCCTCCCATCTCTTTTCATTTCACTTTCATCTTTTCCTTTTCAAGACTTCATTCCTTAGAGGATTTCCAAGAGAAACAACCACTTAATCAATTTCAAATCCAAATCCATTTGAGGTAGGCTAGGCTTCAATCTCTAGTTAAGCATTTGTTTGGTTTAATTTATATGCTTAATTAGTCAGATTTAAGGTTATCATTTAGACTTGAAATTCATTTCATTTTAAGGTTATTTTTTTGATGAGAAAATATTGATTTTAACCATAGGATAGGTGATGATATATAGGCTAAAATATTAGTATTGTATGGAAACCCATTTGATGAACATGGAAGGTGATTTTTATGATATATGGATTGCTTGTTCATATTTTTATTATGGGATTGTTTGGTATTAATTTTTAGAAGTAGAGGTTGAATGGTGTGTAGTTAAATGGTTCAAATACTAAAGTGATTCAATTTTGAGGATAAAGTAGTAAGGTAGCAGGTGAAAGGAGATTAAGATGCATGCTAGGTTATGATATTTCCTTGTGAATGTTTAAAGGAATTAGAAATTATTTGGGATATATATTGTGATTTATTAGTTAGATTACTAACATGAATTTTTATCTAGCTTGAGGATATTCAAAGGTCATGCCTAAGTGGTAATGATCTTATTTAAATAAGGTATGGTGATTTAACCATACTTGTGGTACATAGGATGTTATGATAACAACATCTTTTTCATGAGGTGTGATGTATTTTGCTAATGGATTTTATTATGGATAGATGTTTGTAACACCCCTTACGTGCACCGGGGTCATTACCACGTATAGACAACCATCCATACATACCATACATCAGAGATTAGCAGTTTTGGAAGCAATATAACAAAAGGCATCAACAAATGCCATAAGCATACACGCTTTACATTATAACATGGTGATTACATACATGTTTTCAGTTCAAGTACAAAACTGTACATAATATCCCCTCAGGGTACACAAAATCAAAACCAAAGGCTAATACAAAACATCTGAGCCACAAGCTCATATCCTCTAGCCTAAGGTATCTATCCAGCGCTATCCCTGCATAGGCTTCTTGCCTTGGGATCTGTCTGCTCCTCCTGAGGATTCACCTGCAAAACATAAGCCCCACACAAGGGGTGAGATATAAAATCTCAGTAAACTCAGGGCCCTTGAAGGTATTTCCTTCCCCTGGTTCACTTTCAGGCACATACATAGAAATAGTACATTTCATCAATCATAGAACATTTCTCATTCATCATCAGATCACACAGGGTCTCATCCCCTTTCACATATACCATCTCTATGGTATCACCCCATCCTGTCTACAAAAAGGTGGTACAAAGCACATCATCCGGCAGAGGCTACATCTAGGTATATAGGAACATCTCCACTCACGGAGGCTACATCTATATACTAGGAACATCTCTTGCCAGGACCACAACATATCTATTGGAGGCTTCATCTGAAACATAGGAACATCTCACTTAAGAGGCTACATAGGCACATCTCCGTCTAGTGAGGCTACATCTGTGTATAGGAACATCTCCATTCAGGAGGCTACATCTATACCACAGGAACATCTCACATCCTACATCAATCAATTGCCTGAGGAGGCTACATCTGTAGATATAGGAACATCTCCATTCGGGAGGCTACATCTATATCACAGGAACATCTCACATCAGGTGTTACTCAATCTCTCGTCATCTATCCTACTACAATAGGATTCACAATTCATCATAGAATTCACATTTCATTCTCACGATCAAGCGAGCACAACATCAGTCAACCATTCATAGCAATTACCCAATCACTGGGTCCAAGCACATCTCAGCAATCTCAGATCAATATCATTTCAACACCAAATTCCCATCACGGGTTTCAGATCACAATGTATCATTCAATCACATCAACATAATCATTTCAATAGCAATTCCCAGCACGGGTTTCAGAATCACCATTCATCAGTCAGGCATATCAACATACAATTTCTATATACATGCAAATGCCCATAACAAAACCATCACCCAAATATGGTGCATGGTAGAACACAACAAAGGGCATACAATCAAGGATCAAGAGCTTACCTGCTCTGAGCAAAGCACCGGCTCTCCCGGCTTCACTATCACCACCACCGAAACTCTCGGTCTCACGTCCTACATCACATCAAACATATAATGCTTCAACAACGGTCTTAAGCCGTGAGAACAACAAGAA
>PYAF01003429.1:80574-100302 GCA_007407185.1 Glycine tomentella | reverse complement strand
ATGGTGCATGGTAGAACACAACAAAGGGCATACAATCAAGGATCAAGAGCTTACCTGCTCTGAGCAAAGCACCGGCTCTCCCGGCTTCACTATCACCACCACCGAAACTCTCGGTCTCACGTCCTACATCACATCAAACATATAATGCTTCAACAACGGTCTTAAGCCGTGAGAACAACAAGAAGCATAATCCACAGTGCGTAACACACACTCAATCACTTCACAAGTGATTCTCAGACCCTCACAGGTCTAGCTTGGCCTTGCCAAAGCTCACAGAGCTCAAAGCTCACCACAATAGCCCAACTCCTCAAAATTCACATAGGGCTTGAACGGTTCACACCACACACAATGGCACCGTTCTCATGGCCTCAAAGGCACAACAAAACACATATCAAGGCTCTAGCATGTCAAACAAGCCAACTAATTCAGCATATACCACAACACATGCTTTACATAGAGCCAATAAACCAAAGTTCACCAAACTAACAATTGAGAGCTAATCTTTCATCCTCAACACATTCTAAACACATATCTCTAAAGGACCCAAGGCTAATTCTAGCTCTATCAAAAGTGGGTCACTATTCACCCAAAACCCCAATCAACAAATTAAACGGTGAAACTTGAGTTTCTTACCTCAATGACGACAAGGAAAGCCCAATAGCAACTTCCCCTAGCTTGAGTATTCACGATTTGTCGCCGTTCCTCGCCGAACTCAAGTTCCAAGAACTTCCTTTGAGAAAGGGATTCTCAATTTTGGGGCTTTTCAAGAGAAATGGATGAAGGATTTAGGCTCACAAGATGTTTTCCATCAAGATTGATGTTTAAAAGGCTCGATTTGGTGAACTATGGAGCAAGATTGAAGCTTGGAAGCTCAACAATGGAGGTTGGACGTCCAGAGGAAGAAGAAGCTGGGTTTTCTCCCAAAAAATCGCGACTTTGGCCTTTTATACCAACTCTGTCAGACGTCCCGCACTGACCGCGCCAAGCCCCGCGCTAACCGCGCCACACTTAAAACCCATGGCGCCAACCGCGCCACACCTGGCGCTGACCGCGCCACGCTTTCTCAAAACCAGTGGCGCCAACCGCGCCAACCCTGGCGCTGACCGCGCCGGATTCCAGAGAAAACTGATTTTCCCGGCCACTTGTGGCGCGACCCGCGCCACCCTTGGCGCTGACCGCGCTGGCCTAAAACCAATGGCGCCTCCAGCGCCACACTGGCGCTGTCCGCGTGAGTTTCCAGAGAAAACTCACTTTCCAGAACACTTGCCGCGCGACTCGCGCCACTCTGGCGCCACCAGCGTCGCACTCCAGAAGCTCTGGCGCTACCCGCGCCACATGCCAGGCATGCTTTTTCTGTTTAAGGACCCTGGCGCTAACCGCGCGGACCACCGCGCCACCCGCGCCAGGTCTCAGGGTCATTATAATGTTGATGTAATGATAGGTTGATTCATGTTTCCAAGTCCAGTACGGGATTTTGTGAAACAAAATCTGATATTACATACAGTACGATATGTAATGTCCAGGTGCACATATATGGCATAAATCATGCATGTTTGTGTAAGATGATTGCAGCGTCTACATCCAGTACGAGGTGTAGCTACATACAGTACGATATATAGAGGCCATGTGTACCCTGGAAAAATTCATTTCATGCATTCATATAGCTTGCATAATTATTTTATGATGATTTACTAACATACTAACATATTTTGGTGGTTTAGTTTTGCCTACTGAGAAATTTTATTTCTCACTAGATTTATTTCATTTTTTTTATAGATGGCAACAGTGGTTAATTTCATTGACGCCTTGGACTGATGATGGTACAAAGATAAAGAATTGTCTCTAGGAAATGAATGATGAAAGTGTTGTAGTATCTTTATGTTTCGTTGAAAATGACTCTTGTACAAGAACTGTGGCTACGTACTATATATATATATATATATCAGTTTAACAACTTCTATAATTTATATGTTTAGAATTTATACTAGGATCCGTTCAGTAAAAATAAAAATTATTTAACGATTCTTAAAAAATTTAATCCTAATAAAAATATAATATCTAGTATAATTTTAGGTTGTTACATTGGAACTGAGGTGAGTTCTTAACTTGGTCAAGTTATTGATGCTTTTCAAGAAATGCATGAAGTGGCCCAAAAGCTTGCAAAATCAAATAATAAGCTAAAAGGAAATCTTAGACGGCATGTTATAAAAGTTACAGAATTGCAAACTGAAATTTGTAACTTGAAGGAAGAAAATGAAAAACTTGTTTTGAGTTACAAAATGAATGGATGGTATGTGCTTCTTTTTCATCTAATGTTGACAAATACAATGATTTACAAAAAGAGTTTAATGAATACAAAAAGTCAAGGTGAAAAACATATGGAAGTACTTTCTGAAAATAGATAATTGGTAGATCTTTTGAAAAGGCTTTATAAAGGAAAATGCAACTTGGCTGGAATGTTAAGTGTGTAAAAATATGCGGGAAATACTTCTGGTTTGGGTTACAAACATGAATCAAAACCTTATAGAAAAACCAAGTTTGTACCTCCAAAATAGAAATATAAAAAGCTGTTTCAAAACCAAGGTTTAATCACGTGAGTTATTTTGAAAAAGCATCAAAAACTGTAACTTGTAACTATTGTATGAAGAAAGGTCACACATCTAATAGATGTTATGCTAAAAGATTTTATGTGCCTAATGGAGAATGTATTTGGGTGCAAAAGAAGAAGAAAGTAGCTAACCCCTATGGACTCAACCTCAATTGGGTACCTTCCTTTGAAAATTAATATGAATTTTACAGGTATGTCTAAGAGCAAGATCATCATTATGGTATCTTGATAGTGGATGCTCTAGACATATAACGGGTGACATATGAATGCTCACAAATTTGACTCTTAAAGATGGCGGATTTGTCACCTATGGAGACAACATAAAGGAAAGATAATTGGAGAAGGAAATATAGGAGTGTCGCCTTAAAACTAAAATCAGAAATATTCTTTATGTGGAAGGTTTAAAGCAGAATCTCCTAATTATAAGCCAACTTTGTGATAAAGGGTTCAAAGTATCATTTAATGACAATTGTTGTATGATATGTGATGGGTAAAATGATGAGGTGATTCATATAGGTAAAACAAAAGGTAATATCTATTTACTCTCCATAGATCATGCATTCTTTCACAACACTTCTTGCTTAATAAGTAAAATTGATGAATCTTGGCTATGGCATAGAAGGGCAAGTCACATTAACATGCATCATATGAACAAGCTAATTAAAAAGGATTTAGTCACTGGCTTACCCAAACTCAAGTTCGAAAAAGACAAATTATGTGATGCTTGTCAAAAGGGGGAACAAACAAAAAATTCTTTTCAAAGTAAAAATGTTGATTCCACTTCAAGACCCCTTGAATTACTGCACATAGATTTGTTTGGTCCTTCTAGAACTATGAGTTTAGGAGCTAATTACTATGGGCTTGTCATTGTTGATGATTACTTTAGATTCACATGGACTTTGTTTTTGAAATCCAAGAGTGATGCTTTCAATGCTTTTAAAAAATTGGCCAAACTTGCTCAAAATGAAAAGGGAAGCAAAATTATCTCAATAAGAAGTGATCATGGTGGAGAATTCCAAAATGAACATTTTGAAAACTTCTGTGAAGAAAATGGAATTAACCATAATTTTTCAGCTCCAAGAACACAACAAAATGGTGTTGTGGATAGGAAAAATAGATCCCTTGAAGAAGGTGCAAGAACTCTTCTTAATGAGACAAATTTGCCTAAATATTTTTAGGCTGATGCTGTGAATACAATTTGCTACACTTTGAATAGACTTCTAATAAGGCCTATTTTGAAGAAAACTCCTTATGGATTATACAAAGGTAGAAAATCAAACATTTCTCATTTGAGAACATTTGGCTCAAGTGTTTTGTGTTAAATAATGGTAAAGAATCACTTGGAAAATTTGATGTTAAAGCTGATGAAGCCATTTTCCTTGCATATTCATTACATAGCAAAGTATATAGAGTTTTCAATAAAAGAACCCTATGCATGGAAGAATCAGTTCATGTTATTTGTGATGAATCTAATCCCTTTAAAGAGGAAAAGAAGTGTGATATTGATGCAGAACCTTTGGAGGATTTTATTCAACTAAATGGCTCAATGATTAAAGAAAAGGAAGAACCAATTGTTGAAACAAAACAATCAACATCAGTCCAAGAGCCAAAAGATTGGAGAACCATAAGAGATATCTCCCTTGACAATATAATTGGTGAAGTTTTAAAAGGAGTATCTACTAGATCATCATTAAGAAATCTATGTTGTAATATGGATTTTGTTTCACAAATAGAACCTAAGAATATTGATCAAGCCTTAATTGATGAACATTGGATGCATGCCATGCATGATGAATTGAATCAATTCAAGAGAAATGAAGTTTGGGACTTGTTCCTAGACCTCCTTCTCTCAAGCCTATTGGCACTAAATGGATTTTTAGAAACAAACTTGATGAGAGTAGAATCATAGTCAGAAACAAAGCTAGATTGGTTGCAAAAGGTTACAACCAAGAGGAAGACATTGACTATGAGGAAACCTTTGCACCAGTTGCAAGATTGGAAGCCATTAGGTTACTACTTGCATATGCATGTTTAATGAATTTTAAACTTTTTCAAATGGATGTTAAAAGTGCTTTCTTAAATGGATATATTGAGGAGGAAATATATGTGGAGCAACCTCCTGGTTTTACTAATTTCAAACATCCAAACCATGTTTTTAAACTTAAGAAAGCTCTTTATGGTTTAAAACAAGCTCCAAGATCTTGGTATGAGAGATAAAGCAAATTTCTGCTTGAACAATCTTTCAGCAGAGGGCATGTTGATAAAACCTTGTTCATCAAAAGGCAAAGCAATGATATTTTATTGGTTCAAATATATGTTGATGATATAATTTTTGGTTCAACTAATCAGTTGTTTTGCAAAGAATTTTCTATCTCTATGCAGAATGAGTTTGAAATGTCAATGATGGGAGAATTAACATTCTTTCTTGGAATTCAAGTGAAGCAAATGAAGAATGGAACATTTCTAAATCAAACCAAGTATTGCCATGAAGAAATAAAAAAGTTTGAAATGGAGAAAAGCAAAGATGCTGCAACTCTAATGGCAACATCATCCTATCTTGATTCAGATGAAAAAGGAAAGAAGGTTGATGAGTCAAAATTTAGAGGAATGATTGGATCTTTACTGTATTTGACAGTTAGTAGACCAGATATTATGTTGAGTGTGTGTTTGTGTGCAAGATATCAAGCAAATCACAAAGAATCACACCTCACTGCAGTCAAAAGGATTCTCAAATATCTCAAATCAACACCAAAAGTTGGTCTTTGCTATCCTAAAGGTGCAACAATTAATTTCGTTGGTTATTTTATTCAGATTTTGCAGGGTGCAAATTGGATAGAAAAAGCACTAGTGGAACTTGTCATCTACTAGGAAGTTCACTGATCTCATGGCATTGCAAGAAACAATCTTGTGTTGCTTTATCAACAGCTGAAGCTAAGTACATCTCTGCTGGAAGTTGTTGTGCTCAAAACCTTTGGCTAAAGCAACAATTGCAAGATTTTGGTGTAGAATTAAAAGAAACACCTCTGCTATGTGCAACACAAGTACTATCAACATTTCCAAAAATCCAATAATGCATTCAAGGACCAAAATTATTGAGATAAGACATCATTTTCTTAAAGATCACATCCAAAAAGGTAACATCAAATTGACTTCATTGATACTCACAATCAATTGGTTGATATATTCACTAAACCTTTGGCTAGAGATAGATTCTATACTCTTAGAAACATGCTAGGTATTCTTGATGAATCTAACATTTGCTAGCATGATTGCTATGTGCTTATCTATTTGAAATATCATCTTACTTGATTAATCATCACTTGAGCTTACAAAATTTGAAATTGTGCTGCAAAAATACTGTTTATTCTGATATTTCTATTGGAATAATCAATTAAAGCACGTATTAATCTATTAAATGGACTTGAAAAACTGTTGAGAATGAAATTCGTGCGTATGTAATCGATTATATAATCAAGGTAATTGATTATTCTTCATAGCAAATAATTCCAGCAAAATGAATTTCTCTGGAATAATCGATTAAGCCATCGGATTAATCGATTACACAGCTTCAAATATCTTTTTACAAAAATTCAATTCACTGGAATAATTGATTACGGTGAATGGTAATCGATTAAATTGATTGAAAAATTGTTTGAAACTCGGATTCTCCCTGTAATAATCGATTACATAAGTGAAATAATCGATTACACAAGCTTAAATTTCATTTTACATATCAAATCTCACTATAATAATCGATTAAATCAGATAAATAATCGATTACACTTCATCTTCTTTAACTGAATCCTTTGATATTTTGTGATATTTTTTTAAAAAAGGCTTCATCTATTTATAGAAAACTGTTGTGATTGTCAGTAATCGATTAATTCACTAATGTAATCGGTTAAGGGTCTGTTTGGATACAGGCCACAAGTTCTTTTTGAGAGCTTTTCTACTAAAAATATAGAGCTTTTTCCAGTATAAAATCTTTCAAAAGCACTTCTAGTCTTGTATCCAAACACACTCTAATTCACTTATGTAATCGATTAATTAACTCATATAATCGATTAAAGTGTTCTTGAGCTTTCTGGAAATGACTTATGAACAATGTAATCGATTATCACAAGAAGTTTTTGTTTAAAAATCTTGCCAAGTAATCAATTACGACTATGGCGTAAGAGATTATCGCTGGAAGTCCATTATGTGATTACGACTGTGTAGTCGATTACTACAATCTTGTAATGATTAAAGTGTTCTTAAATCTCAAGTAATGGATTACCACTTGCTGGTAATCGATTAAACCAGTGAGAAAATATTTTTCCAAAACTTAAACATGGAACACTTGGCTTTTTATGCAATGATATTTTATGTTTCAGAAAAACTCCTTCACAAAACTTATACTTTTATTGAAACATGAATGCAAAAACATGAATGAGTTTTATGCAATGCAATGGATCATAGGAAGTCTCATCTTAGACATACACAAATTACAACTACCAATCAATTGAATTGGCATGTAAAAAGCCTAAACACTTTACTGCCTAAGAGACTCAGCTTCTTGATCCTCTTGAGCTCCCCCTGACTCTAATATTCTCCCTTTTTTTGGCTTTGATCATGCCAAAATTAAATCTTACATTATGATCCTTAGTGTTCTTTTAGGAGAGAGTTTCTAGGAGCTTTTACTTGAAACCTTAAAAAGAATCAGCTTCTAGCCAAGACCAAGTGTCAAGTATTCTTTGCAAAAACTCTATAATCATAAGCATATTTATTGCTCCCTCTTTCTTATGTAATATCATATCATTTTCGATTGAGAGGTTGAGCAAATATTCATTTATGTTTATCTTTTTCATTTTATTTTACTCCCCTATACCTTTAGTTTTACTCCCTCTGCACTGCAACATATGTTCATTTTTCTCCCCTTTTTGGCTTATCAAAGGCAAAATTAGATCAATAATTGTGAAATAAGTAAAGGAAGATGTAGAAAAACATAAGAGCAATTTTATTCAATGCTTTTAAGGGGTGCATACATCAAAATAAGTCAACAAAGATGAAAGCTGAAATAAGAGAAAAAAAAAGGCATCACAATCAGAAACTAATAAAATTTGAATTTTGAAATAAGCATAATTGCTCTCACGTAGCCCAATGATATATGGGTTTTCTGAACCATAATTTGAATTTGAATTTAGACATAAGGTTTTAGATTTTTCATTGAAAGCTGTGCAGATTTGCAGAAACCGCAGAAGTAATCGATTACGAAACTCTTGTAATCGATTATTCCAGGGTGCTGAGCATTATGTAATTGATTAATTCAAGAGCGTAATCGATTACTCTAGAGAGTTTTTAACTTGAAATTTCCCTTCAGCATCATGTAATCGATTAATATTTTGTCGTAATCAATTACATTAGTAATTTTTTTGTACTCTAATCGATTAATCTATAGATGTAATCGATTAAGTCAGCGAGCAAGGCCTTTGGTAATTGATTACTGTTTGTCATAATCGATTGACACAGAGAATTATGTAGTATGAACAGTGAAATTTGTCAGGATTTGGATTTTGCTAAATGTGATGCATAATAAGCTTATGAGTTAAATTTCATGTAATCAGACACATCATAAGAATGCTATAAGATGTTAGATTCATCAATAATACTTAGCATGTCCCTTAGAGCAAAAAATCTATCTCTAGCAAGGGTTTTGTAAATATATCATCCAATTGATTGTTTGTATCAATAAACTCAATTGAGCAATTACCCTTTTGAATGTGATCTCTAAGAAAGTGATGTCTAATCTCTATATGCTTTGTCCTTAAGTGTATTATTGGATTCTTTGATAGGTTGATAGCACTTGTGTTGTCACATAGCAAAGGAATTTCTTTCCATTCAACACAAAAGTCCTGTAATTGTTGCTTAAGCTACAAGCTTTGAGCACAGCAACTCCCAGCAGCTATGTACTCAGCTTCAGTTGTTGAAAGAGCAACACAAGATTGTTTCTTGTAGTGCTATGATATCAAGGAACTTCCTAGCAAATGGCATGTTCCACTTGTATTTTTCCTATCTAACTTTGCAGCCTGCAAAATCAGAATCTGAATAACCAATTAAATTTAGTGATGCACCTTTAGGATACCATAGACTAACTTTTGGAGTTGATTTCAGGTATTTAATGATTCTCTTGACTGTTGTGAGGTGTGATGCCCTTTGGATTAGCTTGATATCTTGCACATAGGAACACACTCAGCATAATATCTAGTCTACTTGTAGTCAAGTACAGCAAAGATCCAATCATTCCTCTGTATTTTGATTCATCAACCTTTTTCCCTTTTTCATCAGAATCAAGGTAAGTTGTGGTTGCCATAGGAGTTGCAGCATCCTTGTTTTTCTCCATTTCAAATTTTCTGATCAATTCATTGCAGTATTTTGTTTGACTGAAAATTGTTCCATTCTTCATTTGTTTCACTTGAAGTCCAAGGAAGAATGTTAGTTCTCCCATCATTGACATTTCAAACTCATTCTACATTGAGAATGAGAATTCTTTGCACAAAGAATTGTTAGTGAAAGATAGGGCCTTGAAGCCCGAAGGCATGTGAGAAAAACAAAATTTTTCAAGTGGAAACACACATACCACACAAGAATCATTCTTTAGGACATAGATGTTACCTTGTTTATATTCAAAATTTGATGATCAAGGATAAGCTTGAAGATACAAGCCCTCTAATGTTGATCCACACCACTTCTTGTCAAGACTCAAGAACACTTCTTGAAGGCTACCAACAAACACCAAGGGAGGCAGGCTAGGCACACCAATGGAGAGGAAGAAGGTTAAGTTTTAATGTGTTTTTACTTATCTAAGAGGCTCACCAATAGATGATATTGGTGGCTGAATTTTCAGCCAAAACTCACATAAAGAGGCACGTGAAAATAGAGGAAAGTAGATAGGATTTTTCCTCTAAAAACTATTGGAGAACTATGATCACAATAGCACACTTTATATAACAGTTTGAGTCAGATTTTTTTTAACCAAAAATTACATCCATTTGAAATAATTTGAAATCCAGCAAACACACAAATGCAAGCAGCAATCTAATGGCTTCCAACCTTGCAACTGGAGCATATGTTTCTTGATAGTCAATGCGTTCCTCTTGGTTGTAACCCTTTGCAACCAATATGGCTTTATTTCTGACTATGATGTCACTTTCATCAAGTTTGTTCATGAAAACCCACTTGGTGCCTATTGGCTTATGAGAAGGAGGTCTAGGAACAAGTTCCCATACTTCATTTCTCTTGAACTAGTTAAGTTCATCATGCATAACAAGCATCAAGTGTTCATCAAGTAATGCTTGATCAATATTCTTATGTTCAATTTGAGATACAAATGCCATACCACAACATAAATTTCTAAGAGATGATCTAGTGGATACTTCCTTAGATACTTCACCAATGATATTGTCTAGGGAGAGATCTCTTGTTGTTCTCTAGTCTTTAGGCCTTTGAGTATGATTTGAAGGATCAATCTCTTCATTTGATTCATCCTTTTTCTTCTCATTTGATTCATTGATTATGATATTATCTTCTATTGGTTCTGCATCATTTTCACAACTCTTTTCCTCTTTTGAGGAGTTAGATTCATCACAAATGACATGTACAAATTCTTCCATGCATAAGGTTCTTTTATTAAAAAATCTATATGCTTTACTTTGGAATGAATATCCAAGGAAGATAGCTTCATCAGCCTTTGCATCAAATTTTCCAAGAAACTTCTTTCCATTATTTAAAACAAAACATTTACAGCGAAAAGCTTTAAGGTGTGAAATGTTTGGTTTTCTACCTTTGTATAGTTCATAAGAAGTTTTCTTTAAGATGGGCCTTATGAGTAATTTGTTTAGAGTGTAACAAACAGTGCTCACTGCATCAGCCTAAAACTGTTTTGGCAAATTTGTCTCATTAAAAAGAGTTTTTGCTCCTTCTTCAAGAGATTTATTTTTCCTCTCCACAACACCATTTTGTTGAGGTGTTCTTAGAGTTGAAAAATTATGGTTTATTCCATTTTCTTCACTGAATTTTTCAAAATGCTCATTTTGGAATTCACCACCATGATCACTTCTTATTGAGATTATTTTGCACCCTTTTTCATTTTGAACAAACTCAATTAATTTTTTGAAGGCATTAAAAGCATCATTCTTAGATTTCAGAAACAAAGTCCATGTGAATCTTGAGTAATCATAAACTATTACAAGTCCATAGTAATTGCCACCTAAGCTCATAGTTCTTGAATGATCAAATAAATCCATGTGAAGCAATTCAAGAGGTCTAGAGGTGGAAACAAAGTTTTTGTTTTGAAAAGATATCTTAGTTTATTTCTCTTTTTGACAAGCATCACGAAGTTTGTCCTTTTCAAACTTGATTTTAGGTAAGCCAACAACTAAATCCTTCCTAATGATCTTGATGTGATGCATGTTAATGTTGTTGGATATAGGGGGAGAATTATGAAGAGTGATGAAAGACTTTGATTCAAGAATATGTTTTGAGCTTTCAACATGCTTGGAGTGCCTTGAATTTTAGTATATATTGTTGAATTGAGGGGGAGCCACTTGAAGCACAAAGGATAAATTGATTCAAGAAGAAAGGTTTTGAACTTTCAACATGCCATGAAGCCTTGAAGATTAATTTGTGATTGAATGTAAAAGAAGGAAAGCATTTCTGGTGATCCAAATGCATTACATTCATATCATTCATTGAATCTATGTGGTTATGAAAAAGAGTTCACAAGGCCTTGATAAAATTGCATAAGTTTTTAAATCAAATCTTAAGGTTTTGGAAAAATAAGTTTTTTTCTGATATAATCGATTATTTCAACAAAAAATCGATTATTTTGATCTTTATATTTTCTGGAAAACCTTTCAAGAACAATGTAATCGATTACTTGTCGGGTTAATCGATTATTTTCACTGGATTCACTTTTTAGAATGCCTTGATGAACATTGTAATCGATTACCAATGAACTGTAATCGATTACATCAGCTAAAACTAGAAATCATTTTTCTGTCTTAATCGATTACCCAAATCCATAATCGATTACCCAATGCATATCTTGGCTTAGAAGCTTTCTGGTGTAATCGATTACTCATCGTAATAATCGATTATTTTGATTGAAAACCATACCCAGATTTTTAAGAACACATTAATCGATTACAAGCTTGATTTAATAGATTATATAAGTAAAATAATCGATTACAGGAGCGTATTTAATCGATTACCAACGGTTATTAAAGTTTGTTATAAATAGAACCTTGGCTCAGCTGTTTTTCTAACTTGACCAATTCGTATTACTGAGCATTCAAAGGCTTTTCAAACACTCTTTAGTGATTCTCTGGATTCATAAGGTTCTTGCTTTCACAATACATTCATGAGTTGTTAGATTGATGTAAAAGCAAGAAGGCTCTTTCAAAGTTTTAAGGAAGTATTGTTCTGAATCTGTTTTCAACATACAACCTGATTTAATCATTCATATGTACATCATTCATTGGATTACCAGGTGACTTCTTTCCTTAAACTTTGCTGTTGTATCTCTGTAATTCAAATTTTGTAAAGATTGGCTTATTGTAAATGGGTTTCTTGCATGATAACTAGAGATAGGGTTTCTCTAGGAGTTGCTGAGTAGTGTTCTCAGTGGGGTTAGTCTCTAAGGATCTAATAGTGTTTTAGATCTCTGAACTTTATCTAGGATTGATAAAGAGAGGCTTGTAATATCTTGTAAGAATATTATTTACAATAGTGGAACTCCATTCTAATGTTGAGTAGAAGAACTGGATGTAGCTTCATAGTGTTTGAAGTGAACCAGTATAAAATTGTGGTTGATCTTTATTCTAATCTCTTCATCTCCTAATTGCATTGATTTGTGAATCAAATTATTTGCTCAGAAAAAATTTCAATTGTTTATTGATTTTCTTGACAGAGGAATTTGATTGAATATAAGATTGGTGATTTCAAAACAATTTTAAAGTGATAAAGATCCTGTGGAAACTCTGATTTGAAAATTTTAATTTACCAAGGTTCAACCAATTCACCCCCCTCTTAGTTGTATTAAAGTGTTCCTATCTTTTTCATATAATTCAAGTGTAAGAGAAAGACAATTTGATTAATCCATGCATTCATTCATTCATCCATTAATAAGCTTAAATGGTTTTCACTTTTTTATTCTTTTGGTTAAAGTTTTAATCTGATTAAAAGGTTTTTGGAAAAATGATTTTTTACTATTTTAATCGATTACTTAAGTAATATAATCAATTATTTTGTTCTTCGTTCAATCTGGAAAAACCTTTATAAACAATTTAATCGATTACCTATCGGATTAATCGATTATTTGACCATTGATTGAAACTGAAAGTGCTTTGTTAAATATTTTAATCGATTACTGGTATAGTGTAATCGATTACATAGTTGAAATCACTTTTTAAGGTTTGATGGAATAAATGATTACCATCATCCGTAATAGATTACATAGTTCATTTTGAAAATCCTTATCTTCTGACTTAATCGATTACCAAAACTCGTAATCGATTACATAGTTCATTTTGTGAAACTGAACTTTCTGTCTTAATCGATTATAACTCGATTTAATCGATTATTTTGCTCGTTGCTAAAACCCAGAAGCCTCCTTTAACAGATTAATCGATTAAGTGATAATTTAATCGATTACAAAAGCATTTTAATGGATTATCTGGCGTGTTTAATTGATTACTATTAGTTACAAAATCTGTTATAAATAGATTTGAAGGCTTGGCTTGTGACAAAACTTGATCATTCGTATTTTCTGAGTATACACAAGCTTTCTAAACTCTCTCAAAATGATTTTCTGGGTTCTACTACTTCTTGCTTCTTTCAAATCATTCATGGGTCTTTGAATGAATCTTGAGCAAGAAACTTTTCAAGGTTAAGGAAAAACATGTGCTGATTTTGTTTTGTTATTCAAACTGACTTGGTAACTCATATGTATTACATTCACTGGATCATCAGGTTGTCTCTCCCCTTAATCTTTGTGTGTAAATTCGTTTTTGAATTTTTGGTGTAATTGCTATTGTAAGTGGGTTCTTCTTCCTTAGGTCTAGAGAAGGGTTCTCTAGTTAAAGAACAAAGTAGTGTTCTTTGGTTCTTGCTCCTTAGAATTCTAATAGGGTTTTTGATTTCTATTCTTTATCTAGGGTTGATAAAGAGGAGGTTTTGTAATAAGCTTGTAAGAACAAGATTTATAATAGTGGAACTCTAATCTGGTGTTGATTAGAAGAAACTGGATGTAGCTTCAGTTGTGAAGTGAACCAGTATAAAATTGCTTGTGTGTTGTTTCTCTATCTCTATTACTTTTATTGTTCATTGATTCTTTGATTCATATTCATTGTTCAACAACTTCTGTTTTAAACAAATTGATTCCAAGGGGCTAAGCTATTTGATTGAGTAAAAAAGATTTATTGGTTTTGAAAGTGATAAAGATCCTGAAACTCTGATTTGAATGAATTTTAAAATACCAAGGTATTAACCAATTCACCCCCTCTTGGTTATTATGAGTATTCCCTTTATTTTTAATTGGTATCAGAGCCGGTTCTTGAGAGTTATCAAGATCACTATCTTTTCTTCAAAAAGAAAAATGAATACCTCACAAATAACCTTAAAAGAAGGTGTTTCTCTCAATCGTCCTCCGATGTTTGAAGGAGAGCACTTTAGTTTTTGGAAAAATAGAATGAAAATCTTTATTCAATCAAATGACCAAGGTGCTTGGAATGCTATAGAAAAGGGTCCTTTGATTCCCATTAAAACTGTTGGCAATGAGATGAATCGCAAAGAATGGGATGAAATGACAGATGTTGAAAAGAGAGTTGTCCAATATGATTTCAAAGCAAAAAATATGATTACCTCTGCGCTTTCCTTCTGATGAATTTTTCAAAACAATGAGATGCACAAGTGCAAAAGAAATGTGGGAGATGCTGGAAATAACTCATGAAGGTACTGAAGAAGTTAGAAGATCAAGAAAGCATGTCTTGATCCATGAGTATGAGATGTTCAAGATGAACACTAAAAAAAGCATTTCTCAGCTACAAACAAGATTCACTCATATAATCAATCATCTTCTGGGTCTTGGGAAGATCTTTGATGCTGAAGAATTAAACATCAAGATCTTGAAGTGTCTTACAAGACCTTGGCAACCAAAGGTGACAACAATCAAGGAATCAAAAGATTTATCCAAGATGTCCATGGCTGCACTATTTGGTAAGTTACTTGAATATGAACTTGAAATGTCTCAACTAACTTGTGCTGAAGATGTAGAAAAGAAAAATAAGAGTATTGCATTAAAAGCTGCATCATCAAAGTCTGAAGAAGTGGAAGAATCAAGTGAGGAGGATGAAGAGGACAATATGAACTTAATTGTCAAGAAGTTCAGCAAGTTTTTGAGGAAAAACAAGAAGAAGAAGAAGAAGAAGAAGAACAACAACAAAAGGATTGACAACACTTTTACTTGTTTTGAATGTGAAAAGTTGGCCACATCAAATCAGAATGTTCAATCTTTTTGAAAAAGCAACAAAGTGACAACAAGGTGAGGAAGGAAGGAAAATCCAAAAGAGCCTACATAGCTTAGGAAGATAATGAGTCAACAATTTCAGAATCTTCAACTGAAAATGAAGAAGCTAACATGTGTCTCACTTCCACAATTAATGAAGATGATGATCTCTCACGTGATGGAACTTAGGTAAGTTCTGAATATGATCAAGCTATTAATGTTTTCCAAGAAATGCATAAAGAAGCCCAAAAGCTTGCAAAATCCAATAACAAGCTTAAAGGAGATCTTAGATGGCATGTTGCAAAAATTACTGAAGTACAAACTAAAATTTGCAACTTGAAAGAAGAGAATGAAAAACTTGTTCAAGTTACAAATTAAATGGATGTGTATGTGCTTCTTCTTCTACTAATGTCAACAAATACAATTTATTGCAAAAGGATTTTGATGATTACAAAAGAAGTCAAGGAGAAAAATACATGTTACTCTTATCCGAGAACAGTTATTTAGTTGATCTTTTGAGAAAGTTATACAAGGGAAATGCAACTTGGTTGAAATGTTAAGTGTGCAAAGGTATGTTGGAGATACTTCTGGTTTGGGGTACAAAAAAGGCTCAAAATATTTCTGGAAGAAGTGTATTTGTGCCTCCAAAACAGAAGAATCAAAAGAAGTTCAAAAACTCAAAGATTAATCAAAATGCTTTCTTGAGAAAATCATCAAAATCTGTAACATGCAACTATTGTATGGAAAAAGGACATACATCTTACAAATGCTATGCTAGGAGATTCTATGTGCCTAATGGAGATTGCATTTGGGTTCAAAAGAAAAAGAAAGCTGCTAACCCCTACGGACCCAATTTCAATTGGGTACCTTCCTTTGTAAACTGATTTGATTCTTGCAGGTATGTCTAAGAGCTAGATCCTCATTATGATATCTTGATAGTGGATGCTCTAGACATATGACCGGTGACATGTCTATGCTTTCAAATCTAACTCTTAAAGATGGAGGATTTGTCACTTATGGAGACAATAACAAAGGAAAGATCATTGGAGAAGGCAACATAGGAGATAACTTCAAAACCAAAATCAGAAATATTCTTTATGTGGAAGGGTTAAAGCATAATCTCTTATGTATAAGCCAATTCTGTGATAAAGGATTCAAAGTCCCATTCAATGGGAATTGCTGCATGATTTGTGATGGGCAAAGTGGTGAAGTAATTCACATAGGTAAAAGAAAAGGTAACATTTACTTACTTTCAATTGATCATGTATTCTTTCACAACACGTCTTGTCTAATAAGCAAGATTGATGAATCTTGGTTGTGGCATAGAAGGGCAAGTCACATTAACATGCATCATATGAACAAGCTAATTAAAAAGGATTTAGAAATTGGTTTACCCAAACTCAAGTTTGAAAAGGACAAACTATGTGATTCTTGTCAAAAGACCAAAAATTCTTTTCAAAGTAAAAACATTGTTTCCACCTCTAGACCTCTTGAATTACTTCACATTGACTTGTTTGGTCTTTCTAGAACTATGAGTTTAGGAAGCAATTATTATGGGCTTGTCATTGTAGATGATTACTCTAGATTTACTTGGACTCTGTTTTTGAAATCCAAAAGTGATGCTTTTCATTCCTTTAGAAAACTGGCCAAGCTTACTCAAAATGAAAAAGGTAGCAAAATTATCTCAATAAGAAGTGATCATGGTGGAGAATTCCAAAATGAACATTTTGAAAAATTATATGAAGAAAATGGAATTAACCACAATTTTTCAGCTCCAAGAACACCTCAACAAAATGGTGTTGTGGAGAGAAAAAACAGATCTCTTGAAGAAGGAGCTAGAACTTTTCTTAATGAGACAAATTTACCAAAATATTTTTGGGCTGATGCTGTAAGTACAGTTTGCTACACTTTGAATAGATTACTTATAAGGTCTATTTTAAAAAAAAACTCCTTATGAGCTATATAAAGGTAGAAAACCAAATATTACTTATTTGAGAGATTTTGGCTGTAAGTGTTTTGTATTAAACAATGGCAAAGAATCACTTGGACAATTTGATGCTAAAGATGATGAAGCAATTTTCCTTAGATTGATGTAGATGCAGATCCTATGGAAGAATTTATTCAGCTTAATGATTCCATACATAAAGAGAAAGAAGAACCAAGTGTTGAAATGAAACCATTAACACCTATCCAAGAACCAAAAGATAGGAGAACAACAAGAGATCTCTCACTTGATAACATCATATGTGAAGTTTCAAAGGGAGTATCTACTTAATCTTCATTAAGAAATCTATGTTGTAATATGGCTTTTGTTTCTCAAATTGAACCTAGAATATTGACCAAGCTTTAAATGATGAACATTGGATGCATGCCATGCATGATGAGTTAAATCAGTTCAAGAGAAAGTTTGGGAACTTGTTCCTAGACATCCTCTCTCAAACCTATTGGCACAAAATGGGTTTTTAGAAATAAACTTGATGAAAGTGGAATCATAGTCAGAAATAAAGCTAGATTGGTTGCAAAAGGTTACAACCAAGAAGAAGGTGTTGACTATGAGGAAACTTATGCTCCAGTTGCAGGATTGGAAGTCATTAGGCTATTGCTTGCATATGCATGTTTAATGGATTTTAAACTTTTTCAAATGGATGTTAAAAGTGTCTTTTTAAATGGATTCATTGAGGAGGATATATATGTTGAACAACCTCCTGGTTTTACTGATTTTAAACATCCAAACTATGTATTTAAACTTAAAAAGGCCTTTTATGGTTTAAAACAAGCCCCTAGATCTTGGTATGAAAGATTAAGCAAATTTCTGCTTAAACAATCTTTCACAAGAGGTCATGTGGACAAAACCTTGTTCATCAAAAGACATAAGAATGATATCTTATTGGTTCAAATATATGTTGATGATATTATTTTTGGTTCAACTAACCATTTGCTGTGCAAGGAATTTTCTATAGCTATGCAGAAAGAACTTGAAATGTCAATGATAGGGGAATTAACATTCTTTCTTGGACTTCAAGTGAAGCAAATGAAGAATGGGACATTTCTCAATTAATCAATGTATTACCTTGAAGTAATGAAAAAGTTTGAAATTGAGAAAAGTAAAGATGTTGCAACTCCAATGGCAACATTAACATATCTTGATTCAGATGAAAATGGAAAGAGGGTTGATGAGTCAAGATTTAGAGGAATGATTGGATCATTATTGTATTTGACAGCTAGTAGACCAGACATAATGCTAAGTGTGTGTTTGTGTGCAAGATATCAAACAAATTCCAAGGAGTCACACCTAACAGCAGTCAAAAGAATCCTCAAATATCTCAAGGCAACACCAAAAATTGGTCTTTGGTATCCTAAAGGTGCATCAATTGATATTATTGGTTATTCTGATTCTGACTTTGCAAAATGCAAGTTAGATAGAAAAAGCACTAGTGAAACTTGTCATTTACTTGGAAGTTCACTAATCTCATGGCATTGCAAGAAACAATCTTGTATTGCTTTGTCAACTGCTGAATCTGAATACATCTCAGCTGGAAGTTGTTGTGCACAAAGTCTATGGTTGAAGCAATAATTACAAGACTTTGGAGTTGAGTTGAAAGAAATACCTTTGCTATGTGACAACATGATAAGCGCCATATTTCAGTTAAAATCATGTTTCAATGATGGCACTTATCTTTTGGTTTCATTAGCTTTATCTATGAACTTGCCCTAAAACCTAGTTAGTTTGTATTTAGTACTAGGATAAATGTTGTTTTCATATTTTGGAAGATTAATCCAATCATATTTTGCATTTTTTTAGATTCGAGGAATTCCGAAAGCTTCCGTACACTTAAAGCAAGCAAAAATGACTCATAACAGCAAACTTGGGGGTGCAGAAAGCAAATCAGGCCCAAAGACCCTTTTGGAAGTACCTTTAACTCGCCCAAGCGAGTGAATGTAGTGTATTTTGCTCGCATGGGCGAGCAACAACTGCAAATGGGCCTTCAATTGGCCAAGTGGACGTGCAACTTGGGCTGCAAGTTGGTCTTAACTCGTCCAAGCGACCAAACAAAGGCAAAAATGGTCGCCTGGGCGAGTGAACTCGAGCAGATCACCCACTATAAATACCCAAGCACCCCCCAAGGCAAAAGCATCCCTTGCAATCCAATTTTCTGTCTTTCCTTTGTTTCTCAAGCTTTTTCTTTAGTTTAGGCTCTTAAATATTAGTATTAGGTAGGTTAGGAAAGTGAGAGAAGTGAGATTTAGTGTGGAGACTCTGCCGGAAAGAAGCGGTGATGGAGCCCTTCATCAATTCTTCTCTTAAGGAGGTTCTCTCCATGCTTGGTTAGTTTCTCTTAAAGGATTGGATGTAATCTTCTACTTTTAAGTATCTCTTTTATATTTATTTATGCATAAGTCTTTTCTATTTATTATTGGTAATTTTATTCCGTTCTTAATGCTTGATTCTACTTGATCACTAGTTTCATGAAATTGGATTCTAAGTTTAACTGGAAAGTACTCTTAGGATTTGAACTGAATAATTTTACTCTTTACGTTACGTTGCTAGGAATAGAGCATAACGTTTAGATTGCAAATA
>PYAF01003429.1:54844-80474 GCA_007407185.1 Glycine tomentella | reverse complement strand
AAGTCTTTTCTATTTATTATTGGTAATTTTATTCCGTTCTTAATGCTTGATTCTACTTGATCACTAGTTTCATGAAATTGGATTCTAAGTTTAACTGGAAAGTACTCTTAGGATTTGAACTGAATAATTTTACTCTTTACGTTACGTTGCTAGGAATAGAGCATAACGTTTAGATTGCAAATAGCACGTGATTATGATTATAATGCTGGGTTATTTACTTCGTATGCGAGGGATCGATATTCAGTAAATATCCTTAGAACTCGATTGTGAGGAATCGATTCGAGGTTAATTAATGTGTGCATCAGTAATAATAGAAAATGATTTATACATGGTAATATTAATTAGATACCGAGGTATGAATGATGAAATCCAATCCTGCGCTTTTCTTTAGTTAAAATCGTTTTATTAGCTTCCGTAATATTTCGTAATTTTTCTTTATTTCCGTAAAACCATCAAAACTTCGACCATACTCATTGTACATAATTATTCAATTGTTGAATTTTATTTGGATAAACTGAGTAGCACAAGTCCCTGTGGAGACGAACTTTTATAAATTTTGTAACTTACAACGACAATTGGTACGCTTGCCAAAAGTCTAACACAACATAAGTGCTATCAACATTTCAAAGAATCCAATAATGCATTCAAGGACCAAACATAATGAGATAAGGCATCATTTTCTCAAAGATCATGTTCAGAAAGGTAATATCTAAATTGATTTCATTAACACTCATAACCAATTGGCTGATATATTTACTAAACCATTGGCTAGAGATAGATTATGCTCTTAGAAACATGCTAGGAATCTTGGATGAATCTAATCTCTGTTAGCTGGAATGTTGTGTGCCTTTTTCATATGAAATAACTTGTCATTTGAATGCATCATCACAAAAGCCTAAATGTACAAAGCTGTGCTGCATAACACTGTTGTTTCAACAATTTTGTCTATAATAATCAATTAAGTGTCATAATAATCAATTAAAATCACTTAAATCATGATTTAATGTGAAAACAGAGCTTATGTAATTGATTACATAAACAAAATAATCGATTATTCTTCTCCGAAAACCATTTTCAGAAAATTGAAACTTTCTGTAATAATCGATTAAGCATCGAATTAATCGATTACATTGATCAAAAATTCTTTTACAAAGTGAAAGTTCACTTGAATAATCGATTACAGTGAATGGTAATCAATTAAAATACTGAGAATCAGTTTTTCATATTTCAAAACTTACTGGAATAATCGATTACATGTCGAATTAATCGATTACACAAGCCTCAATATGTTTCTAAAATTCAAATCTTTCTGTGTTAATCGATTAAATCATGAAATAATCGATTACACATTGTCTTCTACATGTGTATTTTATAGAGATAACCGATTACGTTACGAATTAATCGATTACTGTGTTTGCATAATGTGATTTTACCTACAAATAATCGATTACACATGGAAATAATAGATTATTCATGGAGTTATTGCAAAATCTGACAGAATTTTTTGAAAATTACCTAATTCAAATTTGAATTCTATGCAGTGATTTAATTCGTACTAACTACTCTTTTACTCAAAATTCAAATTCTTGGAGCCCAAATATCTCTATAAATACAGCCTTTGTTAAAAAAAGAAATCACACCTTCTCTCATTCTCATTTTTCAAACACCTTTGTGTTTTTCTTCTGTCTTTGTTTAGTAAATCTGTCCTAGAAAATGTCTGCCTCTAAAAGAGTTAAGACCTCTAAGAAAAAGGCTGGAGAGACCTCTAACCCAGTGGTTAGTAGGTTAAATCATTGGTTCCCTGTAGAAAGGGACAAAATGACTTATCTCCAATTCAATGCCACCAAATTGGTGTGTCCCCCCAAATACTTAGAGTTAGACTGGTTCATTAGGGAAGGCTTTCAATTCCCATGCTTTCTTGAAACTCAGGGGTTAAGAAAACTTGCGGAGATGAAGGGTACTTTCTACCCTGAATTGGTGAAGGTGTTTTACACCTATGTCAAAGGTTCCATGGATGGCATTCTGAGGTCCCAAGTAAATGGGATTGCCAGGGAAATAACTCCAGAAATTTGGGAAGCTGTGGCTGGTATCTCCTTTGAAGGAGAAAGGAAGTTTGATGAATAAGTAGAAGGGTATAATAGGATAGACACCTATAGGGGAATGCTGATTGATCCCCAAATGAGGCTAAAGCTTAGGCTTAGCAATGGTCCTATGACCCATGAGGACAAACTCCTGCACTATATTATTACATATATTCTGACTCCTAGAGCCACAAACCATGCCCAAGCCACTGATGATGACCTTCAACTAGTGTATGGTCTCAAGAATTCAATTCAGATGAATTGGATTCTCATTCTTGAGGAAATAATGCTAAAGTCCAAAAGGCTTGTCAACTATCTGTTTCCCTATGCTGTGCTTGTTTCTAGATTTATAGACTACTTCAACATAGATGTTTCCAATGAAGTGGTGGACAACACCAACTCAAGCAATAGTCTGATCTCAAATTTGATGTTTCTGAATCTTTTTAGACTTTATATGTTTTCTTTCTAAGTTCTTTGTTATTTTCCTCTTTATGTTTTTTTTTCTGCAATGTAATGGTTCCCTCCTTTAATGAATGTCAGTTTCTTTGTTTCTATCCGTTGTGCTGTTTTAATTTTTGTCTTTGATAAGCCAAATAGGGGAAGAAAAATGTTAATTGATTGTGCTCTGCATTATACTCTATTTTACCCTGTTTTCTGCTCATTTTTTGCACAAATCAAAAATTGAATGGATTGTCATATTAAAGGGGAGCTATGTAAAGAAACTTAACAAATTAAGTCAGATGTACAAGTTAATGAATGATGGATAATGCAAACAGATATCTTAACACTTGTTCTTGGCAAAAAGAATGTGATTATTTTCAGGTTTGAAAAAGCTCAAGTCTTCTATTTTGATTCCCTCAACACTTCAAGTCCAACACATGATCAATCAAGAATTTGGCATGTTCAAAGCCAAAAAGGGGGAGATTGTTGGATATAGGGGGAGAATTATGAAGAGTGAAAGACTTTTATTCAAGAATATGTTTTGAGCTTTCAACATGCTTGGAGTGCCTTGAAGTTTAGTATATAATTCAAGTGTAAGAGAAAGGCAATTTGATTGATCCATGCATTCGTTCATTCATCCATTAATAAGCTTAAATGGTTTTCACTAAAACATCAAAGCTTTTATTCTTTTGGTTAAAGTTTTAATCTAATTAAAAGGTTTTTGGAAAAATGATTTTTTACTGTTTTAATCGATTACTTAAGTAATGTAATCGATTATTTTGTTCTTCGTTCAATCTGGATAAACTTTCATAAACAATTTAATCGATTACCTATCAGATTAATCGATTATTTGACCTTTGATTGAAATTGAAAGTGCTTTGTTAAATGTTTTAATCGATTACTGGTATAGTGTAATCGATTACATAGTTGAAATCAGTTTTTAAGGTTTGCTGGAATAATCGATTACCATCATCCGTAATCGATTACATAGTTTATTTTGAAAATCTTTATCTTCTGACTTAATCGATTACCAAAACTCGTAATCAATTACACAGTTCATTTTGTGAAACTAAACTTTTTTTGTCTTAATCGATTACAGCTCGATTTAATCGATTATTTTGCTCATTGCTGAAACCCAGAAGCCTCCTTGAACAGATTAATCGATTAAGTAATAATTTAATTGATTACAGAAGCGTTTTAATAGATTATCTGGCGTGTTTAATCGATTACTGTCAGTTACAAAATCTGTTATAAGTAGATTTGAAGGCTTGGCTTGTGCCAGAACTTGATCATTCGTATTTTCTGAGTATACACAAGCTTTCCAAACTCTCTCAAAGTGATTTTCTAGGTTCTATTACTTCTTGCTTCTTTCAAATCATTCATGGGTCTTTGAATGAATCTTGAGTAAGAAACTTTTCACGGTTAAGGAAAAACATGTACTGATTTTGTTTTGTTATTCAACCTGACTTGGTAACTCATGTGCATTACATTCACTGGATCATCAGGTTGTCTCTCTCCTTAATCTTTGTGTGTAAATTCGTTTTTGAATTTCTTGTGTAATTGCTATTGTAAGTGGGTTCTTCTTGCTTGGGGTCTAGAGAAGGGTTCTCTAGTTAAAGAACAGAGCAGTGTTATCTGGTTCTTGCTCCTTAGAATTCTAATAGGGTTTTAGATTTCTATTCTTTATCTAGGGTTGATAAAGATGAGGTTTTGTAATAAGCTTGTAAGAACAAGATTTATAATAGTGGAATTCTAATCTAGTGTTGATTAGAAGAAAATGGATATAGCTTCAGTTGTGAAGTGAACCAGTATAAAATTGCTTGTGTGTTGTTTCTCTATCTCTATTACTTTTATTGTTCATTGATTCTTTGCTTATTTGATTCATATTCATTGTTCAACAAGTTCTGTTTTAAAAAAATTGATTCTAAGGGGCTGAGCTATTTGATTGAGTAAAAAAGAGTTCTTGGTTTTGAAAGTAATAAAGATCCTGAAACTCTGATTTGAATTAATTTTAAAATACCATGGTATTAACCAATTCACCCCCCTCTTGGTTATTGTGAGTATTCCCTTTATTTTCAATTGTGACTTATTCTTCTATGCCACAACGATGATTCGTCAATCTTACTTACCAAGCAGTTTATGTTATGAATGAATGCATGTTCTATAGCAAGCAAGTAGATGTTTCCTTTTTTTTTCCTACATGGATCACCTCACCAGTTTTGCCATCACATATCAAGCAACAATTATCATTAAAGGATACCTTTAATCCTTTATCACAAAGCTAGCTTATACTCAGAAGATTATGCTTTAGACCTTCCACATAAAGCACATTTCTGGTTTTGGTTTTAAAGCTATCACCAATATTACCTTCTCGTATTATTTTTCCTTTATTGTTGTCTCTATAGGTGACAAATCCTTCATCCTTTAAGTCAGATTAGTGAGCATGAATTTATTCCCTGTCATGTGCCTAGAGCATCCACTATCCAAATACCGTAATGACTCTTTAGCTCTAAGACACACCTGCAACAATCAAATCAAGTAGCAAAGAAAGGTACCCAATTAAGGGTGGGTTCATAGGGGTTAGCCATTATTCTATTTTTCTTAGGAACCCATATGCATTCTCCATTTGGCACATAGAACCTTTTAGCAATAATGTGTGACCTTTCTTCATGCAATAATGACATGTTACAAATTTTGATTCTCTTTCAAAATGAGTCTTTTTAGTATGCTTTGTTTTTGAAGACCTTTTTCTATTCATTTGTTTCGGGGCTACAACTTGGTGTTTTGAGAAGGTTTTGTTTTATGTTTGTAACCCAATCCAGATGTATCACCAGCATACTTTTGCACACTTAACATTTGATTCAAACTACATTTCCCTTGATAGAACTTTCTTAAGAGATCTACCAAGTATGAGTTTTCAGTTTGTAAAGTCGTGCATTTTTCAAGGTGGCTCTTTTTGAATTCATCAAACTCTTTTTGCAAAGCTTTGTTTTCATTGACTTTGGAAGAAGAAGAGGCACATACACAACCATTTGCTTTGTAGCTTGAAACAAGATTTTCATTTTTTTTTCTTTCAAGTTGCAAAGTTTAGCTTGCATTGAAGCTAGCTTAGTGGTATGCCATTTAAGGTTACCTTTGAGCTTGTTATTGGAGATAGCAAGTTTTTGAGTCTCTTCATGCATTTCATTAAAAGCATCAACAAGTTGATCAAGCTCAGGATTTACTTCTGATTCATTACTTGAGACATCTTCATCAATTATTGAGTTAGGCAAACATTTGCTTCTTCATCTTCAATTAAAGATTCAAAAGTTGTTGATGCATTTTCTTCCCATGCAATGTAAGCTCTTTTTGATTTCCCATCTTTCTTAGTTTTCTTTTCACTTAACTACTTCTTCAAATACATTGGACATTCAAATTTGATGTGGCCTTGTTTACCACATTCAAAGCAATTGTAGTTGGTGTTGTTGTTGTTGTCATTCTTTTTGTTGAACTTGGTGAAAGTTTTGTTCTTGTTTTTCTTCATGAATTTGCCAAACCTTTTGACCATTAGGTTCAGATTCTCATCACTTTCATCTCCACTTGAATCATCATCTTTCTCAACATTTGAGGATGCAGCTTTCAAGGCTATGCTTTTCTATTTTTTGTCTGCATCTTCTGCATGTGTTAGTTGAGACATTTTTAATTCATATTCAAGTAACTTACCAAAAAGTGAAGTCATAGACATCTTTGATAGATCTTTAGATTCTTTGATCGCTGTCACTTTTGGTTGCCATGGTCTTGTTAAACATTTCAAGATCTTGATGTTAAGTTCCTTTACATTAAATGTTTTGCCAAGACCAAGTAGATGGTTGACGATGTGTGTGAATCTTGTTTGGAGTTGAGAGATGATTTCTACTGTGTTCATCTTGAACATCTTATACTCATGGATCAAGGAATGTTTTCTTGATCTTCTAACTTCATTTGTTCCTTCATGAGTAATCTCTAGCATTTCCCACATCTCCTTAGCACTCTTGCACCTAACAGTTCTGAAAAACCATCAGAAGACAAAGCAGACGTTATCATATTTTTTTCTTTAAAATCGTGTTGTACTATCCTTTTTCCATGTCACTCATTTCATCCCATTCTTTGGGAACCTTTTCATTATCAACAGTTTTGGTAGGTATCAAAGGACCTTTTACTATTGCATTTCATGCACCGGGGTCATTTGATTCAATAAAAATTTGCATTCTATTTTTCCAAAAACTGAAGTGTTCTCTCTCAAACATTGGATGACGATTGAGGGAGGCACCCTCCTTCAAGGTAATTTGTGTGGTATTCATTTTATTTAAAACGAAAGTAGTGATCTCGAGTAACACACTAGAACCTACTCTGATACCAATTGAAAATAGTATGAACAGCACACAACAAGAAGGGGTGAATTAGTTGTTCTTGGCCAATTAAAATTTCTTAGCCAATCAGGCTTAAAATGATTGTATCACAAAACAATCCAAGAACACTTTCAATCAATCAAACACCAGTATTTAAAGAATGCAATCAAAATGTTTTCTATTCATTGTGAAAAGATACACCAACTAATGACAATTAATAACCACAAGATAAAGATGAAGTAGTCAATACCAAGATTTATTATACTGGTTCACTTCTCAACCTAGAGAAGCTACATTCAGTTCTTCTAACAAACTAGTTAGAGTTCCATTATTAAAAATTTGTTTCTTACAAGCTCATACAATCACTCTCAATCAAACCTAGATCAAGAACAAGAAATCTAACTCACTTAGACTCTTAGTGATCAAGACATAGAGAAAACCCTTATCTACTATTCCCTCTAGAAACACCTATTCTAGACAAGCTTTAAGAAAGACTATTGCTATATTTACACAAACAGAAATTCTAAAAATAAATTACAAACAAGTTGTATGGAGAGAAACCACATGATGATCCACTACAAATGAATGCAAAAGATTATCACACTGCACTGGAATCAAGATTGAAAGAAAACTATCTCAGAACTTTCTCTCCAAAATCTTCTTTAGAAACTTTGCCCAAAAAAAAATCATCTCAAGGAATCTTGAAGCTTGAGGATTTGAAAGACTAACACAGAATAACACTTTGTATCTTTTCTCTCTTTAGAAAGCTTATGAAAATCCTTTGATATTTCGTTGTATTTTTTTTTGAATAGGCTTCATCTATTTATCGAAAACTGTTATAATTGTCAGCAATCGATTAATTCACTAATGTAATCGATTAGTTCACTTATGTAATCAATTAATTAACTCATGTAATCAATTAAAGTGTTCTTGAGCTTTCTGGAAAAGGTTTATGAACAATGTAATCAATTAAATCGTAATGTAATCGATTATCATAGGAAGTTTTTGTTTAAAAAACATTGTCAAGCAATCGATTACCACCATGTCGTAATTGATTATCACAGGAAGTCCATTATGTGATTTTGTGTTGTGTAATTGATTAAAGTGTTCTTATATCTCAAGTAATGGATTACCACTTGTTGGTAATCGATTAAACCAATGAGAAAATATTTTTTCAAAACTTAAAAACATGGAATACTTGGCTTTTTATGCAATGATGAAAACTTTATGTTTCAGAAAAACTTCTTCACAAAACTTATACTTTTATGGAAACATGAATGCAAAAACATGAATGAGTTTTATGCAATGCAATGGATCATAGGAAGCCTCATCTTAGACATACACAAATTACAACTACAATCAACTCAATTGGCATGTAGAAAGCCTAAACACTTTACTGCCCAAGAGACTCAGCTTCTTGATCCTCTTGAGCTCCCCCTGACTCTAACAAAATCTTCTCCTCTCGTGGTATCCCTCTCAAAATCTCCTCCAAGTCTTTCCAAAATTGATTCTTATCATTTTATTGCATTCCAACCTGGGGTGCATACACACTGAGGATATTTAAAATTAAATTACCCACTACAAGCTTAATCAGCATAACCATGTTGCCTTTCTTTTTGATGTCAATGAATTTATCTTTGAAACTTCTATCGATCCTAATTCCAACACCATTTTGACTCTTGTTTATGTTTGTATACCATAACTTGAAACTGGTGCCATCCAATTCCTTGGCCTTTTCTCCAACCCACTTAGTTTCTTGCAAGCAAACAATATTCACTTTCCTTTTGGCAAAAACATATGCTAACTCCCTCAGTTTACCCGTTAAGGTTCCTATGTTCCAGCTTCCCAATTGCATCCTTAACCCCTGGGCGGTGTTTGCCCGTCACGCTTGCCCATCTGCGTGTTGGGACCCTGACTTACTTGTAACCAAATCCGGGTAAAGACCTGGAACCTTGCCTTGAGGCAAGGACCCTAGCTCACTTATCTCTACATCCCGGGATTGATGCAGTGCCTTGCCTTGTGGCAAGGGCCTTAGCCCATTTTTTGCTACTCTGGGGGCCCGATGTAACGCATCGCTATGAAGGGTACGCCCCAACAAAATATCATAATGGTTAATCTCATAAATATAACCATTTTTTACAGTCGATTCGCAATACCTGACGTCAACCCTCATCCTTTATCCTGACTTGGGACAGGCCATGCATGCAAGCACACATAGGCGAAGTTTATAAATTAAGAAAATGAGAGGATAAAATAAATTGAGTTTTTTTTTACATAAGTTAAAATCTACAAATGCACTTAACTTTTATAGATGCTCTCTCGTTTAACTCTTTAACTTGCACAAGTTAATTTTAGCTCAGGAGAGAAGGTCGAATTATTTTACCCTTTCATTATTATTATTATTATTCTATAAGTGCTTATAAAGAAGTTAATCTAAAGCCTAACAAATTGAAGAAAAATTAAAAATGGTTATGTTAGGACTTAGGATGATCACTATATTATCTTATACCTAAAATGCCAAAGGTATCATCATGATGCCAATTTTTATATTACATTTCCCCATGTTGGTAATCCAAAAAAGTTGTTATGAAGATTAAATGCATAACATTACCAATTAAAATGAAAAATGATAGAAAACTCTTCTAGTGCAAGACAATCCATCCAAAATTTGAAGAAAAATGGGTACCTTCTGAAAGACAACCCCAATTAGTGTTGTCCAGAGAAAGCAGAGAAGTGAACAACGTAGAGTAGAAACACTATGCAACGACGTCAAAGACACTTGTGCACCAACCAACTGCACAAAAAACCTAAACAACATAAACCATAATAAAAAATGAAAATTTTATCCATTTCGATATTTCACAGTGGAGTGAAACAAAAGGGGTAAAGCAAATATTAACGTGTAGTGAAAACAAAAAAGTGATTTTTATTACCGAGAAAACGAGAGGGCGCGTTTCTGGGAAGAAGAAGAAGAAGAGGCAAGTCCATTGAGCTTAGTGACGCACGAAGATCGATGAGAGAAGAGGGTTTTGGTGGCAGAGGAAGCTCCAATTTAACAAAAGATTGCTTTCAAATGATAACTTTCTGGAAGCCAACTTTCAAAGTGGACTTGTATACTCAATTATCTCAGTGCACAAGTTTGATGACTTGATTGTGCCAAAATTTTGTTGGTTTCTTTTCTTATTGCAAGTGTCCTAGGATATATAAAAGGAAGAGGTTTCAATGAAAAACAACAAGAAGGAATAAATCATTCATTGTATATCAAAAGAGTACAACATTATAAAAACTGAATAAATCTAAGGAAAAACAAAAAACAACAAGTATCATAACAATAAGGTGAAAAAAATTGAAAATTGAAAGTGCAAAACCTAAGTTCTAGTTTCACTCCATCATGCATCAAATTAAAAATAAATAGACATCGAGTTCTAGAAGAATCCACTCCTTGGTGTTGGTGGCGGTGGGCCAGTGAGTGCGAAGGTCGGTGTCGAGAATGTGAAGCACTTTTTGCTATGACAATTCTCTCAACATCATTTTCACCTTGAAAGGAAGAGCCTTCAAGCGAGGCTTCATTTCAATCTCTTCCTCCTTGGCTTTGAAGATGGAGAGAGCAGACCTTGACATCTCTTCATCTTCCTTCGACAAATCGCTTCTTATGTTATCTTGGTTGCTCTTTTCTAGGGGAAAATTGGCTTACCTTTCCCCTTTTTCCTTTATGGACCAAACATTTACCTTCGCAGAGAGGGAGCTTAGACGGCGGCTGCACGAGAGTGAGATCGCAAGAGTGAGGTATGTGAGCAAGAGAGGAGAGGAATGGGCGCAAAATTGAGGAGAGGTAATGAAAACGAGTAGGCCATCGAAAGGGAATATGAAAAATGAAAGTTCAATAACGACGGTTCCTGTAAAACCGACTTTTGAATATCTCATTTCGAGACAATTTTTATCAAAACCGTCTTTGAAAATATGTTTTGAAAATGATTTTTTGAAACCGTCTTTGAAAACTTTGGATTATTTATAAAAATGTAGTCACATTTTTAAAGACGTCAATTTTGTAGAACCATCTTAAAAACAGTGTCATAGAAGAGTGTTTTTATAGTATATAATATTTCGAGTGAAGCATCAAACACAAAAGAATCTTACGCATAAAAAAATGTTTGTTAATGCATAAAAAAACACAAAAGAATCTCAAAAGAGGTTCTGTATTATTATAATCAAAATAAAAAAATATAAATAAAAGTTTTTAATTTTGCTTTGTCAAACTCAACCCACCTCCGTTTAATCTTAATGGTCTCAACTCTCAAGCTTCACTGGTCCACACCATCTGGCTGATGTCCGTGGTTCGCCCTACAAAGATCATGACCTCTCTCCCTCTACTTTGATTGGTTTTTGTTTACATCTATCTATTTACTCTCATATCAACCACGGCCATTGAATGTATTTTTTTTTTGTTCAAACCCCACTTTTGCAAAAATAAAAAATAAAAAATCTTAATTAATGTCATCCAGATCTTATCAAGAAAACGATGTTATATACTAGTACTTGAAAATTGTACACATTCATTTTCTTTTCACCTGAATAAATTCGAATAGCCTAAATTTTTATTAGTGTACAAGGACTAATATTGTATTTGGAATTACAAATTGCATATTATTACTGTACTTTCATTCGAGTTACTAAAATTAGAAGGCTGGCTCCAATGTATGCTCCAGAGATAAGGCCACGCACACGAGTGAAAGCACCATATGTAGATCTTGCATTACCCTACCATTTTATGGACCACAAATAATTAATATTAGCATAGGTGCAATGTACATGTATTACTATCTAATATAACTTTTTCTATCAATTGTTAGCTTTTCACCATCAACTTTTTCGGTGGTTGAAAAATTAAACGTTGTGCTATATATCTTAATTTGTAGATGCATGCATGAGTGAGTCATGATTATATTTAACCACTTGCATGCACGATAGCTAGAGATTAGAATCGACAACGTGTACCCAAAAAATTCAAGAAATAATCGACAATGTGATCTTAAGTCTACTTCAAGTGACAGTGGGAAATATATATGAAGCACGTTCTCATTGGAGTTTAGCTAATGTTTGCGATGGCTGCTGTCGTGATTGGGGTACTTAGAATATGATGATAAAGTACAAAATAATAAAATGTAAACAAAAACGAAAGAAAAGAAACCATAGATTATGACGAATGTTAACATGTATATATAGTTGCACAAATCTCAAGTTACGAAAACCTGATGGAATCGGATTTCACTTTCTCAACCTACAAAGACGTGATATGATGAAATGGGATTTGACATTCATTATTAGAGTTTTAGAAAGAGAAGAGGATTTACTAGCTAGATCTTGTTTTCTGATCAATATACCACTTTCGAAGAACTATTATTCCTTACCAAACTGCAGAAGAAGAAAAATTAACTTACCAAACTAGTATGTATAAATTATGGTCTTCTAGAATTTAATAATACAAAAATAAAAAGAATTTTAAAATTGATGATTCTTATAAATAATAGATAAATAATATGTATTTTTTTTAGTGAGATTTGTTTTAGTGCATTTTGATTCCTTGGTAGAGGGAAACAAGATTTTGTTTCTCTTTTAACTCTTGTTTCTATTCTCTCTGTCTTTTCGTGATGATTAGAATTGAGAGAATACTCTAATCTTATGAATGAAACCTTATTTCATAGTAGTAGGTATTAACTTCTTAAAATCACTATTTCTATTAAATAACAAATATATTTAGAAACTACTCCACTTAAACATATGGTCCATTTACAATTTAGTCCATAATCATTAATTATTTATTTATCTATATTTCTTAAGTCACAAACCTCTCATATGAGACATTAAATCTTATAGTATAGTCACTAGCCTAACTATAAAGGCCATGATTTTATTTAAATAAAACATATGTATAAATTATTATTTTGGCACAGAATAATAATGGCATGGTGACATAACATTGTGTGCCTGAGGGAGGTTATTAATGCGTACACATCTACTTTTAGTTGGTGTGCATTTCCAATAGGCATGGCAACGGAGTGGGTTTAACCTCCCCACCCCACGACCCCGACATCCCAAACCATCCCCGCCTCGACCCCCAATTCCCGCTTGGGAAAAAAATTAGACCCACCATCTCTCTTATTGGGGATTGGGTTTCCCTGCCCCAGACGCATCCCTTACCACAAAATATGAGCTGCACAAAATTCCATAAACTTTGATGAAGGATGTTAGAGGAACATTGAGAGGAGACACTAGAAGAGGGGATGTCGACGAGGTCGAGGTGAGACGAGACATTGAAGATGAAGTTGAGATTGAAAGGAGACACCAATAGAGGACATCGATTGTTGAGGCAATTTGCTGCAGTGATGGTTGATGGCTGATGGTGATTGGGAAAATAATTTAGGTTTATGATTTCCTTGTGTTGTAAGCGAGAAAGTTGGAGAGTAGCGAGAAGCGGCACAAGCAATGGGAGACAGAAACGTAGAAAATGATTTAGGTTTAGGGTGTGGGTGTCTTTGTTTTGTATATATAAAAATAAGGTTAGAATAGTAATTTAAGTACATCATAGAAGTAGCGGGGTGGGGACGGGGATCATAACACCCAACCCCGATCTGAACCCGAATCCGACTTTCTTAATTGGGAAAATCCGATCTTGATCCCGATCAACTTGATTTTTCTTCGTCAAAATCAGGATGAGTTCAGGTGAGTCCTGGCGGGGGCGGATCCAATTGTCATGCCTAATTTGCAACCTACACCAAATTAAATTTTTAGACCAAAAAGTCAATTTTAACTCTTTTCTTTAATAAATTTAATTTAAGAATATTATAGTATTTTAATGTTTAGTTTTTTATATAAAAAAATAATAATAACTCATTACTCTCTCATGTCCAACTTATTTTTCTCCTCCCCATTTTTTGGCCCACTTCTGAAAACGTTGAAACTGCACCAGGCAAATCCCACAAAGCGATTGAATCAAAAGCAATCAATCCGATTTTTTTTTTTTATTTCTCAAATTTATTATGCTATTTTTTATTCTTACTGAAGCTAATGTGTTTTTCATTTTGCAGGGTCGGGAAACTGATCCGAGGTGAAAAGATGAATTTTTGAGAGAGAAAAAAGTTCTGAAAATGTTGAGCGTGATTGCGTGAAAAGATGGGAGACGAGGGAGAAATTAGACCAGATGAAGAGGAAAGAGAAATGAATTTTGTTTTTAAAAAATAATTATTATAGTTTATTATGTTGTTGAATAAAGTAACTAAAGTACAATGCAAAAATATTATTTATTAATTATCGCACTAATAATAAAAAAATCAAGTAATTACATTTTATATTAAAAAAATATGTGTTTGACTATAATAGTCAAACAAAACATACAATTCTTAAATCACTTTAACTAAAATATAAATATAAATTGATTAAAAACCAATATAATATATTAAGGATGCAGAGTATCTTTATTGGTAGATCTCAAATTGAGATTTTAGACTATTTTTTGATGGACCCTCCATATCACACTAGAATTGAATATCTTTTAAGATCTCTATCATTTTTTCCTTTAACATTAGATTTTATTTTTGAGTCTTAGATAATTTTTAATAGGTCCCACATAGACCTCATAGGTCTCATAGATCTCACTAAAATTTTTTTTTTGGCAATGTGCATATCTTTAGGGTTCTCCGTTCTCCACAGAACTCATTCTCCATGCTGGAGATTTGTTCAACTCCTTTATTGGAAAATCTATTGAAGAACAGATCTTGAGCTCAAGATTATTGTTCAAGATCTAACACTAAAGATGTTCTAAGTAAATCACACTCAATTCACGAACTTGTCCAATCCAATCAAAATGAATTAGATTTTTTAGGTTTGATTATTTTATTTTAGTGAACTCAATTAAAATTGGATTGAATAACGGGTTTTGAATTTTGGATCCATCCAACATATATTAAAAAAAATATAACAAAATAATAAATGTATATTAAATAGTAAATATCAATATAGAAAATCCTAAAGTAAAAACTCATGAATTATGTTCATTTTTTCTTTATTATATAATTTAAGACTTATATGTTTTAATGATTAGTGATTAGTGTTGATATAAGTATTTTAAATTATAAAATAATGTTGTGTTTTGCCAATACTGAGTTGTTAATTAAATAAGTTATGGTATTTAATTTTATCATTATGAATGAGTTACTTAAATTGATTACACGTTTATAATTTATCTTTATTTTATTCAAAGAGTAATTGTAAAATTGATTTTTAAAAATATTCCTTACTATAGTTTAGTTTGATGATTTTTTTAAAAAAATCCAAAGACTTAATGAGGTACGAATTTTTTAATCATTTAATCTGTTGATCAATCCAATTAAAGTTGGATTGAATTGAATTTGGTTAAAAAAAAGAATCAGGTAAATCCAACACCATTCAACCCAATTAAGTTTAATTAAATTATGTTAAAAAATAATTAAAATTCATCTCAATCCAAACTATTTACACCCATATAATATATTTATCTATTGATATCAATATCTTATATCTCATAACAAATTGCATAGCAAAATTTCTTACATCAATTTTTTTTGGGACTTACATAGAATGAATTAAAAATACATAAACATACCAACAACGGTTGACATAAGTGATAACAGATTATATCTTTTAATTAAGTGGTCCAAATTTAAATTCTGATTGACCCTTAAGTATAGAATAAATCATATTAAAAGATGAATACTCATCTTGTGTGTGTTATGGTTCCCGATAAAGATGACTCATTACTTTCAACAAAACTACTTTATATATCATAATTAAAAAAATGCATAAATAAACCTCAATAGTAAATATAAAACAACATAAGTTTATCTGTATAATAACATTATACCGTAAGTATATATCTTCCAAAAGACTATTAGCCAAACTCATGAATTAAAGTAACGTTAATTACTTTAATTTGTTCAGTAAAAAAATTACTTTAATTTGTGGTCCTAAATTTTTACCAAATTTTTAATTAAATTCTTAAATTATTATTTTTATTTCAATTGGGTCTCAAATGTGTATCCTTGTCGTACTTAATTAAAAAAATATATAAATTTTGGGACTCAATTGAAAAAAAAAAAAGTTTAGAAACCTATTTAAAAATGATAAATATTTGGACCTGATTAAAAAATTGCAAATCTTGCCAGGATAGTATTTTTACTCGGCAGGTTTTAAATTAGTTGAAGAACATAAAAATATTGAGTTTAGAACTTCAAAAGTCAGAATAGTGTCTTGTAGAGGTGTTCTAGAGGTTAGAATACTAACCTGTATAACTTAATAAGTTAATAGTTTATTTAATTAGATCCATAAACTATTTTTCATTTTTAAATAAGTTCATAAACTATTTTTTATTTCATTTGGGATCTCATGAATTTGTATTTATTTTTTAATTAGGTTTTCATTAGACCCAACAAAAAAAAATTAAAAAAAAAATACGTATTTAAAGACTAACTGAAAGAATATATATTCAGAAACTTAACTAAAAATTTGATAAAAGTTCAAAACCCAAAAATAATTAAACCTTAAATTTATGTCTACGAGTATTGGGATCTAATATATATAGCCAGGTAGGTTGGAGGTTTTGGGGCTTATATGTTTTGTTAACTTTGGGCGTGGATCAAGCCCATGACTATTTTGTTGTACGTTTATCTTTGGGAAATGTTAAAGGCACCGTGATTTTGCTAAGTCCACCTCTACCTTTTTAAAAAAATTCTAAAATATATGTCTGATTAACTTGATCTTGTTGTACTTTGATGTTGGGAACCACAACCAATCTTCCATGCTTCTGATTAACTCTTCTTCTGGCAATCTTTCTTCTAATGTTGCAACATATATGTTTGCAGGACCATGCTACTGACAGATGTGTCACACTTTTCTTCATGTTTCTTATCAAGTATTGTCTTTAAATCAAACTCTCAAACCAAACCATTAGTAGCTTAAGTCTAAAAGACCTAAAATTTTCTTCTTGAAAGTTTGTTGTTATTAAAATATTTTGATTCCACAAAAGGGTTATGCTTCAATATTATCCTTTTTTTTTTATGATGACAAACTTTTAGAACAAGTTATAAGTTTTCCAACTAAAGAGCGTAAAAACAAATTGACTATTTTATAATACTCCCCCCCCCCCCCTTCACCATTTAACACGTGCTTCTTTATCTTGTTACTAAATTACTCCCGTCAATATAAGCATTTTGTTATTTTTATGATAATTCTATATCAAGCATATAACAAACACATTATAATTCAGAACAAAGAATCATAATAAAAAGTTAGATTTCATTCATTTCATAAAGATAATCAATACAAAGCCAAATATGATGAACAAAAAGCTTCTAAGTTTCTACTTCTTCTTGTTTCAAAGCTCCTAAGTTCTAAAACTTAAACTCCTAACTCTTATGTTTTAAAACTTAAGCTCTTAACTCCTAACATTATTCTCTCCTTTTTGGCATCAACAAAAAAGAACCCATAACTATGGTGATGGAATGCAACCAGAAGAGTTGTAATGCTCTTGAGAGTCGACGTCTAAACAATTGACACTCACACGATGACACTATTCACTCAACATTCTTGTTGATTAGAATCCTTTGTAGGTAGTCTTTTATGAGAAATCGAAAATTGGTTCTGACACCACTTGTAATATTTGGCTGCTTTCAAGATCATTAATTGTCCCCAAAATCAACACAAGACTTTTCTACATGCTTTGACTCACACGCTTCCTGAGAAACTTTCAAGAAGGTCACCATCCCATAATTATTATAAGTCAAACATGTTTACTTGTGGATTCCTCAAGTGATGGACTACCCAAAAGAATATGCATCTTGTTGATATAGTTAATACCAATTAATTACTATAATTCATCATCAAATGTACAATCATATACCTGCACAGCCTCAGGATCTCTCTCATTCTAGTATATATTCACCCGAGCGTTACATGTTCACCAGCTTCTGCAATTGGTTCATCTTCAAAACACATTGTATTGGGAGATAAATTTGTTCTAATACCACCAAAAGTGACACCCTTTACTCCAAACACAATTATATTTACTAATAGACATTGCAAAATATATTTAAAATAAATTTTCAAAAGAACTTTCTTAAACATGACTTAATTACTTGCAGGATAAAATGCATAACATGTTATTTTTTTCCATATAGCATAAAGATAAGAACTAAATAAACATTTTGGCACTTCAAGCCTATACAAAAACCCAAACTAAACTCTTACAAGTTTAAAATATAAGTATGAAAATAATAACCACAAAATGTGACCGTGATGCCATAATCTATCATAGCATTGCATATCATTCTAAAACATAAACATAAACATAAACAACCATTGGATCAACATGAGCCATATAGAGATTCTAAATCGGATAACATCCCCAAGGACAATGTCATATTTCAACTCATTAATGTCTTCCCCAATTAAGCTCAATCACATCCTAAAAAAACTCAACATGATATTATGCATAAGACACCCATGACATTTTTACACTCATCATAACATGATAGTCCATGTCATACATGAACTCAGGTCACATACCTGTTGGCACAACACATTACCATGATATCACTTGATCTACCTCATGTAAATATATTTGTCATCATAACATTCATAGCAATGTTCACAAGGCACAATATACGCATATGCATCAAATCAAACCATAATGTTTTCAAACTCTTAACACAAGAATAATTTTCAAAATCACACCATAACAATTGTACAACATCATAAACATCAATAAATAACACACAGACACACTCACTCAAATATATATATATATATATATATATATATATGAGGATGGATCAAATTACATTGGTGTAACTTAAATAATTATTACATTATTCTATAACATGATGTAGAATGTGATTTTTATCAATCCGATCAATGAATTATATCTTCATATTACCAAGATTGTTTATGTCAAATTTTGTCAAAATTAAACAACAATAAGAAGGTAATCAAATGATAAATATTTTAGTATATTTCAAAAATTTATATTAAGTTGATTTCAATATGTATGAATGAGATGACAAATAATTTTGGATTGATATGAAATTTTGTATATATAATCTACGTGAAAGAAACTTTCAATCTAACGGTGGATTTTAAGAAAATACTATCCAATTGAAAGTTATTAAACAATATAATAATTGGTAAAAGTTACACTAGTGTTATTTGATCCCTTATTGTGTGTTTATATATATATATATATATATATATATATTATCTTTATTATATATAATCTATAAAGTAATATACACTTGCCAAACAAAAATTGTCCCCCAAAACTTCAAAGGTAATTTTGGTAAAATCATTTGCATTAAAATGATTAATAATTAAAATTTTAAATAAAAATAATAAGTATATCTTCATTATCATTTATGTACAATTAATAAATCCTTTATCCATTATTACTAAAATTAATACAAACTGTCCCTAAATATTTTCACACAAAAAATTTAAGGGATACTTTGATAATTTTAATTGTATTAAAATTGTTACAAAAACACTACTACAAAATATACATTCAACATCGGCAATTTAACATTGATTACAAGAAAAATTGATGTTAAATTACTCGCAATATCATTTTCATAAATAAAGGGATGTCGTTAATTTTGGTTTTTCAAAAAACCGATGTTACTGCCAGAAACATAATATCAATTTTTCAAAAATTGATGTTACTATAAGAAATTCAACATTGGTGTTTTTCAAAAACCGATGTTATTAGAAGATACTCAACATCGGTTTTTGGAAAGCCGACGTTGCTAGTATAATGTTAACATTTTTTTTCCAAAAATCGATGTTGAGTTTCTTCTAGTAACATCGATTTTTGGAAAAATCGATGTTGTTGGATCTTTTATAATAATTCCAAAAACCGACATTGCCTAAACCCTCAGCTCCCTCACTTTGCAACCTTTCTCATTCTCACTCGAACCATTTCTCACTCTCACTCGAACCTTTTGCGGCGCTGAAACTCCTCACCGTTGGCATTCTCACTCTCAATCTGAGTCTCGCTCTCACTCCCCATCTTTGCGACTCTCGCTCTAAGTGTCAATTTTGCGGTGGCGGCACTGAAACTCTAAAGGTTAGCATTTGTTCATCCTTCACCAAACATGAGTTGTCAAATGTCACTGTAATTGATGTATTTCTTGTAAAAGTTTTGTGCACTGTGGCTTGTGGAATTTGTTTCCTTTGATTAATATAGAGTAATACTTGAAACTTTGTTTCCTTAGGAACGATTTATTTCTATCACCTTTCTTTCTCAATCGATGTTTGATTGATGACGATTATTGAGTTTATTTTTAGTATATTACAATGTTACTTCAACTTCTACCACCTAGGGTTCCTTTTGTGGATTTTTTTTGTGGTCAGGGATCCAATTTCGTTTACCTCGTCGTTCTCTTATATCCATAGGAAAAACACCATTTCGATTATTGTTGAGTGTTACTTTGATTTTGCACATTGTTATGATTTGTTGTTATTGTTGTTAATTGGCATGCGAATGCTCGTATTGGAAGTCTGTTCTGTTGCTTGAAATTTGACATGATAGTAGGATAATTATCAATTTTTTAACCTCAATTTGTTGATTGTCAATGACTTCAGCACATTAAGTTAGACGGGCATTGAATCCGGTTATTTAATTATAAGCAGTTCGAGCATCCTGCTATCAATTTATTTGCTTAAAGGGGAGCTCAATAATTCCTTCAAAGAAGAACAGTGGTGTTAATTTGTATGCACTCTGGATTTTTTTTGTTAATTAACAACATTTGGTTACCTAACCATATAGCATTGAATAAGAAATTTCCTAAACTGTTTCAATTATGTGCTCTTTTGTGTCTTCTTTCAATAATCTCCACGTGTGGAACTTGTTTTTATCATGTCAAAAACTTCATCTTAATCTCATTACATTTTCCGGTTTGGATCATCTCAAATTCTCAACTGCGAATGCTTCTGAAGTGTTATTATCATCTCTTCTAAAACTTGAGTCATAAAATGGTTGACGGGTAAATTAATGTTTATCAGGTAGTTTTTTAACGTTGACATGTTAGCGTTGTCATCTTTTGATTGGATTTGACATCATCATGCTATGATTGAATTAAAAATGAAATAGAAAGGAAAAATAAAAAAAGAAAAAGAAAAAATAGAAGTAAAATAGAAATATAGAAAAGAAGAAGAAAAATATTTGTTAATGTAAGAAATGGAGAAATTTTTCTCAACTTATTTGAAAAGGGGGAACATCTTCTATGTGATGGGATTAAGAAGAATTACATGACATGAATATGACATGGTGAATTGACAAACATACAGAGGAGGTTCCAAACTGAACCGGCTGATGTAAAAATTAGAGATCGATTAGAAGATATGATTCGTGATCTTGGACAAGAGTCTTTTTAGCAAGCACATGTCCCTATGTATGATACATTGGAAAGTGATTCGAAGAAGCCTTTGTATCTAGGGTGAAAGAAGTCATTGATGTTGTTGTCAGCAGTGTTAGGTCTGGTTAATGTGAAGGCAAGATATGGGTAGAGTGACAAAAGCTTCACTTCGCTACTTAAGGTAGTACATGATATGTTTCCTGAGGAAAACACGTTGCCAAAAAGTTACTATGAGGCGAAGAAGATTATGTGTCTGATGAGTATGGAGTATCACAAAATTCATGCATACCCTAATGATTGCATACTATACAGACATGAGTTTGAAGAAATGCATAAATGCCCCAAGTGTGGGGTATCACGATACAAAGTGAAGGATGATGACGAGTGTAGCAGTGATAAAAATACAAAGAAAATCCCCCCAGCAAAGATGTTGTGGTATCTTCCGATCATTCCAAGATTTAAGCATCTATTTGCTAATAGAGATGATGCAAAAGGCCTTACATGACATGTAGATGGGAGAAATTGCAATGGAATGCTCCCCCATTCAGCTGATTCCTCCCAATGGAAGAAGATTAATTGTTTGTATTCGGATTTCAGAAAAAAGGCAAGAAATCTTAAGGTTGGACTTGTGATTGATGGAATGGATCCCTATGGCAATTTAAGCACTCGACACAGTTCGTGGCTTGTTTTGCTAGTAATTTACAACTTGCCTCCTTGGTTGTGCATGAAGCGAAAATACATGATGTTGTCTATGATGATATCGGGCCCAAGACATCCATGAAATGACATTGATGTTTATGTCAATCCTTTGATTGAAAACTTGACAAAGTTGTGAGACGAGGAGGTTTCCGTGTTTGATGGGTATCAAAATGAGACATTCAAGTTGCATGCAATGTTATTTTGTACCATTGACGACTTTCCAGCATACGGGAATTTGAGTGGATATAGTGTTAAGGGCCATCGTGCATGCCCTATCTCTGAGGAAGACACAAACTACGTACAACTGAAACATGGAAGAAAAATAGTATACACTCGGCATTGACATTTTCTGAAACCTTATCACCCTTACCGGTGTTTGAAAAAAAGCTTTTAATGGAAGTCAAGAGCATGAAAATGCGCCGATACCGTTAACTGGTCAGCAGATCTTGAGCATGTCAAGGACATCAATAATATATTTGGAAATACCCAAAAGAAGCTGACAAGTAAAACTTGCATATGGAAGAAGAGGCCAATATTCTTTGATCTTCCATACTGGTCCAATGTAAATGTTAGACATTGTATTGATGTTATGCATGTGGAGAAAAATGTGTGTAATAGTATCATCGACACGTTTCTTAACATTCAAGGGAAGACAAAGGATGGTTTGAATACTCGTGAAGATCTAGACTATATGGGTATACGTGACCAGTTAAATACAAGGTCTGATGGTAACAAAATATATTTGCCTACAACATGTCATACTATCTCAAGAAAGGAGAAGACAAGTTTTTGTCAGTGTCTGCGCCGTGTCAAAGTGCCATAGGGATACTCTTCAAATATTAAGAGCCTTGTGTAGCTGAAAGATCTGAAATTAGTTGGCTTAAAGTCTCATGATTGCCATGTCTTAATGCAACAACTGTTAGTCGTGGTCATTCGAGACATTTTGCCCAACAAAGTAAAGCATGCCATAACTCGCCTGTGCTTTTTCTTCAATGACAATTGTAGCAAAGTCATTGACCCTGTAAAGTTAGATGACTTGGAAAATGAGGCTGCTATTATCTTGTGTCAGTTAAAGATGTATTTTCCTCCTTCATTTTTCAACATCATGGTTCACATAATTGTTCATTTGGTCATGGAAATTAAATTTTGTGGTCCTATTTATTTACGGTGGATGTACCCAGTTGAGTGATACATGAAGATCTTAAAAAGTTATACAAAGAATTTACACCGTCCTGAAGCATCCATTGTTGAAAGGCACACTACAGAAGAAACTATTTAATTTTGTTTAGAGTACATTGAAAAGGCAAAACCTGTTGGGCTTCCTGAGTCTCAACTTGACGAGAGAGTGGAAGGTAAGGATTCACGAGGGTTGCATGTTATAACTCTGAGTCTAGAGGAATTGCAACAAGCTCATATGTATATAGTGAATAATAGTAATGAAGTCCTGCCATACATAGTTCGTCACAAAGCCTTAGTCAAGGAAAGTAACCCAAAAATGACCAAGAAAGAGTGTTGAAAGAGCATAACAAGACTTTCCTCAATTGGTTTAAAAATACAATCTTTGGTGACGATAATGCTTCTGAAATGTTAAGGAAGTTAGCATATGGGCCAAAAAGAAATGTTAGAAGTTGGCACATCAACAAGTATTCGTTCTACAACAAATCACAAGCCGATAAGAGTACAATGCAAAATAATGGGGTTTAGGGCTGAATCCCAACACTTTTCTAGTGTACATGATGACAATCCTTGTCTGGCGTATGTATCATGAATGGTGATTTGCAATGGAAATATGTGCTGGAAAAGGTTTGTCTTTTATGTATATTGAAAACTGTGATTTGAGATTGACGTGATCTTGTGTGTTATTGTTATATACAATTGAAAAAACTTTAATTTGAAAAAGGTGTTGTTTGAGTCAAAACAATTTGCTAGAACTTTTGTTTTCCTTTTCTTTGATTACACAGTGATGCAATTTTATTGTCCAATTTTGACGCTTTATTGTGCATCAATTTTTTAGTGATATACGGATCAAACCTACAATTAGTTTGATGCGGAAAAAAAATTGATTTTTAATAGAATATTGTACGTAAGCATCCTTTTTTACAGTGATATTGTACAAAATATTGTATGGAATATTTTTTAGTGATATTGTACGACATATTGTACGAAATATTGTATGTGATACTGTTTTATTTTTTATTTTATAGTTTATATTTTATAAAGTTTAAAACTATATATACTTGTTAATGATTAAATTGTATCTGAACTTGAGTTTTCTTTGAAAACAATTTGCTGGAATTTTTTATTATTTAAATTTAGAGATATTATTGTCAGCAATTAAATAATAATTTGTTATCAGGAATGACATGCAATCCATTATGATAAAGTTTGGGTAATTTTATTATAATCCCATTCAGAAAATTAAGAGCAATAAAAAAAATTAAGGAACTTAGATATTTAATTAAATAAAATAAACCATAGGTTTATGTTTGTTTTATTTAATTATTATTGCTTTTAATTGTCTTGTATTTCATAATAAATTGGTTGAAACAATATTGTTGCCAAAGTATAAAGATGATTATATTTGTTATTTATGCGAGTAATCATCGGTCTAAAGGAATATTATTATTTTACCAAATAACATATATACATATGGTGATAAATATGTGACGATTATAAAGATTTTCATGTAAGCGGTAGTCGGTCCAAAGGAAGACTATAGTTTGACAAGATTTATTGTCAATGTTTGATTACTACGTTGAGAGTACCACTTACAAATTGATACTTTTGGTCCAAAGATCAAATGTTAATGTTGTGCTAGGTGTCTTGTAAATGGGCCCATGTTGGTTTGGATTGTTTGTTAATGTCATGTATATGCATTTTATTTTAATTATGCATTTGGTATGACATGGATATTAAATATGTTATCTTATTTGTTCTCTATATAGTTTTCGCTAATATTGTTAATTATGTTGCTCAAGTGAACATGAATCCTATGTTGAAAGGGATGAACTTTAAATTATGGAAAGAGAATGTGGAAATTTGTTCTTGGTTGCATGGATCTTGACCTTGTGCTAAGAATGGAGAAACCCATTTCCACTCCGGAAAATACAAATTTGGATTACATAGAGAAGTGGGAGCTGTAACACCCTGAAATTTCGGTAAATTCAAAATAGATTCTTAATGTGATTGTTTTGTTATTTAATTGATTGATAAGTTTGTATGAGTTGAATGATTGTTGTTCTATTGCTTGGTGTAGATAAGTTATGTGGAGATGGGTGATATTTACGTAATTAAACGGATTTACGTAAACGGATTTACGAAAGGGCAGTTTGGTCATTACAAGAGGCATGGGTGTAGTTAGTAAGAGCTGGGTGTCGTTAGCAATTACTGTAGCATCACGGATGGGATTACTGTAGATACTGTAGCAGTTACTGTAGCAGTCTATAAATATGCGAAGGCTGCGGAAAATTTTGCAGAAACCGTCGTTCCTCCTACTGTGCTACAGTGATTTTTACAATATCTTGGATTTTGAAGGATCGTGAAACAACTCCACTAGGCTGTAAGAGGGAGAACTCCTGGTCAGGTAAGGGGAGTTTATTATTTA
>PYAF01003429.1:38569-54744 GCA_007407185.1 Glycine tomentella | reverse complement strand
TTAATCTTTGGCTGTTTGTTGGTATGTAATTTTGGGTGTAAAGGAAGTTATGACATGTGGATGACATGTACTAATTTAATGTATATGTATAATGTGTTTAAATATGTAATTGTAATATGTGTATGATAATTGTATTATTGCGAAAAATTTACCATCGTTTTCATAAATAAATTAATGAAGTTTTATAAAAAAAAAAAAATTTGAAGTTGTACGATTAAGAGGTAGTGATATAGTAGCGACGAGGCGGGTCGTTACAGGAGCGCTCTAATAGCATGAGTCTGATGATCATGAAACGCTCCATTTCGAAGGTGTTTCGACTATTATTGAGAGCACTAATACAAGGGTGTTCCTCAAATAGATTGAGCAATATTTTGCTAAAAATGAAAAGGCAGAAATGAGTAACACATTAGCAAAACTCGTAACCATGAAGTATAAAGGAAAGGGGAACATAAGGGAGTACATTATTGAGATGTCTAATCTTGCTAGAAAACTCAAGCCACTAAAGTTAGAGCTATTTGATGATTTGCTTGTGCACTTGGTTCTTATTTCTCTTCCTACACAATACAGTCAAACTGTAGTGAGTTAATATACATTAAATGATAAATGGACTCTTAATGAGCTCATTACTCATTGTGTGCAAGAAGAAGAAAGACTTCATCAAGAAAAGACTAATAGTGTTCACTTGGCATCAATGTCTCATAATAAGGAAAAAAAAGAGAGCTAAGGACACTGCAGATGAATCACCCATGCTGAAGAAGCAAAAGAAGCAGGATAAGGAATTTACCTACTATTTTTGCAAGAAGAGTGGACACATGAAGAAACAATGTTCTAAATATGTTGCATTGCGTTGAAAAGAAGGGTAAGACTCTCACTTTTGTTTGTTTTGAAGTTAATTTAGCTTCAGTACCTAAAGATACTTGATGGATAGATTTTTGTGCTATAACTCACATAAGTATATTTATGCAGGGTTGCCTGTGGAGTTGACCGCCAAATGATGCTGAAAAATACATCTTTGTGGGCGATGGCAAGAAAGTTTTGGTAAAAGTTAGTGGGAAATTCAAATTACTATTAAAGACTGATGTGTATTTGTATTTGATTGAGACTTATGTTGCACCGTCATTTAGATGGAATTTGATTTCTATTTCTAGTTTGGACAAATATGGTTATTTTTGTTCCTTTGGAAATAATAAAGTTAGTCTTACTTTAAATTCAAATGTTATTGGTACTGGTTCTTTAATTGATAAACTTCATATGCTTTATACTATTACTTTTGATAACGAAAATTTGCACTCTAGTGCGCAAGGTACAAAACAAAAATTAAATGATAATTTTGCTATTCTTTGGCACAAGCGCCTAGGTTATATCTCTAAATTGAGAATTAAGAGGCTTGTGGATGATGGAATTCTTGGATCCCTTGATATGAATGATTTTCAGGTTTGTATTGAATGTATTAAGGGAAAACAAACAAACACAAAGAAAGTAGGTGCCATAGAGTCATTGACGTTTTAGAACTAATTCATACGAATATTTGTGGGTCATTCCCTACTGCCTCTTGGAATGGTCAACAATATTTTATGACGGTCATAGATGACTATTTAACATATGGTTACCTATACTTGATTCATGAGAAGTCACAATCTCTGTATATGTTCAAACAATATAAAACGGAAGTTGAGCTTCAACTAGGTAAGAAAAATTAAGGTTATTAGATCTGACCGTGGTGGTGAGTATTATGGTAGATCTGATGGATCAGGAGAACAATGTCTAGGACCCTTCGCTAACTTCATAAAGGAATATGGAATTGCCTCGCAATATACAATGCCAGGCAAACCTAGCATGAATGGTGTTGAAGAGAGAAGGAATAGGACTTTTAAGGATATGGTGAGAAGCATGATTAGTCATTCTTCTTTACTGGAGTCACTTTGGGGAGAAGCATTAAAGAGTGCAATTTATATCCTTAATAGGGTTCCAACTAAGGCAGTGATCAAAACTCCCTATGAGCTATGGACAGAAAAGAAACCTAGCTTAAGGCATTTACATATTTGGGGTTGTCCAGCTGAAGCAAGGCCTTACAAGCCTATTGAAAGAAAGTTGGACTCAAGAACTATTAGCTGCTATTTTGTTGGATATGTTGAACGTTCTTGGGGCTTCAAGTTTTATGATCCCACTACGAGATCCTTCTTTGAGATGGGAAATGTGAGATTCCTTGATGATGTTGACTATGAAGGGGAAGATAAAGTAAGAAATGTTGTCTTTGAGGAACAAAATTTGTTTCTTTTCCTGACGTTGTCATCATTCAAGATGCAACTCCAGTACAAAACATTAATGATCAGAATCTTATTCCTGAAATCATTCCAGAACAAGACAACAATGAAATTTTCCCAATAGTACCTAAGAACAAAGTCAACAACCTCAAGAAGTGCCATTAAGAAGATCCATAGAGATAGGAAAAGTGCAATTTCAGATTATTATATTATTTTTCTCCAAGAGCATGATTTTAGGCTTAAAGGAAGATGACCCAATCAACTTCTAACAAGACTTAGAAAGTTATAATGCTCGTAATTGGATCGATGCCATGAAGGATGAGATGAAATCCATAAAAGACAATGACGTTTGGGATCTTGTCGAGTTACCTGAAGGTGTGAAACCTATTGGTTGTAAATGGATATTTAAAACCAAAAGGGATTCAAAAGGTAATGTTGAAATATATAAGGCTCATCTCATCTTTAAGGGTTTCACTCAAAAGGAAGGCATAGAATATAAAGAGATTTTTTCTCGGTTTCTTCAAAAGACTCGTTTAGGACAATTATGGAACTTGTGGCTCATTTTGACTTAGAACTACATCAGATGGATGTTAAGACAGTGTTTCTCAATGGCAATATTGATGAGACAATTTATATGACCAGCCATAAAACTTTATTTTTGGAGATTCAAAGTCTATGGTTTGTAAGTTAAAGAAATCCATTTACAGTCTCAAACAAACTTCTCGTCAATGGTATCAAAAGTTTCATCAAGTTATAATCTCTTATGGTTTTGAGGTGAACATGGTGGAAGATTGTGTCTATCATAAATTTAGTAGGAGTAAATTTATCTTCCCGATTTTATATGTCGACGATATATTACTTGCCAGCATAAGAAATTTCTCACTAAGAATTTTGAGATGAACGATCTTGGTGACGCCTCTTTTGTATTAGGAATATAGATACTTCGAGTTGGGTTGTCACAAAAGAGTTATATTGTAAAGATTTTGGAAAGATTTGGCATGAAAGATTGTGCATCAGGAGATACTCCCATATCTAAAGGAGATAAGTTTACTCTCGAACAATGCCCAAAGAATAAACTTGAGACAATGGAAATGGAAAATATTCCCTATGCATCAACTATAGGAAGTCTAATGTATGCTCAAGTTTGCACTCGTCCTGACATAGCATTCATAGTGGGAGTATTGGGAAGATTGTTGGATTTAAAAGAAGCTGCAAGAAGATTGAAGCAAGGATGACTTGAAGTTTTAGCTTTTTACATGCCCAAATTTTTTGATGCATTTGTAATTGTCTAAGTGGCTAAAGTGTATTTCCTTATGATCCTTCATTGCATTTTCATTCTCATCCTCATGCATACATATCTTTGATTAATAAACTAAAGTTGTTAAATGATTTTACAAAAATCCATGCTCATGGTTAAGTTTTTGAAAAATGAAAACTTACTGTTTTAATCGATTACTTGGAATTGTAATCGATTACTTGCTTTCGTTTTAAATCTGGAAAAGCCATGAAGAACACATTAATCGATTATAGTGTTCTTGTAATTGATTACATAGTGTAAAATGAAAATCATGCATCTGCAATTCATGCATTCAAAAAGTGTCCTAACTCTTGAAGGTTCTCAATAATTCTCCTTCCTTCTTGTATTTTCGTGGAGTAGCTTGCCAATGAAGGTTTTTATGCTTTTTCTTTCATTCTTGAGTTTATCCCAAACCTGTTTTAGTAAAATTCTAATTCTGGATTCGTTAACCGTTGGATCTCTTTAAAATTTTTAAGGTATACTACTATCCCACATATGTAACTTTTGACCGTTGGGATTGTTGAAATAATGTCTAGAGCTGTCCACGTGTTCTACCAAAGGAGATAAGAGAAGATTTTTCTTCTCATCTTGTATACATATTCCAAGTGTCCACCATTTGTCTTCTTCATGAAGCTTGCCTTTACAATTGGCTTATTCATAAATCTTCTCCCCTTTTCTACATTATTCCATACGTGAACTTCAAGCTTAAGGGGTAGGATGACAAGTTTTTCTTCCTTTTATGCCATTACATATCATTTCTGATGCTAAAGTAAAATCTAATTCCCACTTTTGATTTTCCACATGGTAATTCCTTGTATGAATTCAAATTTAATTTGAATTCTTTCACCTAAAATAGTATGAAATAATAGAATGCTAGAATCTCCAAAAATTATCTTCAATAACTTATAATCAATTTCTACAGAGTACTATACAAACCTCAAGCACAACATTGTCCTTATCCAATTGGTCTATTCTTCTTCTGACCATCAAAATTACTAAACCATTTTATTGAGTAAATTTGGACATCCTACAATTGAGAGAAAATTCCACAGAATCTCAAAGGGTATCTGGTCATTTCTGGCTGGAAGGGTATTATGGTAAATTCATCATTCATCCTAGGGGTATATTTGTCATTTTCACCATAAAATATCTAGTCAAAAATATCTAAGGGTATTCTTGTCATTTCTAAAATATCCAAGGACATTTATGTAATTTTCCTCCTTAAAATATCTAACTAAAATATCTAGGGGCATTTTGGTAATTTTCAAAAATATCTAGGGGTATTTATGTAATTTTTACTTTAAGGGCATTTTTGTAATTTGTGGTTTAAGGGAAGGGCAATATGGTCATTTCTCTTCAACTAAATTTTCTATCCAAGTATCATCATACTTCCACAATTAAATAAGAATTTAAGATATAATTTTGAGGATGTTAGTTTATGAGAAGGTAACCGAGACGAAAGGAAATACATACGAAAACCAAATAGATTTAATAGGATGATCTTGTCATTTACCTAACTAGTTCTGGGACAACAAAACATTGCTAGTGCTCTATGTTATCATTAAATGAGTAGTGGCCTTGTTGGGCCCAAACTCATTTATGTCAGTAGTTATGTTGGACCTAATGGGTCACACACTAACACTTTATTGTCATGACATTATAGCATTAAAGGTTTTGGGTCTAATAATGATTGTTGGCCCAAGAAAAAGTTTGGATACTTATCTTAAAGAGAGAGAGGCGCATGAATGGAGTTAATGGGCTTGGATAGTCCAAGACATTATTAATTAATTTAAATAGTTAAATTAATTATCTAATATTTAAATTTGATAATTTAAATTTTGAATTTAAATATTTGAATTTAAATATGAATTAACTATAGTAGTTAGTTTCATATTAAAAAGAGAAGATAAGAGCTAGATTTGAATTTGAATTCAACTAGCATCTTATCATGATCATGTCCTAGATTTTAGGAAGAAGTTTGAGGGCTGATTATAGGCTTACATTCGGCTGATATATGATTATCATTTGGCAAAAATAAATCCCAAGTAATTGACTTGGTCTTAGGAGGATAAGATAGGAGGTTATTGGCAATTTTGAAATGCAACAACTCTATCTTTTGTTCACGTGTGGGATGCTCATGATCAGAATTTTTGGTTAAAAAAATCTGACTCCAAACTCTTCTATAAAGTGTGCTATTGTGATCATAATTCTATAATAGTTTTTAGAGGAAAAACCTATCTAATTTCCTCTATTTTCATGTGCCTCTTTGAGTGAGTTTTGGCTGAAAATTCAGCCACCAATATCATCTATTGGTGAGCCTCTTAGATAAGTAAAAACACTTTAAAACCTAACATTCTTCCTCTCCATTGGTGTGCCTAGCCTGCCTCCTTTGGTGTTTGTTGGTAGCCTTCAATAAGTGTTCTTGAGTCTTGACAAGAAGTGGTGTGGATCAACATTAGAGGGCTTGTATCTTCAAGCCTATCCTTGATAATCAAATTTCGAATATAAACAAGGTAACATCTATGTCCTAAAGAATGATTCTTATGTTGTATGTGTGTTTCCGCTTGAAAAATTTTGTTTTTCTCACATGCCTTCGGGCTTCAAGGCCCTATCTTTCAAAGAGTTGGTTGGAAGTCACTGGATGTAGCCTCTAAGGTTGTGAGGTGAACCAGTATAGATCGTTGAGTCTTTTATTCTAATTTTGTTCATTTCTCATTGTTTGCTTTTGGGTAATTAAGAAATTATCAATAAGACATATTTTTTGGCATTACTTGCATTCCAAGGGTGATAAAATTCTGGTTTTAAAAAGATTTTAAGTGATATGATCCAGATTACAAATTCCGCAAATTGGTTTAAGTAAAATTTTAAATTCCTAGTTTAAACCAATTCATCCCCCCTCTTGGTTTATTTGAAGAGTGTTCATTGTATTTTCAATTGGTATCAGAGCTGGTTCTTGAAAGTTATTCAAGATCACTTTCTTTTTTTAAAAAAATGAATACAAATCAAATAACTTTTAGAGAGGGAGCTTCTCTCAATCGTCCACCGATGTTTGAGGGTGAGCATTTTAGTTTTTGGAAAAATCGTATGCAGATCTTTATTCAATCCAATGATCAGAGCTTGGAATGCCATTGATAAAGGTCCTTTAGTTCCAATGAAAATAGTTGGTAACAAATTGATTCCCAAAGAATGGGATGAGATGTCAGATGCGGAAAAAAGAGTTGTCCAATATGATTTTAAAGCTAAAAACATGATTACATCTGCTTTGTCTTCTGATGAATTTTTTAGAACTGTGAGATGTAGAAGTGCAAAAGAAATGTGGGAGATGTTGGAAGTAACTCATGAAGGAATAGATGAAGTAAGGAGATCAAGGAAGCATACCTTGATTCATGAATATGATATGTTCAAGATAAGCAATACTTAAAATATATCTCAGCTGCAAACAAGATTCACACATATTGTCAATCATCTTCTTGGTCTTGGAAAGAAATTTGATGCTGAAGAATTGAACATCAAAATACTAAAGTGTCTAACAAGACCTTAACAACCAAAAGTCACAGCAACCAAGGAATCCAAAGACTTGTCCAAGATGTCTATGGCTGCACTGTTTGGTAAGCTACTTGAATATGAACTTGAAATGTCACAACTAACCAATGTAGAAGATGCAGAAAAGAAACATAAAAGCATAGCTTTGAAAGCTGCATCCTCTAAAGTTGAGAAAGAAGAAGATTCAAGTGAAGAAGACGAAGATGACAACATGAATCTAATTGTCAAAAAGTTCAACAAATTCATAAGAAGGAACAAGAACAGAAAGTTCACAAAGTTCAACAAGAAAAATGACAACAACAACAACACCTCTACCAACTTTACTTGCTTTGAATGTGGAAAGCCTAAACACATTAAATCTGCATGTCCAATATTCTTGAAGAAGCAACAAGGTGAGAGAAAGATAAAAAAGGAAGGAAAGATAAAGAAGGCATACATTGCTTGGGAAGACAATGAATCAACTACTTCTGTATTAGCTAGTGAAGATGAAGAAGAAGCCAATGTTTGTCTCACTTCAATAGTAAGTGATGATGAAGAATTCTTTAGTGTTGAATCTGAGGTAAATTTTGAATATGATAACATAGTTTATGCTTTCCATGAAATGCATAATGAATCTCAAAAGCTAGCAAAGTCAAATAATAAGTTGAAAAGAGATCTAAGATGACACATCACCAAACTTGTAGAAATGCAAAGAGAGCTTTGTAAATTGAAAGAAGAAAATGAAAAACTCCTTTTAAGTTACAAGGCCAATGGATGTACATGTTCATCTTCATCTTCTAAGCTAGATAAATGCAAATTGTTACAAGAAGAGTTTGATGATTTCAAAAGAAGTCAAGGAGAAAAGTAGATGTTACTACTATCTAAAAATAGTGATTTGATTGATCTTTTGAGAAAGCTTTATAAAGGAAGATGCAACTTAGTTGAAATGATAAGTGTGGAGAAATATGCTGGAGATACTTCTGGTTTGGGTTACAAGCAAGGTTCAAAATCATTTGGCAAAACCATATGTGTACCACCAAAACAAAAGAATCAAAGGAATTTCAATGATTCAAAGATCAATCAAAATACTTACTTTAGGAAATCATCAAAAGCTATAACTTGTAACTATTGCATGAAGAAAAGACATACATCTTTTAAATGCTATGCTAGAAAATATTATGTGGCTAACGGAGAATGTATTTGGGTGCAAAAGAAGAAGAAAGTAGCTAACCCCTATGGACCCAACCTCAATTGGGTACCTTTCCTTGTTACTTGATTTGAATTTTGCAGGTGTGTCTAAGAGCAAGATCATCAATATGGTATCTTGATAGTGGTTGCTCTAGGCATATGACAGGTGACATGTCCATGTTTACAAATGTCATACTAAGAGATGGAGGATTTGTCACTTACAATGATAATAACAAAGGGAAGATAATTGGAGACAAAAACATAGGAGATAGCCTTAAGACTATGATCAGAAATGTCTTGTATGTTGATGGCTTGAAACATAATCTCCTAAGCATAAGACAACTATGCAACAAAGGGTTCAAAGTTTCCTTTAACAATAATTGCTGTTCGATTTGTGACAGTCAAAGTGGTGAAGTTATCCATGTTGGCAAAAGAAAGGGTAACATTTATGTGTTATCCATTGATCATGCATTCATATATAACACTAGTTGTCTTATAAGTAAAATTGATGAAACTTGGTTATGGCATAGAAGAGCTAGTCATGTAAACATGCATCATATTATGAACAAGCTTGTAAGAAAGGACTAGTAATAGGATTACCTAAGCTTAAGTTTGAAAAGGATAAAATATGTGAAGCTTGTCAAAGAGGTAAACAAACAAAAAATTCTTTTCAAAGTAAAAATGTTATTTCTACCTCTAGACCTCTTAAGTTGCTTCATATGGATTTATTTGGTCCTTCTAGAACTATGAGCTTGGGAGGTAATTTCTATGGGCTTGTTATTGTAGATGATTACTCAAGATATACATGGATTTTATTCATAAGATCCAAGAATGATGCATTCACAACATTTAGAAAATTGGCCAAGATAATTCAAAATGAAAAGGCTTGCAATATTGTTTCAATTAGAAGTGATCATGGTGGAGACTTCCAAAATGAACATTTTGAAAAGTTTTGTGAAGAGTTTGGAATTAATCACAATTTTTCAGCTCCAAGAACACCCCAACAAAATGGTGTTGTGGAGAGGACAAATAGATCACTTGAGGAAAGTGCAAGAACACTTCTAAATGAAACAAACTTGCCTAAGCACTTTTGGGCAGATGCTATAAGTACGATTTGTTATACTTTGAATAGGATTCTCATAAGGCCTATTTTGAAGAAAAATCCTTATGACCTATACAAAGGAAGGAAACCAAACATATCTCATTTTAGAGCCTTTGGCTGCAAGTGTTTTGTGTTAAATAATGGTAAAGATTATCTTGGCAAATTTGATTCTAAAGCTAATGAAGCCATTTTTCTTGGTTACTCTTTACAAAGTAAAGCTTATAGGATCTTTAATAAAAGAACATTATGTGTTGAGGAATCTATCCATGTTATATGTGATGAGGCTAACCCTTCCAAGGAGAAGTTGGAGTGTGATATTGATGCAGGACAAAATGAAGAATTTCTTCAACTTAATGACTTGAATGAAAAAGAAAACGTTGAACCAAATGATGAGATGGAACAATCAACTCCTTTACAAAAACACAAGGATTGGAGAACTACTAAAGATCTTTCCCTTGACAACATAATTAGGGAAGTATCCAAGGGAGTTTCTACTAGATCTTCTTTAAAAAATCTTTGTTGTGATATGGCTTTTGTTTCACAAATTGAACCAAAAAAGTGTTGATCAAGCTCTGCTAGATGAACATTGGTTAATAGCCATGTATGATGAATTGAATCAATTCAAAAGAAACCAACTTTGGGAATTAGTTCCTAGACCATCTACTCATATTCCTATTGGCCTAAAATGGGTTTTTCAAAACAAGCTGGATGAAAGTGGCATCATAATAAGAAACAAGGCTAGATTGGTTGCTAAAGGATACAACCAAGAGGAAGGAATTGATTATGATGAAACTTATGTTCATGTTGCTAGATTAGAAGCTATTAGGTTATTACTTGCATATGCTTGCTTGATGAACTTTGTTTTAAATGGATGTTAAAAGTGCATTTTTGAATGGTTACATAGATGAAGAAATATATGTAGACCAGCCCTCTGGATTTACTTATTACAAGCATTCTAACCATGTTTTCAAATTAAGAAAAACTTTATATGGTTTGAAACAAGTACTAAGATCTTGGTATGAGAGGTTAAGCAAATTTCTGCTTGAACAATCTTTCACAAGAGGACAGGTTGATAAAACCTTGTTCATCAAGAGAAGAGAAAAGGATATCTTGCTAGTTCAGATTTATGTGGCTGACATTATATTTGGTTCAACTAATCAATCTATGTGCAAAGATTTTTTTGTCTCAATACAGAGTGAATTTGAGATGTCAATGATGGAGGAGCTTACATTCTTTCTAGGATTACAAGTCAAGCAAATGAAGAATGAAACTTTCCTTAGCAAAACTAAATATTGTCTGGAAAAGATCAAGAAGTTTGAAATGGAAAGTTGCAAGGATGCTGCAACACCAATGACAACATCTACCTATCTTGATTCAGATGACAAAGGAAAAAGTGTTGATTAGTCCAAATATAGGGGAATGATTGGTTCTTTGCTATATTTAACTGCAAGTAGACCTGACATTATGTTAAGTGGATGCTTGTGTGCTAGATATCAAGCAAATCCCAAAGAATCTCATCTAACAACAGTCAAAAGAATCCTAAAGTATCTCAAGTCTACACCAAGAGTAGGATTGTGGTATCCAAAAGGTACAACTATCAATTTAATTGGATATTCTGATTCTGACTTTGCAAGGTGCGAATTTGATAGAAAGAGTACTAGTGGTACATGTCACTTGTTAGAAAGCTCTTTGATCTCTTGGCACTGCAAGAAGCAATTATGTGTTGCCTTATCTACTGCTGAAACTTAATACATTTCTACTGGAAGCTGCTGTGCACAAAGTCTTTGGTTGAAGCAACAACTTCAAGACTTTGGTGTTGAGATACAAAAGATACCCTTGCTGTGTGATAACACAAGTGCCATCAACATATCCAAAAATCCTATTATGCACTCAAGGACAAAGCACATTGAAAGAAGACATCACTTCATCAGAGATCATATCCAAAAGGGTAACATCAAAATTGAATTTGTTGATACTAACAACCAATTAGCTGATATTTTTACAAAACCTTTGGATAAAGATAGATTCTTCACACTTAGAAACATGCTAGGAATTCTAGATGAATCTAGTGTGTGTTAGCATGCTGTTTATGTGCTTATCTACATGAAATCATATCATTTATTGACCATTCATCTCAAATAAATGAAAATTCGAAATTGTTGCATAAATACTGTTCATGCTGATAAATTCATTGTAACAATCGATTACACCTCGGGATAATCGATGAAATGGACTTCAAAAGCTTTTTAGAGTGAATTTTGTACTTATGTAATCGATTACAGAAGAGAAATAATCGATTGTTCTTCTTTCAAAAATTTTCAAAAGTCAAAGTTCACTGGAATAATTGATTATGCCTCGAACTTATCAATTACACAAGCTTAAAATTCTTTTAAAGAATCACATTTCACTGGAGTAATCGATTACTACGTATTGTAATCGATTACACTTCATCTTCCTGAAATGAATCTCACTGGTTTAATCGATTACACCTCGTGTTAATCGATTACAGCCCCTTGCAGAACTAATTTTGCTTACGAATTAATCAATTACAGAAGTCCGTAATCGATTATTCATGGAGTTACTACAAAATCTGACAAATTTTTTGAAAATTGTAACTGTCCAATTGCCACCAAATTCAAAATTTGAAACTTCTGAGCTTTTATGATAATGGGTTAATTCGAAATGACAGTTATACTTTCAAATTTCAAACTTTGGAGCCCAAAAACATCTATAAATACAACTTTTGATGAAAGGGAAAATCACACCATTCTCTTTTTCTGTAAGCCTAGTTGTGCTTTTCTATCTTTCTTTATGAGTCTAGATACTCTTCCATTTAGTGTCTACCTCTGTTTTCACCATGTCCACATCTAAGAGAATTAAAACCTCTAAGAGAAAAGCTGTTGAAACTTCTAACCTTGTAGTTACTAGGTTAGATCATTGGTTTCCTGTTGAGCATGACAAAATGACTTACCTATAGTTTAATACTACTAAGCTTGTCTGCCCTCCCAAACACCTTGACCTTACCTGGTTCACTAGAGAAGGTTTTCAATTCCCTACTTTGCTTGAAGACCAGGATTTGAAGAAATTTGTTGAAATGAAGGGTACTTTTTTACCCTGAACTTGTAAAGGTGTTTTACACCTGTACCAAAGCTTCAATGGATGGGACTATCTTGTATCAAGTGAGGGGGAGCACTTATGAGGAATGAATTGTGCTTATGCTTGTTCTTGCAAAAAGCTGACTTTTATTTCAGGATTATCAAGTATAATTTTTCTATCCTTCATCCCTCAAATGCAATCAAAAGATAGACAATTGAACAATTGATATTTGGCATGCTCAAATCCAAAAATGGGGAGATTGTTGGATTTAAATGAAGCTGAAAGAAGATTGAAGAAATGATGGCTTGAAGTTTTAGCTTTTTACATGCCTAATCATTTTGATGGCATTTGTAATTGTCTAAGTGGCTAAAGTGTATTTCCTTATATCCTTCATTGCATTTACATTTTCATCCTCATGCATACATGTCTTTGATTAATGAACTAAAGTTGTTAAATGATTTTACAAAAATCCATGTTCTCATGGTTAAGTTTTTGAAAAATGAAAACTTACTGTTTTAATCGATTACTTGGAATTGCAATCTATTACTTGCTTTTGTTTTAAATCTGGAAAAGCCATGAAGAACACATTAATCGATAACAGTGTTCTTGTAATCGTTTACATAGTGTAAAATGAAAATCATGCATTGTTGTTTTAATCGATTTCCATTAATTGTAATCGATTACATAGGCTATATTAGGAAAACATGATGTGCTGCTTTAATCGATTACCATGGATTGTAATCGATTATATAATTCAATTAAAAAAATATGCTTTGCTGCTTTAATCAATTACATATTGTAATAGTCGATTATTATATTCATAAACATTTTCCAGAAAGCATAAGAACAGTTTAATCGATTAAATGGTGTATTAATATATTACATTGGTTGAATTAATCGATTACACTTGCGATTTAATTGATTACATTCTATTAAAACTATTTTTTTATAAATAGCTTGTGGGTCTATTATTTTGTAACGTTTTTAGAAATTATTTCTACGAAATACCTAATACTCCCAAGACTTTAGAATATGAGAAAAAGTTTGCTCTGAGTGAATAACATTTTACATCTAAACATAAGATTCACTATTCATTGTTGATGAAGTTTTGAGCAAGGTTTTAACAAAGAGTCTTCAAGAAAGTTGTTCTCTACAATTCATGCATTCAAACTCTATTTGATTGGTTGTATTCATCTCATTCATATGCTAAGGATCATGAGGTGATATCTTTCTTGAACTCTAGACTGTGATAGTTTTTGTTTGTTTAAAAGTTTGTGTATTTTCCTAAGAGCAAATAGTTTCTTTAAAGCTGTTTCTGGAGAAGGGTTCTCTAGAGAGTAGAATTGAGTAGTGTTCTCAGGTTCTTGATCTTAAGAAATCTATAGGGTTTAGATTTTGATTCTTTGTCTGGGTTTGACAAGGAAGATCTGTTGTAATAACTTGTAAAGAATAATATTTGTTTTAGTGAAATCTCTAATCAAGAGTTGGTTGGAAGTCATTGGATGTAGCCTCCAAGGTTATGAGGTGAACCAGTATAGATCGTTGAGTTCTTTACTCTTATTCTATTCATTTCTCATTGTTTGTTTTTGGGTAATCAAGAAATTGTCAACAAGACTAATTTTCTGGCATTACTTGAATTCCAAGGGTGATCTTGGTTGGAAGAAAGGCTCTGGTTTTAAAAAGATTTTAAGTGATACATCGAGATTACATATTCTGCAAATTGTTTTAAGTAAAATTTTAAATTTCTAGTTTAAATGTAACACCTCCTTTTACTCTCTTGTGTTTGATTGATTGTAAATGAAATCTCGTTTCCACTTTGTATTAGAATTATCTTAGTTATAAATTTTATAAAAAATTTCTTTCTTCTTGCTTCGATTTTACAATTTATTTGTGACATAAACGATTCTCCTTCACCATGGTTTATTTATAATAAGAATACAGTCCATCAATACAGTCCAAAATATAGTTCATCATACAATCCCAAATACATGCCAACACAATTTACAACTGATCTAAGTCTAGTACAACTCATCAAAATAGCTTCATCATCTTCTCTTCATAGTCATCCACTGCTTTTCTGTTTCTCTGCTCGCCCAAATGAATTGGGGTCATCACAGGTGTCAACCACAGACACAAAATAGGGTAAGTTTATGATAAACATAGTTTGAATAAAAACATATATAAAAGAATATATATACCCAGATGGTTATAATAGCATTTATAAAATAATATGCACGCATGATTCACCCACAGATTAAATCACACCATTTACACAACACATAGTTCAAATCATACCGTTCATACAACACACAGATATACAACATACTCATCAAGTAATGCATGCTCATCTTCTTTATATGATGCATGAATCTCTCAAATTCTCATCTCATGGCCATAGTCAGGATAGCCCTACCCTCTCTCAGTGGAACGAACTTATCCATTAAGTCAGGGTAGCCCAGTGACGCGTAGGAATGTCACCTCCACCTATGTGATCATCATGGTGGTGTGGTCCTCACTGTCTCAACTACCCCCTAGCTCAGACTCCTCTGAACGCATGGACTCAGTTTAGCTATCTGACAAACCTCCTTTTGAGGTCAACATCACGGATTATCCCCCGTTGGGCATATGCACATGACAACTCTATGAAACTCATCAACATGTAATATCAAGTCCCATGTCAGTGGCCTACCAGAATTTATCCGATCAGTCAGGGTACCCCAGTGTTTCCTAGGTTCTCACTTACACGAACACTTTCATGCTTAGTGATTCCGTACTGCAAGAGCACCCCCTAGCTCAGGAACAGCTCATCTGAAAGCACGGGTTTCATTCTGATAACCAACTGACACACAACTTTTTATGATACCCATGAGATGGTTTCATTTACAACAACACATTTTATCTGATCACATCGTTTCTCATTACTTTTCATTATCAACATAGTGCACATCTCAACTCATTTCTTATCATCAAGATCATAAAACCACTTAAAATTCATGTAGATTCATAAGTCACCAAGCAACACGTAAAGCTTTTTTTTTCAACCATCACATAAAGCTTTAAACAACCTTTAAGCATATAGCCATAGTTCAACTCTATAAATTCTTCAAAGATAAGTCATAGAATTCAACTACTTATTTAATCATATAATTCTTCATTTATCTCTATTACAAAGCTTCAACAAAACTCTTGGAATCCATAAATAATCACAACACCCTTATCAACACAAGGATTCCAACACTTCACCCATCTTTGTTTCTTTGGAACATTTCATCAAACACATGGTGTGTTTTTATGGAAACACTCAACAACACATGAAATATTACATAACTTTTACTAAAGCATTCAACCATACAAACATAATTAAAATCCAACAACAAAGATTCCAACAAACAACTTTTGAACATATTTTATTTATTGTAACAAATTATCAGACACATGATGTGCAAGCTGGAATTCATAGAATACTTTAAAGAAAGCTACTTAAACATTAATCTTTATAAAGTTCATCATAATTCTAAGAATAAATAAACATGTTCATGGATTTGGAAAAAACACTTTTATTAAAATTTATAAACTTTAGTAAAACATAAAACACTTTTGCTTTAATAAATAGTCATAATACCTATAATTTTTAAGTACCTTATCATTCATCCATTAAGTTAATTTCCAATTATTTATACACCAATCATTCCTTAACCTAAAATCA
>PYAF01003429.1:6538-16697 GCA_007407185.1 Glycine tomentella | reverse complement strand
AACAGAGATACAACTTCAAAGTTTAAGGAAAGAAGTCACCTGATGATCCAATGAATGATGTACATATGAATGATTAAATCAGGTTGAAAGTTGAAAACAAATTCAGAACATTACTTCCTTAAAGCTTTGAAAAGAAACTTCTTGCTTTTGACATCAATTAACAACCCATGAATGTTTTGTGAAAGCAAGAACTCTATGATCCCAGAGAATCACGAAAAGAATATTTAGAAAGCCTTTGAATGCTCAGAATATGAATTGGTCATGTTAGAAAAACAGCTGAGCAAAGGTTCTATTTATAACAAACTTTTCTAACCGTTGGTAATCGATTAATTACGCTCCTATAATCGATTATTTTGCTTATGTAATCGATTAATTCAAGACTGTAATCGATTAAGTTGTTCATCAATTTTCTGGGTATGACTTACAAACAAAATAATCGATTATTCCGACGAGTAATCGATTAAACCAGGAAGATATATAAAACGTTTTTGAACTATGTAATCGATTACTACCTCTGGTAATCGATTAAGCCAGAAAGCTTCTTAACCATGAAATGTACTGGGTAATCGATTACAGATTTTGGTAATCGATTATGACAGAAAGCATGTAAGCATAGGCATATGATGTAATCGATTACTGTCTTGGGTAATCGATTAAGACAGAAAGATGATTTTTAGTTTTAGCTTATGTAATCGATTACAACTCTTTGGTAATCGATTACAATGTTCATCAAGGCAGTTTAAAAAATGAATCAAGATAAAATAATTGATTAACTCGATATGTAATCGATTACATTATTCTTGAAAAGATTTCCAGAATATACAAAGTACAAAATAATCGATTCTTTTCTTGAAATAATCGATTAAACCAGTAAGAAACTCATTTTTCCAAAAACCTTTTGATTTGATTTAAAACTTAAGCAATTTTATCAAAGCCTTGTGAACTCCATTTCTTAAACACACAAACTCAATGAATGATGTGAATGCAATGCACTTAGATCATCAGAAATGCTTTCTTCCTTTTACATTCAATCATAAATTAATCTTCAAGGCTTCATGGCATGTTGAAAGTTCAAAACCTTCCTTCTTGAATCAATTTATGCTTTGTGCTTCAAGTAGCTCCCCCTTAATTCAACAGCATCATCATTTAAGTAGCTGCAGGAGCTTGTTGACTTGCTGCAGTCGTTTGTTGATTTGCAGCAGTCGCTTGTTCTTGCATGGCTGTTAGCATTTCATGAAAAATATTTATTTCCTCATTATTGTCACCAGCTTGGGTTGCTGCTATTCCTCTTATTCTTCTAGTAGCCATGAATTCCTATTCACTTTCACAAAAATACTGAGGTGATCAGGCTCAATATAAAGTAAAGTGCGTCAGAATTCATCAAACACAAGCAATCATACACAAACAGTAACACTCAAAGTACACAGAAAAGCATAGTCAGTCAATTTCCCTTAGGCTCTTAACAGGATGAACTGCTCTGATACCAAAATTGTAACGACCTAAAATTTTATACTGATTTTTATAAATTTTATTATTACTTTTATTAGAGTTAAATTTTTAAGAAACGTATATTAGTAAATATTCTAAAATGCAAAACTTACAAAAGATTTGAGACTATTATATTATACATAATCACAATTCTCGTTACAAAAGTCAATATCATACCGATACAATATTTTCCATACACCACTAATCCAGAGCATCAAGGAAACTGACCGTTGTTGCCATCTAAAAAAAATGAAACAAATCTAGTGAGAAAAATTTCTCAGTAGGCAAAGCTAAACCACCGAACACGTTAGTACGTTAGTAAATCATCAATATATTCAAACAAAATCCATAAAATTATGCAACTATATGAATGCATGAAATGAACTATCTTGGGGTGCAAATGGCCTCTACATATCGTACTGTATGTAGCTACACCTCGTACTGGATGTAGACGCTACGATCGTCTTATGCAAACATGCATGAATTTTGCCATGTATGTGCACCTGGGTACTACATATCGTACTGTATTTAGTATCAGATTCTGTTTCACAAAATCTCGTACTGGACTTGGAAACATGAATCAACCTATCATCATATCAATATCATTTCATAATAAAATCTATAAGCAAAATACATATCCCTTATGGAAAATATTTTCATCATACCATCATACGTACCATAAGTATGGTTAAACCACCATACCTTAATCAATTAAGATCATTACCAACTTAGGGATGACAAGAGAATATCCTCAACTACAGAAAAATTATGTTAGAAATCTAACTAATAATCCACAATATATCTTTCAAATAATTTCTAATCTCTTTAAATTTTCACAATAAAAGATTTGATCCTAGTATGCATCTTTATTCTCTTTTCACCTACCACCTCACTACATAATCCTCAAAATTGAATCATTCTAGTATTTGAACCATTTATCTACATGCCATTTATCCTCTACTTCTAAAAATTAATTTAAAACATTTCCATAAAAATATAAACAAACAGCCTTAATATAATCAAAATCACCTTCAAAAGATCATCAAATGGGCTTCCATACATCACTAATATTTATGCTTATAAATCATTACCTATCCTATGACTTAAATCAACATGTTCTCATCAAAGAATATATCCTTGAAATAACATGAAATTCAAGCCTAAGTGATAACCATAAATTTACCTAATAAAGCATATGAATTAATCCAAACCATTGATTAACTAGAGATTTAAGCTTAGCCTACCTCAAGTGAGTTTGAATTTTGAAAATGGAATGGAATAATGGGCTTCCTTCCTTGGGAAATCCTCTAAGAATTTGAAGTCTTGATATCTTTCTACTAAGCTTTATCAAAACTCTTCCTAAGATTGCTAGCTTCACACATTGTTTCTTCAAGGTGGTGGAGTCTTTTCTTACTTGTTTTAAGCTTTAAAAGGGAAGGATGAAAGTGAAATGAAGGTGATATGAGGGAGAGAGAGTCTTCACGTGAATTGGGTAGGGGTGTCTTGAAAATGGCTTACACTTAAGGCCCCCTTCCTTTATATAGTGTTTAGAAAATGATATAATATTCAAGGACATTTTTGCCCTTCCTAACTTAATTACCTTCATTTAGTTCCATTCTAACTTAATTACTTCTTGTTCCTTTAGATTCTAACTAGGTTCATAATGACTTCCTTACTTTATAAGAAAAAATCTTCTAAGTTCATCATGTGTCATACAAGTGTCCTTCCACTTGTATTCATCCTATGACTTGTCTTTCCAAGTGGCTATTCAAGAAACTTCTCCTCCCTTCTACACTATGCTTCACGTGATTCATCAAGATAAAGGGGAGGAAGACAAATTTTTCTTCTTTTCATGCTACATGTGTCATTTTTGATGATGAAGAAAAACCTAGTTTCAAATATGGCTTCACACATGGTATTTTCTAGTAGGAAGTCAAGTTTGATTTGAACTCTTCTTCCTAAAGATAATATTGAATAATAGAATTCTAAAGATTTCCAGAAATTGACTTCAATTATAGTTTTTAAATAGCACATAAGCAGTCTATACAGAGTGCTATACATACCTTACACACAAGATTGCTCCTATCTTAATTCTGTTTGGTTCATACCACTTCTGACCATCAAAATTACTAAACTATTTTATTAAATAGTTCTATAAATCTTATAATTAAGAGAAAATTCCATAGATTCTATTTATCATTTTTCCATATTTTTCTGATGTTTGAATTCTCTTGAATAAAGTCTCAAAGTTGTTATCTTATAAAATTTATAGAAATTCTATTCTAGAGTTTTCTGTCACGAAATATTTTGATACTATGTCAGCCAAGAGTACTCTGTAATTTCATCAACTTTTCACAAAATGTCTAAAGATATTTGGGCATTTCTGGCCTAAGAGCATTTTGGTAATTTTGTCATTCATCTTAGGGGTATTATTGTCATTTCTAAAATATACAAGGGTATTTTTGTAATTTTCACCTTAAGGGTATTCTTGTAATTTCTACTTCAAGGAAAGAGTGATATAATCATTTTTCTTTAAACATGTTTGTATCCAAGTATTATCACATTTTCACAAATTTATTTATAACTGTGAATACCATTTTGAGGATGTTACATTAATCGATTACCACATATTGGTAATCTATTACTTGAGCCTTGAAGAACATTTTAATCAATTATCAACATTAAGTAATCGATTACTCAGTATAAACACAAAACATGACTTTACTGTGATAATCGATTATCACTTATTTGTAATCGATTACTTAGTTCTTTTTTGAAAAATAAGTATACCTATAGTAATCGACTACATGTCAAAATACTTAATTACTTTGTTCATATATCCTTTCCAGAAAACTAAAGAACATTTTAATCAATGATATTTATTTTCAATCGAATACATATGAAGTTTTAATTGATTACATTGGCAATTTAATCGATTACATTTAGTTACAATTGTTTTTATAAATAGCTGATGGGTTTTCTGAAACTAACAACACATTACTCTACGAAATTTTGAAATTTTTCAAAAGCCTTCTGAAAGTGAGAAAAGATATTCTAAGTTCTAAAGTTCTTGTCCCACAAATTCAAATCTTCATGGTGTATTGAAAGATTTCTTGGGCAAGACATCAAAGAAGAATTTGGAGAGGAAGTTCTAAAATTATTTTTCATTTCAACTCTGATTGGTAAATCATATTCATTCATATTCATTGAATCATCAAGTTCTCTCTCTCTATTAGCTTTGCTTGTAAATTCCTTTTTGTATTTTTGGTTGTTTGTAACTATTACAAAAATGTTCTTTAAAGCTTTTCTAGAGTAGGGTTCTCTAGAGGGAAGAGTAGAGAAGAGTTCTCTATGTCTTGATCATTAGAAGTCTAATGGGGTTTTAGATTTCGTTTCTTTACCTAGGGTTGATAAAGAATGATCTTTTGTAAGTTTGTAAATAACAGATTTTGTAAATAGTGGAACTCTAGCCAAGGTTTGGTTGGAAGAAACTGGATGTAGCTTCTCTTGTTGAGATGTGAACCAATATAGCTCTTTGTGTTGATTACTTTTTAATCTCTTCTTGTCATCTTAATCTGTGATTCTTTTGGTGAAATCTTATTACTCAACAAGTAAAGCTTTTAGCAATTGTATTCTTGAACTGAGTGGTTTGATTGATTGAAGAATTCTTGGTTTAATTGTGATATACATCCGCTGCTTGTTTTAAAAAAAATTTAAAGACTCTGTTTTAACCAATTCACCCCCTACTTGGTTATTGTGGGTATTCACATTGTTTTCAGTTCCTAAACCTTAGAATTATGAGTTTAAGAGAAAGACATGAAACATTGTATTTTTGTTGTTGTTGGGGGACGATCATGAATCACTGTTTGGGCATGACTCTTTATTATGCATTCGACTTCACTCTTGTTTGCTTTTGTGTATTTTGAGTTTTATGTGGGATGTAAAACTTGTGTCATTTTTTATATTTGAAATTATTAAGTTAGTCTTATTCATTCACAAAATCTCAATCTAAGTTTACTCAAATTTAGTGTGCTTTTAAGACTAATCTAGGGTGAAAGTATAGCTTCTAATCTTTGCTTTGGGTTGCATCTCTTTCAGCTGCACCAATATATATATATATATATATATATATTGGGATTTGTTGTTGCTTATTGTTTATCTTTGGGTAGAGGTTTGATTGGGAAGTGTTTTATACTTTTTTCAAAAGCAACATGTTGTATATTTCTTTTACAATAATTTGATTTGTAATCAGAGAGAAAGATGAATAAATGACAAATTACCTCACAAAGGGTGGTTGCGAGAAGCTTAAGTTAGATACAGGGCATTGTTTATCTTTGCATTTTTTTTAAAACATTATGTTGTATCCATTAGATTCATCTATGCATCCATCATCCATAGGGCTTTGGCATCAACAATTGGTATATGAAAAAAAATATGTGCCTTTCTTATCTTTGAAAGTTCATTATTGGGAATATGAAACGTTACATAACATGATTTTGCCCTATTCAAGTTGAATGATATATTGGGCCAGTTTGTTACAAATTAAAAAGAAGTGATTATGATGTAAAATAATCTTTTAATTTTAATCAGATTTTAGATTCTTTTAGCTTTTGATTGTTTTGAAAAGCTAAAACAATTTGATAAAAAAACTAAAAGTGATTATTTTTTAAAAAGGAAATGATTCTTTTACAAAAGTTGTAACAAATGGGCCCATTATCTTTCCATTTCAAGTTATTTATTAGCTAGCTTTGAATCTATTGATGCCCTGATGGTTAACAACATAAGTTTCGATTGAGTAGTCAGTTAATCAGTAAATTGAGGTTATGTCAAATTGAATTGAGAAGTTTAAAGTTCAAATTATATCTATGCCTTAATACAAGTCATTTGTTTATTAGTTTAGTTCATATATTCATGTCTATATTCTTTGTGATCATGACACATAATAATTAAGTTAGAAGTACCCATTATATAGCTATGAATTTTATGTCACCATTATATATTTGTTTTATTGTACATAAACAATTAAGTTTTGATTGCTATGTTTGTTATATACTCATCAGTGTTTGTCTTTTTCTTTTCAAGAAAGTAATGGAAGATATTAGTGTTTCACCGGAAGGAATGTCTCTTATTCCTTCATCAAATCAGTCAAATGATAAGACTCTTTCAGTTTTAGCAAACAATCAGACTCTTTCACCAATTCATCAAACTCTATTACCAATTGAGTCTGATCCTAGTCCTCCACCTCATGAAGATGAAGTTAATAATGTGGAGACAGAGACATAAGGAGTATCCACTACCACTAGGCTAAAAAGTAAGATTTGACAACATTTTCAAAAAATACAAGTCAATGGTTTGGAAAAGGCTGGATGCAAATATTGTAAGAAACTTCTTGTGAAAAAGGAACCAAGCATTTGTCACAACATAAAGAGATTTTTGTTCAGTACAAGATTTTTATGAGAGGCATGAAGGGCCAAACATTTCTTGCACCTAAGGTCATGCAAGGAAAGCAAGAGTTGGGTAAGGGAATTTATAATTCAGAATGTGCAAGGGGAGAGCTAGAAAAAGCAATTATTATGCATGAGTATCCACTATCAATTGTAGATCGCATTGGCTTTAGGAGATACTCTGCTGCCCTCCAACCTGTGTTTCAGATTCCTACTAGAAACACAATTAAGAAGGACATAATGAAAATCTATGAGAATGAACGAGCAACATCTTTGAAGTTGTTGGATAGTCTTGATGGAAGAGTGGCTATCACATCAGACATGTGGACTTCAACTAATCAGAGGAGGGGGTATATGGCTATTACAGCTCATTATATTGATGGGTGTTGGAACTTACAAAGTCAGATTTTGAGGTAATAAAATGATTTGAACTTTTTATATTGTTAGGCCTTTTATTTTATAAAATGATAGAATATGATTATATTATATCTCTTTTTTTTTTGCTGTTTTTTATATTATATCTCTCTATTTATGTTAGGTTCATTTATGTTCCTGCTCCTCATACAAGTGATGAACTTTGCAATGTATTGACTGTCTGTTTGATGGATTGGAATATTCACACAAAATTGTCCACTATCACTCTAGATAATTGTACCACAAATGATGCTATGATCGATAAAATTAAGGATAAATTGCACTTAGGTAGTTTGCTTAGGGATGGGTCTTTACTTCACATGCGTTGTTGTGCACACATCCTTAATTTGATAGTAAAAGATGGGTTGGAAGGGATAAAAGAAGGTGTAGAAAGGATTCGGGATAGTGTGGCATATTGGATAGCAACACCTAAGAGGAAGGAAAAATTTGAGGAAACAGCTAAACAGTTGAGAATCCCTTACACTAAGAATTTGGCCTTAGATTGTCCAACTAGGTGGAACTCAACTTACAAAATGCTTGAAATTTCCATAGAATATGAGGATGCATTTTGTTGATTAAAAAAAATGAGAGTGTCAATATACTTGTTTGCCAAGTACTTTACAATGGCAATCTGCAAAGGATGTGTGTGGGAGATTGAAGTTGTTCAATACTATCATTGAACTATTTTATTCTACTAAACATCCAATTGCTAATTTGTATTTTCCAAATATATGTGAGATTAAGTTGGCAATCAAACAATGGATTACTTCTCCTAACCCAATGATTCAACAAATGACATAAAATATTTGATAAATATTGGGGTGTGATTCATAATGTGATGAGAGTTGCCACTGTTTTAGATCCTAGGTACAAGATGGAGTTACTTGAGTATTATTATGAAAAATTGTATGAGCGTGACTCTTTTAATCAAGCGAGGTGCATTGAACAATTATGTTATGACTTAGTTTCTGATTACCAAATGAAAATGAACAAAGAGTCTTTTGGTAGCAATGTTGGAGATGCTATTGATAGTGAAGTTGTTGGTGATGCATTATCTGAGTATGATAGATTTATTATAAGGAAAAAAGGGCTAGAAGTTCTTATGTTAAATCAGAGTTGGACCACTATTTAGAAGAAGATGATTTACCAAGAGCTGTTGACTTTGATATTTTGATGTGGTGAAAAATTAATGGTGTCAAGTATCCAACACTTCAAGCAATTGCTAAGGATATATTAGCTATTCCGGTATCTACCGTAGCTTCAGAATCCGCATTTAACACCAGTGGTCAAATATTAACCCTACATCATAATCGACTTCAATGGACTACTTTAGAGGCTTTAATGTGTGCTAGAAGCTAGTTGTGAAGTGCTGAAAATATTGGTAAAATTTTATTCCTATAAGTTGTTAAATTGATATTTGTGTTTATTCAACAAAATAATACTTGTAATGTATTTTTATAGGTTCTGCAAGCTATAAAACTATTGCTGATTGTGCTACTTTATTGAATGAAATAGTTTTAGATGGCGAAGGTGAATAATGTTTTGGATTTCTGTTTTCGATATTATATAATATAATCTTTTGTTCAAATTGTTCTTTTTCTTTTATGAAGGTGAAATGGTAGGTGCTGGTGTCACTAATTTAGAGGAATGATCAACATTTATTTGCTGAACAATTTTAAGTTGTTTCTTTTTTTATTATTTAATTTGAAGAATGTGCTACTTAATTTTGGGATAATATACGTTTAAATGATTGTATTTCGGGAGATATTAAATATGCAGGTTCATAATGATTTTAATTGAATTGATTGATTTTTTTGTAATTTTTAAAACTATGATCCCATATTTTGAATGTGGGTTTGTTTTTTTTTTTTTTGTTACCTAATTAACCTTTTCATCTGATTTTTCCAATAAAAAAAGCCACGTTATTTTTAAATTTTTTTCAATTTTTTAGATCAAATAGTAGGGGCGGGGCGGGGCTAGGAAAACCTGACCCCCAGCAGGGGTGGGGGTGGGGATGGGTTTGGGTTTTAAAATCCGACGGGGATTGGGGGCGGGGGCGGGAATAGGAAATACAATACATGCCCCCATCCCATCCCGTTGCCATGTCTAGTGATGAGTACCATTTAGCGACAATTATAGTCAATAAATCAACTTAAAAGATAATTACCTGGTTAGAAGCGCCTAAATAGGATTGAGAGGCGTATTACCTAACTGATAATTAGAGAATGCAGACCCATAGACCTAAGGCCCTGTTAGGTCAGTTTATAAATCGAAGAGCCCCCAGATAAAAGGATTGATTTCACTTTTGAGTATTTACTTGATATCATGAATATCTTTGAGTTGATCCCTAAGTTGAGCTTTGGAGTGCCTTTTGTAGGTATCTCCCCCCCCCTCCCTCGCTCTTTCAGACTCGTAAGCACCAGAGATATTAACAAGATACCATCAGAGGCCCTTCGACACAACAGGAGACCCTTCGACAGAAGAGTAACTGTCCAATCTATTTGTGGCAGGAGCATTTTGCGCCCACCGTGGGACCGAGTAAGTTATATCCCGACCCCAAGAGAGTATGGCAATAAGTAAAACAAGAATGAATACAACAATGGAGCAACCAATTTGTAACACCCCGTGTGCACCCGGTGTATTATCATTATGATTATATCAGAATTAGCGCTTAATCACAGTTAATCAAAAACTTTTTATACGGAAGCGTAAATCAAAACCATATTCCTTGATTACATTATGTATGACATAAGACCCCTCAGCATAAACAACCATCACACCCCTGCTTGATCCAGTTCATACAACAAAACATA
>PYAF01003428.1:182483-193103 GCA_007407185.1 Glycine tomentella | reverse complement strand
GAAATGGGGAAATTTATAAAAGTATAGTCTTGATGCATAACTTATTGTAAAAATTTATATTATGTTAGAAATATGGACAAAAAACTTTTTTCTTAAGTATTTAAATTATTTTGAAATTTAAAAGTATTTATTATTGTAATTATAATTTTATAAATTTATAAAAATATAGGCTTGATGCATGATTTATTACAATTTTAAAATAAAATAATTACCAAAAAAATATTATTTAAATACATATTGTTTTAAAAATTACAAATATTTTAATTTTTTTATATATATTTTATTGAATTGTATACGTACATCGCAAAGAAAAAATTTAGTTTATGCATATGACTAAAAAGTTACACAAAATTCATGGAAATCTAATATATAAAATAATTCATTAAAATCTATATAATTTTGATATGAAAAAACATTTTTTAAGTTGTAAAATTTTTTGTTGTCAACAATAAACGGTCTTAAATATCATCATATTTTTTTATGTTGTTTAAAAATCTTTAAAATTAAGGAATAATGGTATAATAAAGCAGAAATATATTTATAATCTCATTAATTTGTAATTAAATTCAAATAATTTATACTTGCGTACCAAATTACCAATATGACTTAGAAAAGTCATCATTCATAGTCGATTTTATGTTCCACCAATGGAGTAGAGAGAAGTTACTTTCAAGTTTCAACCTTTTTCTTTTTAACGTTTCGCCGTATCCAAATCCTCTCTACCAACCCTTTCACCATCAATAAATGCCCCAATAACAACCCATGCCACGCTCACGTTCTCCATCCAAATGACCCACCCTCTCCGAGTCGCAGTCATCGGCGCCGGCGTGGCGGGCCTCGCCGCCGCATGCTCCCTCAGCCGCGAGGGCCTCGACGTCGTCGTATTCGAGAAAAGCGACCACCTTGGAGGAACATGGAGCTACGATCCGCGAATCGACTCCGACCCTGTGGGCTCGGATCCGAACCGGGAGGTGGTGCACACGAGCCTCTACCGTTCCCTCCGCACCAACCTCCCGAGGCAGCTCATGGGCTTCCTCGACTACCCGTTCCCGAACCGCGACAACGGTGACTCGAGAACGTTCCCGGGTCACGAGGAGGTGCTGTGGTTCTTGAACCGGTTCGCGGACGAGTTCGGGCTCCGCGGGATGACCCGGTTCGGGAGCGAAGTGGTTCGGGTCGCTCTAGTTTCGGAAAAGAGTGACTCGTGGGTGGTTGAGTCGAGGAGGACTCGTGACTCGGTTTTGACTCGGGAGGTGTTTGGAGCGGTTGTTGTGTGCACGGGGCACTTCACTCAACCCAGGTTACCCACAATTCCTGGTAAGTACAAAATAGTGCCACAGGGGGACTAAATATGAAAATTAAAATTCATCCAATAAATATATATTAACTAGCATCAAAATTCATACTTTTATGTGTTTATAATTATGTGCTTTTTAAATTCATCGAATAACATAAAATAGAGAGTATATTTATATAAAAGTTTTTTAAAAGAGTAAAATTACAGTCATTAATTTCATGTCACCAAGAACACTAATAAATTTATAGTACAAATTGGTATTGATGTTAAACATTTTTTTAAGAGAAATCTTATTATGTTAAAAAAATCTACTAAAATAGAATAAATTATATTGTTCACTAAATCATCATTTACATCAATAGTAGCCAACTATATTGAAAATAATACACGTATATGGACTCTTGTATTTGAGACAAAACAGCTTGAAATTAATAAGAAGAACAAAGATGAGACGATAAAAACAAACATAATATAGAAAAAATGATAATTATAATAACAAACATAATACTGAAAAAAAAATGATAATTAAAAGTTTGTCTGATTAACAAAGATTAATTAGTAACTTTTAATTCTAATATAAAGAGAATGCTATTATTAAAATTATTTGATTACAAATAAATTATTTATAATTTTTGAAAATAATAATAGCATATCAACTATTATAAAAAAAATATGATACTCAAATGTTTTATCTATAACAAGAAACAATACAATCATCTTTATAATAAATACTACAAAAATAAAATATTTTGTTCAAAAATAGAAAAATAAATATGACTTAATTTTTTTTATGTTGTACTTAAATGATATTATTCAAACAATTAAATATTTAAATAAAAATAATTAGTCAACATTAACATTAACAACATTTTTAACCCAATTGAATTTGAGTGGGTAGTAGATGAATCCAATGATAGATATGAGGAGGTTTGAAAAAAAGTAGAAGGAGAAGGAAAATGGGAAATAAGATAAAAGAAAAGAAAATAAAATGAAAGAAAAGAAAGGAGAAAGAAGAAGAAAGAAGAAGGGGGAGATGAAGAGAAAAAAGACTAAAAAAAGATCATATGGACCATATAAATAATCACGGGTTTAATTTTTCACTAAACTTATAATTTTTTTCATTTCGTCCTAAAACACATTGTCCACTAATCTATATTTCACTTCATTAAGTCTTCTTTAATTAATTTTTCCCTTATAAATTTTGGTCTATCTCTATCTTTCGTGTAAAGTTTTTGATAACAAATTTTTGTTCTTTACAAGGACTATCTCATTACATGTCCAAATCATCTCAATCTATATTATTTCATCTTTTCAATCACCTCAAATATAAATAATTAGTATATATATATATATTAAAAACAAATTAATGTATATTTTATGATTTAAATTTACATTTCACTTATTGTTATATGAGGTTTTTTCTCGGCTTTGTTACGCATAAAGGGCATTTTATTTTTTTAATTGCCGTTTGGGGTAGTTTTTAAATTAATTACTAAAGAAGGATAAGTCGTAACATCTGTGATGACTTCTTAGTCAAAATTTTATTTTATTTTATTTTAATTTTTTAATTTGAAGTAGTAAAATTTTTTACGACTTCAATGTACTTTTTTTTATAATTTACACATAAAATTTTTCCTCCAAAAGTCAAAAATATATTTACGAGTTCTCAACTTTTATATTTTTTCTTTTTTTTTTAAAATTTTTACAGTTTTATTATTTTTTAATATTTATTTCCTGTTGGAAGTCGTAAACTTATTTACGACTTCCATAGTTTTACTTTGTTTTTCATTAAGTTTTTTATTATTTTATTATTTTAATTTTTTTTACGTTAATTTAATTAAATAATTTAAAAAAACTTAAGAATTAAAAACAAAAATAAAAACAAAACTTAAAAATTAAATATTTAAAATTATTGAAAACATTAATTATTTTAAATATTATTAAGTTTTTAAATATTTATTTTAAGTTTTGTTTTTATTTTTGTTTTTAATTCTTAAGTTTTTTAAAGTTATTTAATTTAATTCATAAGTTTTTTAAAAATTAAAAATCAAATTAATCCATTTAATAAATTAATCTAATTAACAATAAAATTAATCTATTTAATTCTTAAGTTTTTTAAAATTATTTAATTAAATTGACGTAAAAAAACTAAAAAAAGAAAGTAATAAAAAAATTTAAGAATAAAAAAACTTAATAAAAAAAATAAAAAATAAAACTGTTGAAGTCAAATAAGTTTACTACTTCCAACCGCAAATAAATATTAAAAAATAATAAAGCAGTAAAAAAAAATTTTTAAGAAAAAAACTAAAACTTGAGAAGTCGTAAATATATTTCCGACTCCTTGACAAAATTGTAGGTGTAAATTACAAAAAAAATTAAATTGAAGTCGTAAAAAATTTTACAACTTCAAATTAAAAAATTAAAAAAAATAAAATTTTAACTGAGAAATGGTAACAGATGTTACGACTTAACCCCTTTCTAGTAATTAATTTGAAAACTACCCCCAAACCATAATTAAAAAAAAATAAAATGCCCCTGAATGCTTAACAAAGCCGTTTTTTCTCATTATATATGACTTCATTTGCGTGTCCCTGTGTGTGTATCATGTTAGATAGTAGATATAGTTTTTATTAATAGTAATATTTTTGACAGAATAAAAATGTTGAAGTTCATTCTTTAAATTGGATTGTGATGGATGCTAAATAATACTTGAACGTGAAACGTCAGATATATTTTAAAGATTCAGTGCAACAATTAGTATTGTTATGTGTGATATATCATATATGGGTTTCTCATTTTGTTCCTTGGGTTTCAGGGATTGAAAAGTGGCCAGGATACCAAATACATAGTCACAATTACCGAGTGCCAGAACCTTTTCAGGGTCAGGTGCTGTAAACATTGTTAAGCAAGGCTTTTGCTCTCAAAGTAGTATCTGGTTTCTTAGTGTACCGTAAATATCATCTAAATCTTATTTTTTAATGAAAAGTAGTTTGATGTAATAACCATATAGGTAACTGCTTCGTGTTATTTAGTGAGTGATGTTGAAACGTTTTTTACTTGTAGGGTACTCCATGTCTTGCTTTCTTACTCAGTGTTAGACAACACAATTAAATTAACTCTACTACTTTGTTTGGTATCTTCTGTCATTACTGCATGTATTGATTTCAGTTAATTTTTTACTTCCATGCTCAGCAACTGAAGTAAGATCATAACTTTGTCTATGACAAAATATATAATTCAATTGGATATGAAAAATATCGCTAATAGTTTTGCCTAAAATTAGTAAATACTAAATACTGATATTTCCCATTTAACAGATCGTGGTTGTCATTGGATTTGCATCTAGTGCCTTTGACATCTCAAGAGAAATTGCTAAGGTTGCTAAGGAGGTTCATATAGCAACTAGAAGTCCAGATGTAAAGGTTATGAAGCTAGCAAATCATGATAACATGTGGCAGCATAAAATGGTATGTTAAACAGTTACCTGCATAGCTTCTGTAGTTTCCTTTAAATCAGAAAACATATTATTTACATTTTTCTGCTTTTAAGGACATGAATGAGGAATGTAACATTTGGTATCTCGATCTCCATTAGGCATCCATGAGGGTTTTTATTGCTTCATAATAAACCTCTGGATTTCAGTTTTCATTTCAAACATAAGAAACTAGTTTATTAAATATTCTAATCCATTGGTTTCGATCTCCACCGCTTGTGTCAAATTATGACACTAGTTGATCTGAACAACCTCCTGCTGTCTTGTCAAATTATCACATGATTTTTTTAATCTCTTCCTTGCTGACTGCAATGCCTGCTCCTTTCTTTAATATTTTTAATCTAAAATGTGGATTTGCACTTAATTCAACCACAAAAACTAGCTTATAGGGTGAGGTTTGCTTCTCAAATATATATTCTATTGTGACCTTATTTCTAGCTGATTTGAGACTTGAGTTTTTCTCAACATAGTGTAAGCTAAAGAGGGCAAGCCTCTCCATATGCAGTGGTAATGCTGCATTTATCTATCCGCTCCACCTCAGCAGGTGGGAGCCTAGTACTTACTCTGGCCTGCCCTTGATAATTGAAATACTAGTAACTAGTGTAAGCTAAACTATTTAGGCATCCTGTGAAATAAGTTTCATATTAATCATGTCTGTACAGGTAAAATGTGTATCTGAAGATAGGTTGGTTGCTTTTGACGATGGATCCTCTGTGTATGCAGATGTCTTATTCTACTGCACTGGGTATGCATATAATATGTTTTCTATTATGATCAATTTCTATGAAATCTATACTGACGAATACTAGAATTATTTGCTCTCCGTTTTCATGAGATGTTTTTAATTTTTTTAAAATACATGTTTGAAAGAGTGTTTTCTGGTCTTACTTTTTTAAATTGTTGAACTGAGTAGGTGTTTCAAAAGCAAGAAAATAATAGTACTATAAAGATTAATTTTTTTGAGTTTATTGTTTCTGAAACAATAAAAGAGATGGAGAACACCGCCTCATTAACGAGCTGTTTTCATTTATAATACAGATTTGATCTCATAACTTTCTTTGAAATTTATTTTTAAACCTTTTGCTCTTCGAAACTAATTTTGAATTTTATTTTTTAGAATTGATTTTAATTTTGGTGGAAAGAATTGATTTGAAAATACTATAAAAAGAAAAACAGAGCCGAATAGGGCCTATATTGTGATGTGGACTGCTTACTTTATGTCATCAACTTTTCTAGTGAATAAAATGTGTGAATTGTTAAGGTACTATCTATGGCTTCATTTTGACAGATACAAGTATCACTTTCCATTTCTTGAAACAAATGGAATAGTAACCATTGAGGATAATCGTGTTGGCCCATTATACAAGCATGTCTTTCCTCCTGCATTGGCTCCTTGGCTCTCTTTCATTGGTATACCTGAAAAGGTAATTGGTAATTAGTTTTCTCTTCTTTCTTGTAATGCCATTGCTCCATTGTGGAAACTGAAAACCATTCTTGCCACGTTGATTAAAGAGAAATGATGCATATACACAACTTTCACGACATATTCTACAGCTCATTTTTTTCTTTCGCTTTCTCCATTATATCACCTATCCTATCTCACACTTTTCTCTCTTCTGTCTTGAAAGTACAAGTTCAGTATAAATTATAAAATGTACCTTATAATCTGATTTTTTTTCTTATAAATACCTTGACTTGTTTCCCTGCTTTTCTGCCAAATTGATGATATGGCGTTAGTTATTTTCTTGATGACACAAGGTGTTATTCCGAAGAAATACCCATGGCTTGTGCTGTATTTCGAGGCTTGAGAATTAAGCCTGTTTGAAATTTATTAAAATTATATTGCTTGTATGTTGAAATGTATGTAATTCTATGAAGCACGGACACCTCCCTTGTTTGAAGTGTTGTCGTGTTGGACACGTTTCCAACACCAATACACCTAAACGCTTGTTTGACACTTCTTATTAGGTGTCTGATTCCAAAATTACTATTTTGTTGGCTTGAACACTACCTTTACACAACTAATACACTTGAAAAAAACAAAATGTTGGTTTAAAAAGATGAATATATCATCAATTTAGATATTTTGTTATATGTTACTTATATTTCATTTAATTAGAATCTTTGTGTGCGTGGATGCAATGTCCCCGTCAGTGGCGGATCTAGGACCCTGGGTCATTGGGGGCAATTTATTTAAAAAAATAAAAATTGATAATTATCATTATCATATGAGATAGTTGGGTTCAAACACGAAAATAAGAGGTACAAAATATAAAATTTTAAAATAAATATTTGCATTTTATTAAAATAAGAGGGTGCATTTACCTACTCTCACATGTGAACCGGTAAAAAGGTTTAAATACATAAAATTAGGAGGTTCAAAATATAAAATTAAAGAGTGCAAAATATAATAGTTTAGGATAAATACTAATGATTTTATTGAAATGAGGGGGTGTATTTGTCCACCCTCACTTCCATTTTATATTTTAAACATTAATCGAATCGAAATGTCCTTATCGGTATCATGTTCAGTGTCCGTGTCAGAATCCATGTTTCATATATGTAATTTACTTGTGATCAGGAAGTCATCTTCCAAATGACGGAGTTACAATGCAAGTGGGTAGCACGTGTTTTATCTGGTAAAGTCCTCTTACCAACTGAAAAGGAGATGATGGCTTATGTTGAAGAATACTATCAACAAATGGATAAAGATGGATTTCCCAAGCATATGACTCATTACTTGCATTTTAAAGAGGTATCTCTCTCTCTCTCTCTAAGTTCTTTAAGCATACATGTGTGTGTTTGTTTTGGCAGTTCAGAAAAAGTAATCCATGTAGTCTGTCAAGATTTATCTGTAGCTCCAGTTTTGGGATAAAATGGTCATAAATTGGTCTTCAAATACTCCAAATATTGCATGAACATTGATTTGGTGGTTACTTCGACTATTGAGTCTTGTGCAATCCTAAAATATCACGAATAACTTTTTTTTTTATTAGGACTCCAAGGTTTCCATATTGAAAAATGCTAAAACGTATGAAATAGTTTATGTGAAACTCAATATATAATATTTCTTTCTTGATCATGTTGCAGTTGTAAACAACTTCCTTTCTCTTCACTCATATGAACCCCTATTTTCATTGGGAAAAATTAAATTTTTCATAAAAAAATCATTCCCACCAAATGGTGATGATTTTTCAAATTTGTTTCCTTTTGTTATTTTAATTTTTTTTTGAGATGGGAAAAATTAAAATATTATTATCTAACAGAAGTAGCACCAGGAGGAGACAATTTCAGTTAGTTTGGACACAATGGATGAGGAGGGAAGTAAACATTTATACTTCTTATTTTAGAAAATTTTCTAATGAGGAAAAAAAAAATGATAAATATCATGTAGCAATGCAATCATACATTCCTTGTTTATTTTTTAATATTTAAAATTTTGTAAGTGTAAAAAATGACAAATTATCCTCCTTTCGAAATTAACTCTTAACTCTATTCAACTAGAAGGGTAATAGGTAATAGTTTGAATTGGAGCTACTGTTGGTTTGTGAGCCACAATAACACAAATCTGAACTGTTTCTTGTCCTACCTTCTATTAATCCATATCTATATCTATATAAATATATAAAAAAAACTTGAATCACGAGCGTGTAACTGCCTTGTCAGCATCTTCATCCCTTTTTAAGGCACATAGGGAAAATCTTATTCTTAACTTTTTCTTCCTTATCTTTCCAACTTAGAGACCTTCACCTTATGACATGCCAATGTTTATTATGATTATCACTTCTTTGAATCACTTAAACTCTTTCTTAATTTTCTTTTAAATTTCTTTGATAACGTAACTATTCACATTTCACTATGAAGTGAGTTTAAATTTGGCTTTTCGGAAAAGTGGAGCCTAAAATAGGCACGAATTTATGCATTTAATAATTGTAGGGATTATATACCGAACATGAATTTTCTGATTATCTTTACACATTTGTAAATTTTTCTGCTAGATTGGCTATTGCAATTGGTTAGCTGCTAAAGCCGGTTTGCCTCCTATAGAACACTGGAGGGATGAAATGTATCTAGAGAGCATCAAACCAATATTACTCGGATTGCAAGATAATTACAGAGATCAATGGGATGATGCTCACTGGAAAGCAATAATAAAAGATGCATTTCTTCCACAAAATGCTATCTAGTAATCCCCCTTTTAGAAGTGTCAGCTCCTGTCTGAACTTAGATTACAAGATCAGGTGTTAAACCACTTATTGTACATTGTATATGTAAGATGTTAAAATGACTTTTATAGGAATTTTACATAAGAAAGGTATTAACTTTATAAAATAAAAAAAATCTGAAGAGTTTTTATAGGGAGTTTAAATCAATGACTCCTTGACCAAAGAGGTCTAGTTCAATTGGACAGGATGTGTGGGTTATCTTAAACCTCTCAATACTATCTTCGATTTTTACATATAAAACAAAGAATGACCTGTTAGTTATATCATCATTTAATGTGAAATTCTGACAGTAGAGACCAAAATTGAAAAAATAAATTTCATAGACATGAAAATGGAAAAAAAAAATTATTAGAAACAAAATTAAAAAGGTATTTATGAGGATAAAACATAGGCCTCAATGTAATTTTGATCATCTTATATTGTTTAATATGCAATTTAAACTCCTCTATATTAAAATAGAGACATTTGACCCTCCTAAGTAAGAAATTTGTAATTTTTATTTTTCTATTTTGAAATAGATATATTTTTCCTCCATATTTTAAAAAATTTACTATTTTGGTTTTCATTTAAAAAAAAAATTATAATTTTAGTCCAATTTTAATTTTATTTATGTATTATTTCTTTTATTTCTTACATACATAGATCTAAGATTCAATTGAAAAAAATAAAAACCAAAATATAGGCTAAAATTTTGAAAATTTTAAAATAAGAGGATCAAATGTTTCTATTTTAAGATAAGATGATCCAAAGCATAAATTTTTTAAAATTGGGATCAAATATCTCTATTTCAAAATGAAAAGATCAAAATTATAGATTAAGCAAAATAAAGAAACTAAAATTACATTTAAGTCTAAAATTTATTTGATCTTTTTTAAAAAAATTGGTTCAGAAATAAAAATATTATAAAAGGTTTGTAATGTTGAAAAGAAGACAATGCAATCAACGTGCTAGGTACAAAAAATATCAAAGACCAAGAAATGTCCAATTTCTGAATAAATTGAGTAACAAATAATTCATCACTCTCAGGTACTGTATGAAATGAATTGATTTAAAATAAAAAAAAATTAAAGACCAAGAAATATCCTATTTCTGAATAAATTGAGTAACACATAATTCATCATTTTCAGGTACTGTATGAAATGAAATGAATTGATTTAAAATAAAAAGAGACAGTTACATGTGGCATTGTCAAGAGTTCTACAAAAATGAATTTATTTAGAATAAAAAAAGGAAAACTACACGTGACACCTAAAATATCTAAATTTAGACCTTATAATAATATATGTATTTTTTTTTTGTAATTATGATATGCATTTCTATAATTTTACAATTAATTTTTATACTTGATATTTCATTTCTAATTAATAAGTATAATTTTATTTGAAATCATATGAATTAAATTTTAGTTACATAACGTAATTACTTTGAGCACACAGAAATATCAAATAGCATAAAAAAGAACTGTCAACACAAAAAATAAATAAATAAACTTATATGTATTGAATAAGATGATATTTTAATTCCTCTAAAAAAAGATGATATTTTAATAATATCATTTTATATTATATTATATAAAAAATCCAAAATAAATATAAATATAAACT
>PYAF01003428.1:143566-175921 GCA_007407185.1 Glycine tomentella | reverse complement strand
TTCAGTGCAGAAGGAATTGATTTGGGAGGACATTCAGGTATGACAATTTAAATCATTACACAAGTAAAATGTTATTCAACTAAGTTGAAAACTAACTTCGTTCTAATGCAGGCTGAATTTGATATACCTGAAGCCTCAGACGAAAGGACAAAGAAGAAGATACTGCAGACAGTTGGCGAGCGCTGGAGGCAGTTTAAATTCGACTTGACCAGGAAATGGGTCCTTGCAGAAGGGAATGCGGACGTTGCCGACGCTCTATGCGAAAAATACGGCATCAGTCACGAACAGTGGACCCAATTCTGTCAGAGTAGGCGAGCAGTGTCCTGGGAGGTTAGTGGTCTTACCTTCTTTTTTTTGGCCAGCAATAATAAAGATGGTTAGTGGTCTTACCTTCTTATTTGCTAACTCTATGTGTCAACCTGTTATAGGATGTGAGAAAGAAGGCCCAGACAATCCAGAGGCAAAACACTGCCCCTCACATATTGTCACGCGGGGGTTAAGAGTTGCTCGAGAAGAGATTGATCGAGGAAAAACAAAAGAAGCAACTAGAGGGAGCAACTCGTGATGACAGCACGGAGACGATCATTCATCCTCCGTCCCCCGTGCGACGACACGTGAAGTGGAAGCTGGCTCGCATGAAGAAAAGAGGTGACATGACTTCGGAGGCGGCACGCCAGATAGCTGAGAGGATTGTAAGTAAAACAAATGCAATGGCATAGACATTTAGTTATTTTTGGTATCACAACTAACAAATCAAAGGACCTACTTTACGAATTGCAGGATTCCCTGGAAGAGCAGTCCACCCAGGGTTCTTTTGTCGCCAGTGGTCGTCAGGATGTCCCGGCTGCTGCCATTGGACGACCGAAGCACCCTGGACGTGTCCGTCCTGCTGGAGTTGGTGTCACCATCACCCAGTACTTCGGACCGGCTCCATCATCCTCTCGGAAGTTGAGGTCTTCATCCATGGCGCCTAAGGACTTGGATCGCTTGAAAGACAACATCAGGGTCGAGCTGGAGCAGTTTATCACTGATCGACTTACAAAGTCGATCACAGAGAGAGTTACCCAGCAGGTGATGATGAGCTTCAGCCAGCTGCAGTCCCACATCCAGTCTCAAGCATCCATTCAGCCTCCGGAGGTACAGTCATGTCCCCTTGGTGCCCGTATCAGCACCAAGGGAAGCTGTGTCGATCCCTCGGGCAATGACCCTGACACGGGTGCATCTCACAGGCGTGGGTTGTATGTGGATGGCAATCCTCCCCGCCTTGTTGCCCTTGGCAGAGTTCATGAGGGATCGACGACTGTGCACAGCGTCCCTCTTGCCGTTGGTCAGGTAAAGGTAAGTGTTGAGGAGGTTCGCGATGCAGACGCTCCCGTCCCTGTTCCCACTGACGAGGTTGTGTTAGTGGGGCAGGCACTTAACACTTTCCTTGCCTGGCCGACACATCTTGTATAGACAATAATGACCTAGGTTTTGTTATTTTTCCCTTATGTGTTCTACTTTACGAATGATTTGTCACATATGAACTTAACATGATCGCTCACCCTTGGTTGTTAAATGTGTAGGATATAGAAGAAGCCAAGGGACCGGCGAAACCTGTCGATAAGGCAGAACGTGCTTCTGATCCCTTGTACCTTCTAGCCCTGACCATCCCCGATCTTTTCCTCAGACCCTTCCAGGTGCCATGGGACCCGCTGATGTTCGGGGTAGTTAATGACAACTTCCCCTTGTACATCAAGCATGAGGATATTTCGGAGATCATCCATGGTGGTCAGTGTCTCAGAATCTCCGTTTTACAGTTGTGGATGTTGTAAGTCTCTTTCAATTGAGTATCATTATTTGGTGAATTGTTTTATATTATACCATAACTTACTTTTTTTTCACTGCATAATAGGCATATGAATCATTTAAGTCTGCAATCCGATCACCCCAATGTCTATGGATTCCTCGAGCCACAGTCGATACAGAGATCTGGCCAATCTCAATTTTTGATCGAGGACTATATGAAGAATTGGATGAGGAATTCACAGAAAAAAGTATACCTTGCACCGTATTTGAATGGGTAAGCATAAATGAGAATCAAAATTTATTAATGTATGCAGCATACTAAACTTGTTTTTGACAATGCAGTTCACATTGGCAACTGGTAGTTATATGTCCGAAGGCCAATGTAGTGGTGTGGTTCTGTTCGTTGCATAACAAGCCTGATAACTACCTTAAAGGAATTGTTAACAGGTAGGTTCTAATTTCTAACACATTTACGTTATTTTTTATACTTCAAATGTAAGTTGAACACTATGCATACTTGTTTGTCTTAAGCAGTGCTTTGAAGGGACTGGATGACTCTCCAGCAAATAAATCAAAGGCTACAACTAAATGGATTGCGCTTAAAGTAAGTCTTTTCATTAATCATGGTTTAAGTATGGAATTAATTTTTATTCATGTTCACGGTATTTGCCATTTAACTTTGACTTTGTTTTCAATTTAGTGTAATAAGCAAACAGGAAGCACTGAGTGTGGCTATTATGTCATGCATTGGATGCAGACAATAGTCCAAGGAACCTTCACAGATAGCTGGGACATGGTAAATACTTGTCTAAAACCGATGTTGTTTTCAAGAAACAACATCGGTTCACTTACTAAAACCGATGTTGTTTCTTCATAACAACATCGGTTTTCCTTGAAAACCGATGTTGTTGTATTCCTTAAACCATCGTTTACTCTTTTCAGCGCTTTCATGTATGACAAGTCCACATCGGTTATTGATGACAAACCGATGTGCTTTACATTTGGTAACATCGGTTTTCAAAACCGATGTTAAATTCTCCACTTTCAACGTCGCCTGATTCAACATTGCTCGAGAACCGATGTTAAAAGTCCAAAATAACCGATGTTGAAAGCTGCTTTTCTAGTAGTGTAAAATTACAAACAATAGAACAAAATATTTAAATTTGAAACAATATAACAAATTTTTAAAAATACATAAAATAAGACATAAACTTAACATTTTTGGCTTAAGTGTACATAGTGGGGGCATTTGTTTTTTGAATGGCCTGGGATGCGACACATGGAACATCGTTTTGGTTGACTTGATTCTCGAATATCCATTTTGGTGTGTATACGAGAGGAGAAAGGATGACCTTTAGAATTTCTTTTCTTCTCTAGATTGGGGCAGATTTTTGGCTAGTGACATAGTGACTAATGGGCTTTGTTGCCCAATTCCCCAAACAATCCTTTGTATACGTTGGAGACACTTTCCAACGTATTCACAACATGTATATAGTTCCTATACTCATTGTGAACATACTTACAAGCAGCAACAACATGAGAACAAAACATGTGCACTTTTTGGAATTTGCCATAGTCACACCACCTTTCATCTGGCCTGACCATGAAATTTCTAGTGTGTCGAATCTCTCTCAGGTTAATTGTCTCCTGGACCAAGAACCGTGTGCTGCATCGACCAAACTCAAGAACAATGTGAGAGTTTTCCTTTCTCTGTGCGTCTTCCATAGCCTTGTTTAGTACTTGTGTATAAACTTTTCCAGATGTAATCATTGTTTCGAATTCTCTCCCTCTTTGGTTGAACGATGCATTACACCTTGTATAAGTTGATTTTACCAGTGCATTTATTGGTAGTTGTTGGCCGCCATCCTATGCGAGAGTCCACTTTTCTCACAGAATCTCCTTAAGTCAATTAATTGCTCAATCATCATCTACTTCCTCCCTCAGATTGTTGTAGTAATGATTGAACAAGGGCTCTATCCTTGCATATGTTGAGTAGTTATAAACATACAATTTCAATATTGTGAATAATACAATATTAAGTCATATTTAGTATGAAGAGAAAAAAGTTTGACACTCACTCATTGATAATTAGTTTTTTTTTTATGTTGTTGTTCTTGAACCTCTTTGTGTATTTTGTGCAATGTGTTGAATGCAAAACACATACACACAATTCTATGTCATCCATCCACTATCGCGTCTTGAGTATGCACTTTTTATTGACTTGTACATGTTTGAAATCAAACATAGACCATCTTGTGGATGCCTTTTTAAATTTTTGAGAAAGAAGAGTCATGCTACCGCTATTTCACCCTCGACAACAACAAAGACTATTGGAAGGATTTGATTGTTGTCATCTTGTGCATCTACTGCCACAAGGAGGATCCCCCTATACTTGCCGTACAACCATGTCCGATTGACCTGAACCACGGGCTTGCAATATTGAAACCCATTGATACACGGTCTGAAACTCAAAAGAAGACGATGAAATTTCACAAAATCCTTTACTGTTTGACCTTTTAATGGTAGCATTGGTAGTGTAGAGAGGTCGTGATGATATCATCTACGTCTGTACCGCTCCTCGTGGAGTAGATCCCGCATCCAACCAAGTCTTTGACCAGGGAACGGGAGAATTCCCACTACCGCTGGAAGGCCAGCCGAGCCGTGAGTGCGGTGGGAACAATTTTTTTCTCCACGATCATACCCGGAAGAAATTGTTGTATAGATTGCAACAATCTCGATAAATCGTGGAACGATCTTTCCCAATTGTTGTAGATGTTTTCAATGGCATTTTGCTTTTCCAACCATACTTTCCGGTACGTGGTAGTGTATCCTTCAATATTTTGACGTGCACTATCAAGGTTGTCACTGAAGTGGATGGATCGTTTTCAATCAATGTGTGGATGCTTTTACTAATGAGCAGATAAGACAACTTTGTATGATCTTATGAGATTGTTGGATTTGAACATGTATGGGGTTCATGGAACTTTCTTATTTCCCACTTCTTACTTGCATGGATGTATACTTCCCTTCACCTCAAAGCACAACTATCATCATCACAAATGACAGTTATCTTTGTTGAGTTCAACAATTGTGTCTTGTAGTTATCCCTTTTCCTCACATTATACAGTTGAAAACATGTTGTACTTCTTCTTTTGTTTGAAAATGCATCCCTTCAAAGAGACTCCCCATCGTATGTTAGACTTCTTCACAATCCAACATATGATCGTAATCAGAATTTGCAAAATTAAATTCAAGGTCAACATTATGTGTATGTCGTGGCATGTAGTATAGTGGTACAATTGTTATTGGAGAAACATGCTCAGCTTCTTCCTCATGATCTTGTAAAATATAGGAACACTTCACACTTAACCAAGAGGGGGGGTGAATTGGTTAGGCTTGGTAAATTAAAAATTTTCTTAAACAAAATCAGAGTTTTCCCTTAGGATAATCAAGAATCCTTATTCAATCAAATGTTCAGTCCAAGGTATCCAATAGCTCAAAATTGAATTGATAAGCAAAGCAAGACAATCAAAATGGATAGAATATAACCACTATAAAGATGAAAATCAAAACACAAAAGATTTATACTGGTTCACTTCAAACACTATGAAGCTACATTCAGTTTTCTTCCACTCAACACTAGAATGGAGTTCCACTATTGCAATTTTCTGTTCTTACAAGTAATTACAAAGTCTCTTTTTATCAACCCTAGATAAATTTCAGAAATCTAAAACACTATTAGATTCTTAGAGACAACCCCACTGAGAATACTACTCAGCACAACCCTTAGAGAAATCCTATCTCTAGTTTACATGCAAGAAACCTAATCACAATAGACAAAAAATTACATCCAAAATCAGAACGGAAATTACAGAAAGATTAAGGAGAGAAACAACCTAATGATTCAATGATTAACAATGCATATAATGGATTGACACAGGTTGAATTAGCAAATTAAATCAGCTTCACTTAATCTTGAATGAAATCTTGCTCAAGATTGATTCACAAACTCATGATCATTGTTGTAGCAGAGCATGCATGTAAAAACACTTTGAAAACACTTAGAAAGGTTCTTAGAACTGTTATGGCTCAATGGGTATCAATATTCAACGTTGTAAAATCAAGCAAAGTGATTTCCTATTTATAACAGAAAAATGTAACAGAATAATCGATTAAAACGTGCCAAATAATCGATTGTTTTGCTTATGTAATCGATTATTCCGAGACTGTAATCGATTAAAATGTTCATAAGCTTTTCTGGAATTTCTATAACAGAACATATAATCGATTATCCCGTCTTGTAATCGATTAAGACAGAAGATCCATGTTTTTCAAAATACACTAAGTAATCGATTACTGGAAATGATAATCAATTAAAGCAGGAGCCATAGCCTTTCTGATTATACTGTTTAATCGGTTACAACCTATGGTAATCGATTAAAGCAGGGAGTGGCTATTTTCAGATAAGCCAATGTAATCGATTACAGTATACTGGTAATCGATTATCCCAATAATTCTTAAAATTCATATTAAAAACGTTCAACAAGGCAGTTTCTAAAAACCAAAGGTAAAATAATGGATTAATTTGATATGTAATCGATTATAATGTTCATAAAAGCTTTTCCAGAATAAGTGAAGAACAAAATAATCGATTAATTTGATATGATAATTGAGTAAAACAGCAGGTAAACTATTTTTCCAAAAACCTTTGAAACAAGTATAAAAACCTAACCATTTTATGAAAGCCTTGTGATTTTTATTAAACCATTTTAAGTTATTTGTGAATTAGAATAAATGCAAGGCTTTAGGATCATCAGAATTGCTTTTCTCTTACATTTTATCCTAATTAATCTCCAAGTTGTCCTTTGCATGTTTGAAAGCTCAAAACTTGAGACTTGAATCATTCTTTGCTTATGCTTCAAGCAGCTCCTCCTGAATTCAATAATCTTCCCCTTTTTGGCTTTAAACATGCCAAATCTTTAATTGATTAGCAGTGGGTCTTGAGATTAAGTTGAGGAACCACCATAACACTTTATTTAAGCTTTTTCAAACTTGAAAAATTCAATATCTTTGCAAGAACAAGTGTTAAAAGCATTTGAGATTAACTTAGCATTCATTCTTATTATTTATTGACTTAATGCAATCACTTTTAATAGTTATCTCCCCCTAAATTTCACAAACCATTCAGACAAATTTTTAGCCAAAAAACGTGCACAAAAACAGGGGAAAACAGAGGTATATGTAGAGAATTGCTAAAATCAATTTTTCTCCCCCTATTTGGCTTGTTAAACTAAAAAATGGCAAGGCACAATGGATATAAAGAAGTAGAAACATAATATTAGAGAGAAGATTACAGAATAGGACTAAAAATAAAAAAAAAACATAGTTCATAAACAAATAGAACTTAAGACTTAAAGATCTTCAGAATCATCCATCCTAAGAGTGGCTTCTATATTATCTAGCCTATCATTGATTTCCCTAAATGAGCCTTGAGTCTCAGCCCTGAATTCATGATGCATACTGAGCAGCCCATCCATCTTTGCCAGCATGAGGGACTCAAATTGAGTATAGAGAGGCTGTTGAGAATTCTCTTCCTCTTCTTTAGAATCAGGCACTTGCTGGCCTCCAATATCAGTAGTAGCAGGAGGAGGTTGTGGCATATGTGGAGGCACTTGCTATTGGTGCCCAGCCATCACCCATCCATTAGGTGTCTTCATTAATCCAAGCTTTGACAAATGTTTCTCTTGGATAAGGCTGTTTGAGGAGTTGGTGTTGTCCATCACCTCATTAGTCACATCAATCTGAAAATGATCAATGAATCTGGAAACTAGAATGGGATATGGAAAGGGATAGTTGACAAGTCTTTTGGATTTTAACATTATCTCTTGAAAGATAATAACCCAATTCATGGGAATGGAGTTTGTCAGACCATACATCAATTGTAGGTCTTCATCAGTAGCTTAGGCATGATTTGTTGCCCTTGGAGTTAAAACATAGGTAATGAGATAATGAAGCAGTCTATTTTCTGGTGCCATTGGACCAGTACTTAATCTATTCCTAATAGGCATATTTGGATCAGTAAGCATTTCCCTATAGATTCCTATTTTATTATAGCCATTAGGAGTCTCTTCAAATTTTCTCTCCCCCTCACACACTACACCAACAATGGTCTCCCATAATTCAGGAGTGATTTCCATCTCAACTCCCTTAACAGTGGACTTAAGGTTCCCACTCATGGATGCCTTGGCACAGGTATAGAAAACCTTTACCAAGTCAGGGTATTAAGTACCCTTCATTTCAACAAATCTTCTAAGGCCTTGGGTTTCCAAGTATGCAGGAAATGTGAATCCTTCCTTGATGAACCAGTCAAGGCTAAGGTAATTAGGGGAACTAATGGGCTTGGTGGCATTGAACTGCAAATAGTTCATTTTGTCCGACTTTTTGTTGAACCAAATGTCCAACCTATTTGGGGGTGGTTGAGGCTGTGGGTTAGATGAAGACTCCCCTACCTTACGTTTACCAGTCCTAACACGTTTTGGTGTAGACATGATTAGGAAAAAGTAAGGACACAAACAAGAGATTACAGACACAGAAGGCTAAGACAGAAAGAAATCAAAAGAAGATAGATGTTGGTGCAGAGACAAATATTGATGCAAAGATCGATGTGTAATCGATTATTCTAGAGGGATTTAATTTCTGAAACATGAAGAATAATCGATTACAAGCTCAACGTAATCGATTACAAAGGCACAACTTGCACACATAATGTGATTATTACAACAAATGTATCAGAAACAGATCATTTTTGTAGATCAATACGAATTTTAATCATTCAATGATAAATGCAGTAGTGAGGCTTCAATTAGTCATGGAAAAGCATACATTGAACAAGGTAACATAGATTATTTTCATCAAGAATACCTAGCATGTTTCTAAGTGCATAAAATCTATCCTTTGCCAAAGGTTTAGTGAACATGTCAGCAAGTTGATTATGGATATCAATGAACTCAACCTTGATGTTACCTTTCTACACATGATCTCTTACGAAGTGATGTCTAATTTCAATGTGCTTGGTCCTGGAGTGCATGACAGGATTCTTTGAAATATTTATTGCACTTGTGTTGTCACAAAGTAGTGGTATCTCCTTAAGATCAACTCCATAATCTTGCATTTGTTGCTTAAGCCATAGGCTTTGTGCACAACAACTCCCAACTGAGATATATCCAGCTTCAGCAGTTGACAAGGCCACACAAGCTTGTTTCTTGCAATGCCATGATATGAGTGAGCTTCCAAGGAGATGACAAGTTCCACTTGTGTTTTTCCTATCAAGTTTACATCCTGCAAAGTCAGAATCAGAATATCCAATAATATTTATTGGTGCACCTTTAGGATACCAAAGCCCAACTTTGGGTGTTGCCTTAAGGTATTTGATGATCCTTTTGACTGCTGTAAGGTGAGACACTTTTGGATTTGCTTGGTATCTTGCACACAAGCAAACACTTAGCATAATATATGGTCTACTAGCTGTCAAATATAGTAAAGAGCCAATCATTCCTCTATATTTGGATTCATCCACCTTCTTCCCTTTTTCATCTGAATCAAGGTATGTTGAAGTTGCCATTGAAGTTGCAGCATCTTTGATTTTCTCCATTTCAAACTTTTTGATGACTTCAAGGCAATACTTTGATTGATTGAGGAAAGTTCCATTCTTCATTTGTTTGACTTGAAGTCCTAGAAAGAATATTAACTCTCTCATCATAGACATCTCAAACTCATTTTGCATAGGTGCAGAAAATTCTTTACAAAGCTTTTGATTAGTTGAACCAAAAATAATGTCATCAACATATATTTGAACCAATAGGATATCACCTTTATGCCTCTTGATGAACAAGATTTTATCAACATTGCCCCTTACAAAAGATTGATAAAGTAGGAACTTACTCAATCTTTCATACCATGATCTTGGAGCTTGTTTCAGACCATAGAGGGCCTTTTTAAGTTTAAAAACATGATTATGATGTTTAAAATAGGAAAAACCTGGAGGTTGTTCAACATATATGTCCTCCTCTATGTAACCATTTAAAAAAGCACTTTTGACATCCATTTGATAAAGTTTGAAATCCATTAAGCATGCATATGCAAGTAATAGCCTAATTGCTTCCAATGTTGCAACTGGAGCATAAGTTTCCTCATAGTCAATGCCTTCCTCTTGGTTGTAATCTTTAGCAACCAATCTAGCCTTGTTTCTTACTATGATTCCATTTTCATCAAGTTTGTTTCTAAAAACCCACTTTGTACCAATAGGCTTAATTAATGAAGGTCTAGGAACAAGTTCCCAAACTTCATTTCTTTTGAATTGATTCAGTTCATCATGCATGGCATGCATCCAGTGTTCATCTTGCAAGGCATGGTTAATATCTTTAGGTTCAATTTGAGATACAAAAGCCATGTCAAAACATAAATTTCTAAGAGAAGATCTAGAAGAGACTCTCTTTGACACTTCACCAATAATATTGTCTAGTGAGAGCTCTCTTGTAGTTCTTCACTCTTTTGGCCTTTGGTTGAAAGTTGATGGAATTTCTTCAGCACTAGGTTCACTTTTTTCATTGATAGATAATTTCTCAAGCTGGACATTTTGTTCCAATTGACCTGCATCTTCATCACAATCTATTTCCTCTTTTGAGGGGTTAGATTCATCACAAATTACATGGACAGATTCTTCCATGCACATGGTTCTTTTGTTGAAAACTCTATATGCTTTACTTTGCAATGAATATCCAAGAAATATGGTCATCAGCCTTTGCATCAAACTTTCCTAGTGATTATTTTTCATTATTTAAAACAAAACACTTGCAGTCAAAAGTTCTTAAATGAGAAATATTGGGCTTTCTTCCTTTGTATAACTCATAAGGTGTTTTCTTCAAAATGGGTCTTATGAGTAATCTATTTAAAGTGTAACAAACAGTACTTACTGCATCAGCCCAAAAATACTTTGGTAAATTTGTCTCATTTAGAAGTGTTCTTGCACCTTCTTCAAGTGATATGTTTTTCCTCTCCACAACACCATTTTGTTGAGGTGTTCTTGGAGCTGAAAAGTTGTGGTTAATTCCATTTTCTTCACAGAATTTTTCACAATGTTCATTTTGGAATTCTCCACCATGATCACTTATAATTGAGACAATTTTACATCCTTTCTCATTTTGAACAAGTTTGGCCAATTTTCTGAAAGCATGGAAAGCATCACTCCTGTATTTCAAAAACAAAGTCCAAGTAAATCTAGACCAGTCATCAACAATAACAAGTCCATAGTAGTTACCACCTAAACTCATGGTTCTAGAAGGACCAAACAAATCAATGTTCAGTAATTCAAGTGGTCTTGAGGTGGAAACAATGTTTTTACTTTGAAAAGAGATTTTGGTTTGTTTCCCCTTGACATGCATCACATAGTTTTTCCTTTTCAAATTAAATTTTTGGTAGGCCAATTACTAAGTCCTTTTTAATGAGTTTATTCATATGGTGCATGTTAATGTGGCTAGCTCTCCTATGCCACAACCATGTTTCATCTAAGTTACTCATTAAGCATGTAGTCTTGTGGAATAATGCATGATCAATGGAAAGCAAATAAATGTTACCTTTTCTTTTGCCAATGTGGATTACTTCTCCACTTTTACCATCACATATTATGCAGCAATCTTGATTGAAAGAAATTTTAAAACCTTTATCGCATAATTGACTTATGCTTAGAAGATTATGCTTCAACCCTTCAACATAGAGTACGTTGCTGATTTTTGTGTTCAAGCTGTCACCAGTGTTTCCTTCACCTATAATCTTCCCTTTGTTGTTGTCTCCATAAGTAACATAGCCCCCATCTTTAAGTGTAAGATTTTTGAGCAATGACTTGTTACCGGTCATATGTCTTGAGCAGCCACTATCAAGATACCATAAAGAAGAGCTTGCTCTAAGACACACCTACAAAAAGAACAAATCACTTCATAGGAGAAGGTACCCATTTGAGTTTGGGTCCAAAGGGGTTAGTTGCTTGCTTTTTCTTTTGTTCCCAAATACACTCACCATTTGGGACATAAAATCTTCTTGCAAAACATTAGTAAGATGTATGTCCTTTCTCCATACAATAGTGACAAACAACAACTTTATATGAATTTCTAAAGAACCTATTTTGATTGAATCTTGGTTTCTTCCTCTTCTTCTGTTTTGGAGGTACAAATGTTGCCTTTTGAACACTTTTAAAACTCTTTTTGTACCCCAATCCAGAAGTGTCACCAAACTGTTTTTGAGCACTCAACATATCATTCAAATCACATTTTCCTTTGTTGAGTTTTTCCAAGATATCAATCAACTCATTATTCTTTGAAACAATCCGCATATATTTTTCTTCTTGATTAAGTCTATACTCATCAATTTTTTTTTGCAGTATTTCATATTTGTCGCTAGTTGTAGAAGAAGAGGCACAAACACAACCACTTGATTTATAACTTGAAGTAAGTTTTTCATTTTCTTCCTTCAAGTTACAAACTTCAATTTGTAATTCCATTATTTTTGCAAGATGATCTTCAATATTTTTCTTAAGCTTATTGTTGGATTTAGCAAGCTTTTTAGCCTCTTTAAGCATCTCTTGAAAAGAAAAAAATAGCTTGATCAAGTTCAGAGGTTACCTCATCTTCTTCTTCTAAGAGATCATCATTCTCTTCATTGATAATTGAAGTAAGGCACATGTTAGCTTCCTCTAATTCAGTGGAGGATTTAGAAGTTGTAGAATCATTGTCCTCCCAAGCAATGTAGGCTCTTCTTGGCTTTGCATCTTTCTTGCCTTTGCTATCACTTTGTTGTTTCTTCAAGTAGATTGAACATTCTGACTTTATGTGGCCAGGTTTGCCACATTCAAAGCATGTGAAATTGTTGTCAATCATCTTGGTGTTGCTAGTGTTGTTGTTGGTATTGCTCTTGTTATTTCTTGTGAATCTTTTGCCCTTATTCTTCTTTAGAAACTTGCTGAACTTTTTCACAATCAAGTTCATGCTTTCTTCATCTTCCTCATCACTTGAGTTTTCTTCTTTTTCCAACTTAGGTGCTGCAGCCTTTAGTGCAATTCCTTTGCTTTTTCTATCTGCATCTTCACCAATGGTTAGTTGAGATAATTCTAATTCATACTCAAGCAACTTACTAAAGAGAGCAGCCATGGTCATTTGTGAAAGATCTTTGGACTCTTTGATAGCTGTCACTTTTGGTTGCCATGCTCTAGTGAGACACTTCAAGATTTTGATGTTCAATTTCTCAACATCAAAGGTCTTTCCAAGTCCCAAAAGATGATTCATTTTGGTTCATTTTGAACATCTCATATTCATGTATCAAGGAGTGCTTTCTTGATCTCCTCACTTCTTTAGTTCCTTCATGGGTGATCTCTAGCATCTCCCACATCTCCTTGGCACTGGTACATCTAACTGTTCTGAAGAATTCATCAGAAGAAAGAGCAGAAGTTATCATATTCTTGGCTTTAAAATTATACTGAGCAATTCTCTTTTCTTCATCATTCATCTCATCCCAATCTTTGGGAATCATGTTATTATCAACAACTTTGATTGGTACCCTAGGACCTATTTCAATTGCATTCCAAGCATCTAGATCATTAGATTGAATAAAGATCTTCATTCTATTTTTCCAAAAACTGAAATGCTCCCCCTCAAATAAAGGAGGTCTGTTTAAGGAGGCACCTTCCTTGAAGGTTATTTGTGAAGTATTCATTTTTGAAAGAAAGTGATCTTCAGTAACTTTCAAGACCTAGCTTTTGATGCCAATTGTAAAATTAGGAACACTTCACACTTAACCAAGAGGGGGGTGAATTGGTTAGGCTTGGTAAATTAAAAATTTTCTTAAACAAAATCAAAGTTTTCCCTTAGGATCTTTATCACTTTTGAAACCAAGAATCCTTATCCAATCAAATGTTCAGTCCAAGGTTTCCAATAGCTCAAAATTGAATTGATAAGCAAAGCAAGACAATCAAAATGGACAAAATATAACCACTATAAAGATGAGAATCAAAACACAAAAGATTTATACTGATTCACTTCAAACACTATGAAGCTACATCCAATTTTCTTCCACTCAACAGTAGAATGGAGTTCCACTATTGCAATTTTCTGTTCTTACAAGTGATTACAAAGTCTCTCTTTATCAACCCTAGATAAAGTTCAGAAATCTAAAACACTATTAGATTCTTAGAGACAACCCCACTGAGAACACTACTCAGCACAACCCCTAGAGAAATCCTATCTCTAGTTTACATGCAAGAAACCCAATCACAATAGACAAAAAATTACATCCAAAATCAGAACGAAAATTACAGAAAAATTAAAGAGAGAAACAACCTGATGATCCAATGATTAACAATGCATATGATGGATTGACACAGGTTGAATTAGCAAATTAAATCAGCTTCCCTTAATCTTGAATGAAATCTTGCTCAAGATTGATTCACAAACTCATGATCATTGTCGTAGGAGAGCAAGCATGTAAAATCACTTTGAAAACACTTAGAAAGACTCTTAGAATTGTTATGGCTCAATGGGTATCAATATTCAATGTTGTAAAATCAAGCAAAGTGATTTCCTATTTATAACAGAAAAGCGTAATATAAATAATCGATTAAGACACGCCAAATAATCGATTGTTTTGCTTATGTAATCGATTATTCCAAGACTGTAATTGATTAAAATGTTCATAAGCTTTTTTGGAATTTCTATAACATAACAAATAATCGATTATCGCGTCTTGTAATCGATTAAGACAGAAGATACATGTTTTTCAAAATACACTAAGTAATCGATTACTGGAAATGGTAATCGATTAAAGCAGGAGCCATAGCCTTTCTGATTATACCGTTTAATCGATTACAACCTATGGTAATCGATTAAAGGAGAGAGTGGCTATTTTCAGATAAGCCAATGTAATCGATTACAGTATACTGGTAATCGATTATCCCAGCAATTCTTAAAATTCATATTAAAGCATGTTACTACTCATAGGTAATCGATTAAAAATGTTCAACAAGGCAGTTTCTAAAAACCAAAGGTAAAATAATCGATTAATTCGATATGTAATCGATTATAATGTTCATAAAAGCTTTTCCAAAATAAGTGAAGAACAAAATAATCTATTAATATGATATTATAATCGATTAAAACAACAGGTAAACTATTTTTCCAAAAACCTTTGAAACAAGTATAAAAACTTAACCAATTTATGAAAGCCTTGTGATTTTTATTAAACCATTTTAAGTTATTTGTGAATTAGAATAAATGCAAGGCTTTAGGATCATCAGAATTGCTTTTCTCTTACATTTTATCCTAATTAATCTCCAAGTTGTCCTTTGCATGTTTGAAAGATCAAAACTTGAGACTTGAATCATTCTTTGCTTATGCTTCAAGCAGCTCCCCCTGAATTCAACAGATCTTCCTGGGGTTGATTGCGTAGAACTTCATCTTCATCCTCACAAAAGGGACTAAGTTCTTCGTTAGGTAAGCCAAGCTCTATTGTAAACTTAGGCTCATTTGGTTGGGTTGATGAGGTACGTTATGTTGCAGGGGTACTCCAGTATGGGTGAGGTTGATCCTCAATAACATCAAATGTTTGTGAGTTTGACAAATTGGTGGAAAATGATGCAAAAAGAAGTTGAGTAAAAAAATATGTATTTGGTTCAAATAAATTTTCTTGTGGTTGGATTAAATAGAATGTATCTTGGGTTGCACTGGATGTATGTGAAACATGGGACTGAGGATTTGAATAATATTGAGGTTCATGATATATTGGTTGAGGGGTTAGGGTAGGAAGTGTATGTAGTTGGATGTTTGGATACAATTCAATGCATGTAACAACCTCATGTTGGCAAACAATAGAAATCATGCCTTTAATGTCTTCGTCATCAACAAGTTGCACTGCTGTAAACTTGAGCATTCAGCTCCTAACTAGTTGTGAGTATCGAAATGAAATATCGCAAACTTGGTCCAGTGGTTGAAGTAGGATTCTTTGGTGGATTTTTCTTTTGAAGGATTCAAGTGTAAGGCCTCACTTTTTTGGAAAGAACATTGGGCAGGGGCATTGAGGCATATCCCTTTCATCTATTTTGATTATTTGACCATTATAATGCACTAATCAATTGATAGATGAGGAAGACATGTTGTGTATTATGTTTGCAAAGTTGGAAGAAAGTAATAGAGAAAGAAAGTGTTGTGCGGATGTGTTAAATGATGGTGAATATGACTTGTATATATATGGGCCAGGGTTTTACGACTTAGGGTTAGGGTTTGAAGCATTGGATTCCTTAACGCACTGGAGTAAAGTAAAAGTGTCTCTAATGCACTAGCGTAAAGCAAAAGTATTTTTGATACACTGAATGTAAAGCATTGGATTCACTGACGCACTGGTGTAAGCAAAAATGTCTCTGACGCACTCGCATAAAAATCACTGAAACTTAAAGATTTCATTCCACGAGGGAAACTTTTGACACCTAGATTGTTATGTGTATCAGTTATTTTGGTTAAAATAATGTTTCTGTCCTGTAGTTTTCATGTCAATGAAGCCATTAAGACATCTTTCTGGTCTTGATTCAGCCCTAAAATGCATTAATGAATACAACAATAAACAACACATATGACGACTACAAATGATTAAATAATAAAATAGTAATCAAATAAATGACGATGGGGGTTTCTTCAAAACTCGATTCAAGGTTCATTGCTTCATCGAGGTATTGTTAGACTCTTAGCAAGTGTACCAATTTTTGTTGCAGGTTACATAATTTATAAAAGATCGTCTCCACAGGGACTTGATTTACTCAGTTAATCCAAATAAAATTTAATAGTCCAATAGTTATGTACAATGAATATAAGTGAAATTTCATGTGTTTGTAAAATAACAGAAAATACGGATATAAAGAAAATACGAAAATAATGGAATTAGTGCGTCAAAATTACGGAAACTAATAAAGTTAGTTTAATTAATTCAAGAAAAGTGTAGGATTGGATTTCATCGTTCATACCCTTAGTATTAAATTAACATTACCATGTATAAATCATTTTCTATCCTTATTGATGTACACATTAAATCACCCCAAATCGATCCCTCACATTTGAAAATCCTAAAGATATTTACTAAATATCGATCCCTCGCATATAAAATAAATATCCCAGCATTATAATCATAAACTCATGTTGTTTGCAATCAAAAATTTATGCTCCATTCCTAGCAACGTAACGTAAAGAGTAAAATCATTCAGTTCAAATCCTAAGAGTACTTTCCAGTCAAATTTAGAATTCAATTTCATGAAACTAGTGATCAAGTAGAATCAAGCATTAAGAACAGAATGAAATTACCAATAAGGAGTAGAAAAGATTCATGCATATAACAAATATTGAAAGAGATACATAAGGGTACGAAGATTACATCAAATCCTTAGGAGAAGCTAGTCAATCATTGTGAAGAGCACATAATCAACTGAAGAAATGACGAGGGAAGACATCACTGATCCTCTCCGGCAGAGTCTACTCACTAATTTCTCACTTCTCTCACTCCATCTAAGCTCCTAACTCTAATCCTCACATTCTCTCTCACTCAAAAAACATGAAACATTTTTTCATTTGCATGGCTTTTTATAGGAAATGGTGACCAGCTTAGGCCCACTCGCCCAGGCGAGTGATTTAGCCTTGTTTCACTCGCCTGGGCGAGTTAAAACTTAATCCTGAAGAACTCCACTCGCCTAGGCAAGTGTCTTCTTCATATTTTGCTCGCTCGGGCAAGTTAATACTTCATGTTGATTAAAGGTCTTTAGCCCAGACGAGTTTTGGGCTAATTTACTTGCAGAATTTTCCTATGTTGACCTTTTTGCCCCTTTTTGCTTGTCTTGATTGCTTTGGATGCTTCAAATACCATTGAAACCTATCAAAACACCGGATTTGATTGGACTAATCTTCCAAAATGTAAATAACATTTATATATGTACTAACTATAAAGCAACTAGGATTATGGAAAATTTATAATCAAATTCACTGAAATCAAAAGACAAGTGCCAATATTATATCCTGAATTTAACTATAATATGGCATTTATCAACTCCCCCTAACCTAGAATCTTGATTGTCCTCAAGCAAGGTAAGGAAAACTATAAAAAAAAGTTTAAATATGAACATGCTTTGTAAAGAATCAACTTTCCAAAAATGATTAGAACACATTTTTCAAGTAGTCAGCTATGAGAAATGCAAAACACAAAAGATGGAATTCACCAAACCAAATGAAATTAAGATAAATTTACATTTCATTTCTAAAGAACATCAAAGAAAACACTTGATTGATTCAAACAGAGGAAAACTCTCAAAAGGTGTTTAATTCTCTCACAGGTTAGTGTTTATTCTCAATTCCAACACTGATATGTCATAGATCAGTTTTGCAATTTATTTTCCATCAAATCAAAAGTACATATTTATCATGGATCTTTAGCACCTTTTAGGGTATGGCCTGGCTTTGAAAGAAATCTTGATTTTTTTGGATATTCAAAGTTACCCTAAGAATAGGAAGCAATAAAGATAAAACAATGTTATCATCACTTCCTATTTCTTTTCTTTTCTACCAAGTTATCAATATTTCTTATACCAACCTCACAATCACCCAACTTATAGAATTTTCAACATTCTGTATAATTTTATATCACAAGGAATTTTGTTTCCTTTTTCTTTTCTTCTTTTTCTTTTTCTTTTTCTTTTCTATAGCTTTAGCCACATTTTAAAACACAGTATTTTCATCACTTTAGCCATCCAAATGATAAAAGTTTCCAACAACATCCTTTTTGCTCTCCTAACCTAAGGTAAGGTAGGAAATTCTTATCCTAGGTTAGTGTTCCAACAAAATCCTAAGTGTTTTGGCTCAAAAGGGCTAGCAAATGGTAAATCATTGTATATTGGGATAGCTTTTTGGCTAATGGCTTTAAACTGTTTAAGAAGAAAGAAGGCCTAAATCATATCCATACATCATATGTCATGACAATTAGAAATTTATGTAAAATCAACTATAGAACATATCAATAGTACACTCAATGTAATTTCTGTGGGGTACACACAGTCACTTAAGCTTAAGGCCTATTTTCATGTTCAAATCGAATCAATGTTTCAAAAAGATGTTCTTTATCAGCTCCATGTAAAAGTATCTGCCTTCATTTGGTATTTGGAAAACCATTCCTTGTTTTTCATTCTCAAAGTTTCCAAAAATAATTTTGTTTGTTCTGATCCAATTTCAAAAAGTAAGTTTCAAAAACACTATCTGTTGATTCTTTCCAAAACATGTTATATTCAAGAAAAATTTTCTTTTAAGTCCCAAAAAAATTTATACATATTCTACAACTATGTTAGTAAAACAAAAATTTATAATCAAAAAAATGTGTACTTCCAAAAAGATGGAACCCTCTGTGTGCACTATCAGAGTGTGTAGTACCAAAAAGAATCATAAACGTCCACAATTATCTAAGCAAATGGTCTAACATAGTATATAAAGAAATAAAGTACTGAATTTTTCAAATATAAAGCAATAAAGAAAGCGGTAAAGAAATATTAAGAAAATATCATGGATTTTGAAGATCAATGAGATAATCAGCAAGACCATGGATCATGTCTTCATCATCAATTGCTCCTTCTCCTTCATTTGCATCTTCTTGGTCAGTCGCAGGGCCTTGATCATCCGCAGGACTTGCCTCCTCCTGAAAAATAGGCTTGTCCCCAGGCCATGCAACATTAGCTCTAAATTGGTCAGGGGTAAACTAAGGAAAGGGATTCAGATCCTGGCGATGCTAATGCAGTGTATAGTTATAGAAACTTTCATTCAGCTGCATTTGACCCCTGTAGTTGGCAGCTTGTTGATCAGCCATATGACGCATGTAAGTGTGCATCTGGAGTTTCATTCTCCGAAGGTGAGCTGAGATGGACTCTAATGGTGGTGGCTCTTGTGGTTGCTGAACCTGTCTAGCTAGGCAATATTTCTCAATGAAAGCCCTGCTGATAGGAGGTCAGATGGCTTTAGAAGGTAGTACCTGCACTCCATAAAATTTACACAAATCGGTTATCAAAGCTGGAAATTCGAGTGCTTTGTTGGACGTCTCCGGGTTCAGAGGATGTCTAGGAGGCTCTGTAATGACAAACTAATTAATAGCATCTGAGATCAACTGGGCCACATTAATACTGATTTGTTCTATGCAACTAAACACTAGATGACATTTTGGTATAGTCAAATCAGAATTATGGTCACTTGGGAGGACATTGCTGAGGAGAAAAGTCATCCAGATTTGGGTTAGAGTATTCATATTAATTCTCATCAGTCTTACCCTATTACCTACAATGTTACGAGCAAAATCACATCCTGGGGAACAGAGTAACTGAGTGATAGCCTCATCATCAAAACCTGAAAGGATGTTCCTCCTAGTAGTGTATTCGCAGAATTGTCCATCTTCCAAGATTAGTGGATTTCCTAAAAATTGATTAATGGCATTAGTATCATAAGAAATCCACTGGCCACACACTTGATAACGTTGATCAAGAACGCCTTTCTTAGTAGGCCAGGCATTAGCATAAAATTCCAAGACAACTGCAGGGTCAAATTTTTGCATTGGTGTTGCAAGTTGCCTCTAGCTTCTCCTAGTGATCTCTACTGTGAACTCCGAATATTCACTTTCCATCAACTGAACTCTTCGTTCTTTGAGGAAAGAATAATCTTTAATCACTTCAAAGCATTGTTGGTGTTCCTTACTACGAAACCTCTGAGCATCAAAGATAAAGCCTGCAGGAGGTGCTGAGCTTGAACCTTCTCCTGTATTCCTAGCTCTTTTTGTGGAAAGTTTCTTAGGAGCCATCTGAAAGAATCTCAATATTGAACTGAAAGAAATATGATAAGTCATTTCAACCAAATACCAATATAGCTTTTCAGATTTCCCAAATGAAATCAACATCATTTAATAATCAACATCATTCTCCAAATCAAATTTCCTAAATTTTTCAGCCTTCAAACAATGCATGTATCATGTGAATAATTCAATCAATTGGAACAATTTTACACATGTTACTCCAAGGTTTAATTCAAACAAATGTAGGCTTTGTGAAAAATGAACTTAGGTCCTTTAAACATTGAAGACATTGTTTGACATTTCATTAGTAATTCAAAGTCATGCACAAAGGTCTTTTTTCATGAATTACTGAAACCTAGCATTCATTCAAACTATCTAACATGTTCAAGGAGTAAAATTCGTGTAAAGAGAAGGAATAAAGCATGGCTGTTTCGTTGAGGCATTTCACCGAACAGTTGGTGTGCACACAATTTGGTACATGAATTTGAAGGAGGCTATACAAATATGATACAAAAATTCATAGAATAACTAGCAGAACAGAGATACTACAACATATTCACAAAAAGAAAATAGAAATTGCTTTGAATGTTATGTCTACATTAAACCCTATATTGAAAATAAAACACACTAACCATAGGTAGCATTTACATGAAAATTAAAGGCAAGAGTATACTTACTTGAAAGAAAGTAATGTGGTGTGTGGAATATGGTGTAATGGGCAATGGCCTGGGCGATTTTTGGAGAAGAAAACTAGGTCACAGCAAGGGAGAAAAAGAGATAAAAAGTGATGGCCAAAAAATTAGGGTGAAATTTGATTTCACCCCTTCTAGTTTTATATTCCAGATGTAGGCTTGCCAAGGCGAGCATTTTAATTTGGTCATGGTTAACTCGCCTGGGCGAGTTAAACATTTTTTTAAAAACAAAAACTTAATATTTTTAAACTATTTTAAGAATGTAGATTTATACTAATCTATAGTCATATTTACTATAATTAACCTATACCTCAAAACATATATTTATAAGTATAATGTTTTAATAAAACCTTTTAATTTTAAGTAAAGTTATATAAATGCACCACATGATATATAAAGCATAGATAAAAGAAAGGTTAGAATGTACTAGCTTGCCTCCTAGAAGTGTTTCTTTATCATTATTTTAGTTGGACGCCTTTGTTGTAGCTCAAACTTCCTGCAATTGGACCACAGTGGTGAGTCTTTCAACATCACCACCAAAGTAGTGTTTGATTCTGCTACCATTTACAGTCCATGTCCTCTTTGTGGCTGGTTCTTCTAGTATTGTAGCTCCATGTGGCATGACTTCACTGATGATGAATGGTCCAGACCACTTAGATTTCAACTTACCCGGGAACAATCTCAATCTAGAGTTAAATAACAAAATATGTTGACCAGGTTGAAAATTCTTTTTCAAAAGCTTTTTATCATGATAAATTTTAACTTGTTACTTATAAATCTTAGAATTTTCATAATCTTGAAACCTCAATTCTTCCAATTCATGGATTTGGAGCTTCCTACGTTCACCTGGTGCATTCAAATCAAAATTAAAAAATTTCAATGCCCAATAAGCTTTATATTCTAACTCAACAGGCAAATGAAAAGATTTATCATAGACCAATTGAAAGGGTGTGAGTCCTTTAGGAGCTTTGTATGCTGTTCTGTATGCCTACAGAGCTTCATCTAACTTTTGAGACCAATCCTTCCCTGATTGAGCAACTGTTTTCTCCAAGATCTTTTTGATTTCTCTATTAGAAACTTCAGCTTGCCCATTGGTCTAGGGATGATAAGGTGAGGCTACCTTGTGTCTAACACTATAGTGTTGGAGAACCTTCTTGAGTTGGACATTATAGAAATGAGATCCTCCATCACTTATCAACACTCTTGGTATACCAAATCTTTTCTCCATTGTAATGGCCTCCATAAGGTGAACTATGGCAATGCCACAATATGTTTCTTGCATCCCCCTGAGTTACTCATCTTCTCAGGAGATTATCTGCTCCAATTTTAAAGAGGTAAGGATCATCCCACACAAAGTATTTAGCATCTCTGAAAAACTTCTTTCTCTAGTGCCAAGTGTAATCACCAGGAATTGCACCAGCTGCTTTGAAATTAGCCATCTCTGCAAACCATGGTCTTTTTGAAATATTGAATAGCTTTTCATCAGGAATTCTTCTTGAATTTCAGGACCTTGTGTGGTTACTTCATCATTGGTAAGTCTGGAAAGATGATCAACTACATGATTTTCACTCCCCTTCTTATCTTTGATTTCTAGATCACATTCCTGTAAGAGTAGAACCCAACGGATAAGTCTGCGTTTAGAATCAGCTTTAACTAGCTAATATTTTATAGCAGCATGATCAGTAAAAACCACAACCTTAGATCCTATCAAATAAGATCTAAATTTTTTCAAAGCATACACTACTGCAAGCAATTCTTTCTCAGTTGTTGCATAATTAATTTGAGCTTCATCTAAAACTTTGCTTGCATAATTTATAACATGGAAAATTTTATTTTTCCTTTGACCCAAAACTGCTCCTACAACATAGTCACTTGCATCACACATTATTTCAAAATCGAGTGTCCAATTTGGTGCAGTGACTATGGGTGCAGAGACCAATTTTTGTTTCAAAGTCACAAAAGCTTTAAAACAAGAATCATCAAAATGAAATGAAATTTCTTTGTTCAAGAGATTGTTCAATGGTTTGGCAATCTTAGAAAAATCCTTGATGAAACTCCTGTAAAATCCAGCATGTCCCAGAAAACTTTTGATGCCTTTGACATTTGTTGGTGGAGGCAATTTTTCAATGACGTCCACCTTGGCTTTGTCAACTTTAATGTCATGCACAGAGATCTTGTGACCCAATACAATACCTTCAATCACCATAAAGTGACATTTCTCCCAATTAAGCACAAGATTTGTTTCAATACATCGCTTCAAAACAACATCTAGGTTAGACAGGCACAAATCAAAAGAACCAAAAACTGAAAAATCATCCATGAATATTTCAATAATTTTTTCAACAAGATCAGAAAAAATAGCAAGCATGCATCTCTGAAATGTAGCAGGTGCATTACAAAGACCAAAAGGCATTTTCCTGTAAGCAAAAACATCGAAGGGACAAGTAAAAGTTGTTTTCTCTTGGTCTTCAGGATCAACATTAATTTGATTGTATCTTGAATAACCATCAAGAAAACAGTAATATTGTTGACCTACTAGTCTCTCCAACATTTGATCCATGAAAGGTAATGAAAAATGATCCTTTCTGTTGGCTTTATTGAGCTTCCTGTAATCAATGCACATTCTCAAACCCGTAACAGTACGAGTTGGAATAAACTCATTTTTATCATTTTTAACAACAGTCATACCACCTTTCTTGGGTACTACCTATACAGGGCTTACCTGCTAGCTATCGGAAATAGGATATATCATTCCAGCCTCCAGTAGCTTGACTACTTCATTTCTGACAACTTCTTTCATGGTTGGATTGAGACGTCTTTGAGGCTGAGATACAAGTTTATAATCCTTTTCCATTAAAATTCTATGCATACAATAAGGACTAATACCTATTAGGTCTGATAAGGTCCTACCAATGGCTTCTTTGTTTTCCTGCAAAACTTTACCAGTTTCTTTTCTTATTCTTCAGAAAGATTTGCATTAATGATCATTGGTTTCTGGGAATCACCTGCAAGAAAAACATATTTTAAATGTGAAGGTAATACCTTTAGTTCCAGCTTTGATTCCTCTTTTTGCGTATCTTCCTTCAATTCTTCAAAGAGAGATTGGCGATAAGGAATTTCTTTGCAAGAATTCAGCTGTTGAAGACACTCTGATTTTTCTTTATCTTCACATTCATCTCCGTCTTTGACTGCTTCGGTCAGTGCTTTCTCTAAACCATCTTTTCTGTGAATCAATCTTTTAGAGTCAGAAATCACCTCATCCAGAACATCGACTCTAAAACAATCTCTTTTATCTATCAGACATTTCATGGCTTCAAGGACATTAAATTGCACTTCATCATCTTGTACCCACACGATGAGTTTTCCTTCATCAACATCAATCAAGACCTTAGCAATTTTCATGAAAGGTCTGCCAAGAATCAATGGAACTTCATTGTCCTCATCCATATCTATCACTACAAAGTTGACTGGAAAGAAGAATTTGTCAACTTTTTCACCAACACATCTTCAATAATGCCATAAGGATGCTTAAAAGTTTTGTCAACTAGCTGCAAAGTCATCCTTGCTGGTCTGATTTCCACATCTATTATCCGTTTGATCATGGATAGTGGGATGAGGTTGATGCTTGCACCTAAATCAAGAAGTGCCTTTCCCACTGATAACCTCCCAATAGTCACAGGAATTGTGAAACTACCAAGATCTCTGGATTTTTCTAGAATGGTCTTTTGGATAATTGCACTGCAACCTGCATCTAACTCTATTGTTTCATCATCCATGTATCTTTTCTTCTTTGTAAGTAGATCCTTCATGAATTTGGCATATGTTGGCATCTGCTCCAATGCTTCAGAGAATGGAATGTTAATTTGTAGCCATTTGAAAATATCTAAGAAGTGCTTATATTGCCTTTCCTTTGCTTTCTTTGATGGAGCATGTGGATAGGGCATATGCTGAACTAGTGGAGGCGTTAGCGTAACTTTGCCTTTATTAATTGTTTCGTGCTTCTCCTCTTCATTTACTATTTTCTCTTTAACTTTTTCTTTCATCACCACTTCATCATTTTTTTTCTTTTTCAACTCATTTCTTTTCCTTATTTTTTTCTACAACTCCTTCATTTTTCTTTTTTATCATCCTTCAAACCAACCACAGTCTCCCTCCTTGTTGTGATTAACTTACATTGTTCCTTTGGATTGACTTGTGTGTTTGCTGAGAAACATCCACCTCCGTGCTCAGAGAGTTATTTTGCGAGTTGTCTAACCTGAACTTCAAGATTTTTTATGGAAGCATCAATGTTCTTTTGATTGGTGATGGACATCTGCATAAACTGAGTGAGAGTGTCTTCCATTTTTGACAATCTATCAGGTTGAGCTTGTTGTTGTGGACCCCTGTTTGAAGGACCTGTATAATAATTATTAGAAGGACCTGCATGTGAGTTGTTAGTAGGACCTGAAAAAAAGGGTTAGTGGGAGCAGTATATGCATTATTATTTTGTCTCCAACCATATGGTTGATTTGAACCTGGACCACCTCGATAGCCTTGGTAATTTCCTTGGAAGTTTTGCTGAAGTTTGGTCTGATCTGCAAATAATGAGCCTCCTCTTCCGGTTGACAATCACCAGGTGCTGCACAGTGGCCATTTTGGTGTGCTCCACCACAAAAATCACATTTCAGAATTTGTTGGACTTGATGAGGTGTGTGTTTTCTGTGATCCTCCTTGTTGAAATTGTTGAGGAAGTTGGCCTATTTGTTTTGTTAATGCCTCTATTTATTGTGTTAACAATTTATTCTGAGCTAGAATGACATTTTGAGTATCCAGCTCCATTTTACCTTTCCTCTGCATCATAGATCTATCATGGTTTGATTGGTAATCACTGGCTGCTATGGAGTCAATGATTACAATTGCTTCCTCCGGACTTTTTGACATCATAGTACCTTCGGCTAAGGCACCAAGAATAATTTTTGTTTTGAGGTCTCAAACCATTGTAGAAAATATGTAATTGTGCAACATCATCAAAATTGTGGTTTGGGAACCTCCTAATAATGATATGAATCTCTCTCATGTCTCACAGAGAGGTTCATCCGCTCCTTGGGAAAAAGTAGCAATTGCTGATTTTGCACTTATGAATCTAGATGGAGGAAAGAATCTAGCAATGAATTTTTCCTCTACTTCTTCCCACGTGCTGAGACTTTTGTTTGGTTGGGATTGAAGCCAAGTCTTTGCTTTACTTGTCAAAGAAAATGGGAAAGCTTTGAGATAAACAGCTTCAACATCTTCGTCAAAAGCTCCCATAGTACTGCATAACTCCATGAAAGTAGACAAATATGTGTACGAATCCTAATGATCGATTCCAGCAAAGGGAAGTGAGTCAATTAGACTGAGTAGGGCTGGCTTCAGTTCTACAAGTTTACTATTGAAAGGACGGATGGCTATGTTGTTGTAATGCTTTGGTCCTTATTGGTAAGCATAGTCACCAAGAGTCCTCCTTGGTGGTCTATTTTCTTCTCCCCCTCGATCAGCCATATTATCAAGTATGGGTGGCTTTTTTGATGAAGGAGAATCAATAGACAAAGTTTCCCTGGGTGACTTATTGGCTTTTTGTTTCTTTTTCTTCCTGTTTTTCCTTTCTATTTTGGTAATTTCTGGATCAAACAAAGGTTTATCTGCAGAAAACTTACCTCGCATAAAGGAAAAAGAACAAACTACAATATCCCGTAAGCACCAAGATTAAAATATAACAAAAGAAAATTTATACAAGCATCAAAGTAAAATAAATAAGGAAAAGTCCTACTAAACTAAAAAATTAAATCTAAAAAAACTGAGTAAGTGACTCAAGTCCCCCGGCAACAGCGCCAAAAATTTGTTACACTCTTGGCAAGTGTACCAATTGTCGTTGCAGGTTACAAAATTTATAAAAGATCGTCTCTACAGAGACTTGAGTTACTCAATTAATCCAAATAAAATTTAATAGTTCAATAGCTATGTACAATGAATATAAGCGGAATTTCATGTGTTTGTGAAATAACAGAAAATATGGAAATAATGGAATTAGTGCGTCCAAATTACGGAAAATTAAAAACTAATAAAGTGAGTTTAATTAATTCAAGAAAAGTGTAGGATTGAATTTCATCATTCATACCCTTAGTATTAAATTAACATTAACATGTATAAATCATTTTCTATCCTTATTGATGCACATATTAAATCACCCCAAATCGATCCCTCGCATTTGAGAATCCTAAGGATATTTACTAAATATTGGTCCCTCGCATACAAAATAAATAACCTGGCATTATAATCATAAACTTATGTTGTTTGCAATCAAAACGTTACGCTCTATTCCTAGCAACGTAATGTAAAGAGTACAATCATTCAGTTCAAACCCTAAGAGTACTTTCTAGTCAAATTTAGAATCCAATTTCATGAAACTAGTGATCAAGTAAAATCAAGCATTAAGAACAGAATGAAATTACCAATAAGGAGTAGAAAAGATTCATGCATATAACAAATATTTAAAGAGATCATAAGGGTATGAATATTACATCCAATCCTTAGGAGAAACTAGCCAATCATTGTGGAGAACACACAATCAACTGAAGAAATGATGAAGGAAGACATAACCGATCCTCTCCGGCAAAGTCTCCTCACTAATTTCTCACTTCTCTCACTCTATCTAAGCTCCTAACTCTGATCGTCATGCTCTCTCTCACTCCAAAAACATGAAACATTTCTTCATTTGCATGGCTTTTTATAGGAATTGGTGACCAGCTTAGGCCCACTCGCCCAGGCGAGTGATTTAGCCTTGTTTCACTTGCCTAGGCGAGTTCAAACTTAATCTTGAAGAACTCCACTCGCCCAGGCGAGTGTTTTCTTCATATTCTGCTCACTCGGGCGAGTTAATACTTCATGTTGAAGAAAGGTCTTTAGCCTAGGTGAGTTCTAGGCTAATTTACTTGCAGAATTTTCCTATGTTGACCTTTTTGCCCCGTTTTGCTTGTCTTGATTGCTTTGGATGCTTCGGATACCATTGAAACCTATGAAAACACCGGATTTGATTGGAATAATCTTCCAAAATGTAAATAACATATTTATATATGTACTAACTATAAAACAACTAGGATTAGAGCAAATTTATAATCAAATTCACTGAAATCAAAAGACAAGTGCCAATATTATAATCCTGAATTTAACTAAAATATGACATTTATCAGGTATTCATCCAAACCCTGTAAATTCAAACAGCTAGCAAAAATTGGTAGTGATTGTGAACATGTTTATGTGGGTGGTTCTGCGGTAATAAGATATAATTAAAGGCATGTGAGGTTGGAGTTTCTTGAATATATTAAACATATTAATTATGTCCTCATCATATTTTAGTATGCATGCCCTGTACTAAAAACAATCACCAACAAATGATTCAGGACATCGAAAATGTATATCCATGACAACTTTACCATTTGGTAGAGTAATCTTGTTTCCAATAGTTTGTTTCAAGGCATCAAGCGACATTCTGTTGTCAAGTTGAACGATTTTTGGTGAATCACTTGCAAACTTTGAACCATGTTTAGTTGTTATGATGAAGCCATTGTAATACATAATTGCAGTGACTGATGATGAAGTCATGTTTTAGGGTTTAGGGTCTGATTGAGGTGATGTATCAAATTTCCTGAATGGAGACTATATTTATAATATTAAATGACTTGTCACATGAACTTTAAAAAGAATGTCCATGATCCCATCGATGAAATCAATGGCCTAGATAACAACAATTGGAGCAATGAATGTTGAACAACTAAGATCCCACTGACAAAATCAACAGCCTAAATAACACTGCTTAAGCAACAAATGTTGAATAACAAAGATCCCATCGATAAATTGTGTTATTATTAATTTTTTTTCTATAAATATAATGCATGTATTACCATCATATACACTCACTTTCTCTCATTCTCATATATCCTTCTTTAACTTCTTCTTGGCGTTAGTACCAACGTCTAAACCATGGAATCTACAACTGCTATTCTTTTTGGAAAACAACACCTTCATAGATCTGGAGAAATATGTAATACAATATGTTTAATTGAATGTTAATTTTATTATGATTTACAAATATTCATGTTATTATTATTTTGATTTCTACAAGTAACATTGAAAGTAAGAATGCATGTTCCATGATGTTCATGGAACATGTTCATGAGGGTGAAAAATAAAATTTTTTATTTTGTTCTTCGTTGCTGAACCCGTAACTCCTTACGACCCTCATGAAACTTGTTTAGAATCTACTCATTAAAATGCTAGGATTTTAGAAATACTTTTTTGATTGCTTGAAAGGCTTCAAAAGGATGATGCCCTCCAATGATGATCCACACGATTGTACCTTGAATGCTTGAGCTTCTCTTTCTTGATCCTCCTTCACTTGTTTGGTTGCTAGGCAATGGAAAGGTGGAGGCTTCAAGTGTTTGGTTTATTACTCAAGACAAAAGATGGTTCTTGAGCTTAGGTAAGGTTGCAATAGTGGAGGAGAGAAGATGATGAAGAAGAAAGAAAAAAAAAAAAAAGAACTTTGGTTCTTGAAAGAACATTAGCACATAACATAAGAGTGCAGTGCTATTTATCCTAAGAGCCTATTATCTTGTAATCTTATTAGGATCAAAATCCTAACTCAATCACTAAAAATCAGTCCAAGGATCTATAAATTCAAAATTGAACCTTTCATCATCATATCCCTTTGGTTGTTGCTTTATCTATTTTATTTAAATTAGTAATTCAAATAAAAAAGTTGTTGAAAGAAACATTATCCTTACAACCTAACCTCTTGAATTCAAAATTCAAATTTAAATTTCAAACATAAAATTAAAATTCAAATACAAATTCAATTTTTGTCCTATTTCATAATTTAAATTTAAATTTGAATTCGAAATTCAAAATTTCAAAATTCAAAATTCAAAATTCAAATTCAAATTTTGAATTTACCCAAAACTCATTTTGGTCAAGTCAGCTTCTTGACTTACTAGGACTCATGGGCCAAGAACTTATTTGGCCTTTTTAACACATTTGGGCCTGTTAGTGTAGAAACCAATTTCTCACTAATAGCCCAAATGGGACGCAAGCTTTAATTAGACTTGGAGTCCAACTCTAACCCAATTACACCTTTAGTCTTGAAAAAGCCCAATACCTATTATTGGTCCAAACTTGCTAGTTACAAGCAATCAAGAACAACCTTTTGTGTGTGATCCATTAGGCCCAATTAGTCATTGACGTAAATGAACCTTTACCAATTAAACTCCTTTAACGGGCCCAATTCATTTAATGACCATATAAGATACTAGTAATGCTCTACGACCCTATAACTAATTGAGTTGATTAAGTGATCTACCTTTCTGATTTGGGTACCGTGCTTACACCATTTCTCATATCGCCATTCACATTTAGTCGACAGCAAGGATAAAGTATCATCTCTCATAGTTGACTAAATATAGCTTTTCAAAAAACTATGAATCTTCTTCTATTGACTCCTCATGATCTTTTACTATGCATAGATTCTCAAGTCAACTAGAAGTCATCCAAGCCATACCGATCTTATGAAAGACTAATCCCTTGTAAGGACTATATGAGTCCTTTCAGCATGTCCATCTTCACTCATGTATTCAAGTAATACTCAAGAGTACATTGTTCTCCCAATTTTCGGGCGGATAGAGTTGTATAGTCAAAGTATAACCCTAGGACATAGTGTTCGATGACATCCTCAATTCTAGGATGATCGGCACTATCAAACGATGGGAGTCTTTACAAATCCAATGATACTTTAAAGAGTCCTTGTGGAGTCTCTCGGCGGGTTAGTTCGACGCCATCTATTCTCCAACAGATCCACCCACGACATTAGCTAAGGCATCACCATGTCTGCATTCCATGAGGTCCCTACCTTATATCTATATACATGTAGAAGATGTCGTACTAGTCCTTTTTGAGATCACCAATGCGCTTTCCCTTTCTTAGTGATTCAAGACTAGGAACTCATTTTAGGTAATAGACATTTAGTGTCCTTGAGTCCTCACGGTCATGATCCCTATCATTAATCCTCGAGAGAACACTTGTTCTATTCCTAGGACTTTTATCTTTAAACACATATTACTATAAAATATAGGCGAGACATAAATATGATAAAGATAAACTTTGCTCAAATTTATCAACCATGAAATACTAAATAACAAGGAGTGTTCATCTGATGAAACATATTGTCTCTAGGACACCTAAATACTAACAAACATGTGATGTAATCCAGTCATATGCTCAAGCTATGCCTTCTCTAGATCCCAGTATTGAATCTTTGTTGGTTCAAGTTGGGTTTTCAAATGTTGCAAAGCTCGGACAGATTAATATCGACAACTCTTTAGTGACTGCTTTGGTTGAAAGGTGGAGACTTGAATCACACACGTTTCGTCTTCCAGTTGATGAATGCACAATCACTTTGGAAGATGTTGTTCTTCAACTGGGTTTATGTGTTGATGGAAAACAAGTTACTAGCCCAACATATTATGATTGAGAATAAATTTGCGCAGAATATGTAGGTGGTGTTCCCCCAACAATGCACTAGTGGGATCAACACTAAAACCAGAATGGTTAAAAGAAAACATATTGACTCTCCCAGCAGAACCAACACTACAAAAATTAGCAGCCCATTGTAGGGCATACATTTTAGGGTTGATTGGTGGGGTCTTGATGCCAAACAAGTTAAGAAATAGAGTTCACCTGATATATCTACCTCTGTTAATGGATCTTAAATAGGCTGGATGTAATACCTTGAATTTTTAAACATATGATTAAGCATGTGTTAAGCTTAGGATTAAGCTTGGGATGGAGGAAATATAATTAGGCCTTGGAATCCCTTGGAAGGAGGTTTAAATGCTTGAAATAGAGTTGAAATAGGCTGTTCTGGCCTGCGGCGCGACCCACGTGGAGTGCGGCGCGACCCGCGCCATATGTATAAATA
>PYAF01003428.1:58614-136807 GCA_007407185.1 Glycine tomentella | reverse complement strand
AATTAACTAACAACAAATGCAAAATAAAATTTTATTTTTGTATAAATTAATATAAATAAATAATTTTTTTAATAAAACAAATAACAAAAAAATAAAATAAAAATAAAATAGTTAAGAAATTAATTTTCCATGAACTGATTTCTCACTTGTTACATTAATTTGTATAATTTGAGTAAATAATTAATTTTTATATATTTTTTGGGTAAAAAAAAATCAGCGTTTCTAATATATATATATATATATATATATATAACACATAAAAATCATAATTAATGGCAGTGATCTAGTTTCATTTTAATATTATTTTAATTATAATTTCATTATAATTTTTCTGGACATCTATTAAATTATTCTAATACATTAATAAAAAAAGTAAAAATAATTAAAAGGATACTCCTAAAAAGTTAGAGATGTAAGACATTAAGATTGGACTGAAATTTTGAATGATCCATGTGCTTGATTTTCACATGTAGGCTAACAAGGATTATGTTGATTTGGTGAAGGAAGAAAGAGGGAGGAGGAGAGATGTCAAGTGTTTGAATTTATTATTAACAAAAACTTAACAATTAATGATTAACATTTGTCGTATAAAAACAGGCTACCAAAGAAACTTAACTAGTGATCTTCAATTTCAAGGTTTAGTAGAAAAAATGTGTTTTTAGTTTTTATACTTTCTGCGAAATGTGGTTAAGGTCCCCTTGTTTTATATTAAGGAATTTACCCTTCAATTTTTTTATTATAAAATAACATGTAGATTTAGACCTTAACTTTAAGAAAACGTGATGAAGAAATGAAGGACTAAATCCGCATGATTCTAAAGTTTGAATCCCCTACGTTGAGGCCTCCTGGTCTTTGTGTTATGTATAGTGTTAGTTGAAGAACCAACAAGACTAAGGTGGGGATGAGAGCACGTAATGAGATCAGTGGTAGTGGGTATGATCAATAGGATGATATATGGCAATGATAATGGACAGAAATCCTATCTATCATAATTATAACACCCCTTATTATTATTAAGAATTTTTTTAAAAAAATTTGTGGAATAATTTAAAAATTTGACTATTAATATCACCTTCAGAATGGAGGTAAATGTTGCAAGTGAACTTTATCACAATCAAGTATCTCCAACAATACACTAATTTGATATATAATTTTACAAAATCACATAGTAAAAAAAAGAAAAAAGTCCATATTATACTGTTACCGTGCCTCCGTTTTAGACTGTGGTTTACTTGGACCTTGCCCAATAACTGATCCCACACTGAATAATAAAGATATTAGAAAATATTTCACAAACCTGATTATTCTTCTCGAGCACTGACGTCTGAAACCAAACATACACACCTGTCAAGGCTGCAATCCCAGCTTCTTAGCCAATATAATTGGTCTTCCTTGTTCTCTTCTTCAAAGCTCTTCTCCAACAGATGAACCTAACTATATATCAATCATAAAACAGTGTCACATGTAAATATTGGATGCAACAATATATATTAATCTAAAAAACCAAGAAAGTAAAAGCCTTATACAATATCTCTCTTATCAGTTTCATCTAGGCATCCCCATAGTATTCAGTAAATATTATTAGTCGAGGCTAAAAAGAGATAAAACTTTGACAAGGTATAAATATTTGAATGCATGCTTATGTTGAACTTGTATGTTATTCTGTTACTTAGACCAATTCTTTGCTCACCGTCAATACAATAAGGGTTACATATTTCCTCAGCTATCTCTTGCAGGTGTGATGCGCTGCTAGAGTTCCATCCACCAACTGCTAACATAAGATTTTGATCTTCTTCCACCAGTTTGTATATAACATATTGTCGCGCGCACCTGAAAGAAAATTCAATTTAGCTGTAGATTAGACTTGAAGAATACAAATTTAAATAGTGATATTACAATTTTATATTTGGTTTAATAAAAAAAAATACAAACATGAAATACTTGCTCATCAACCAACACCATTTCTATTGCATATGGGTGAGAAGGGTCATCAATAGGAAACATATTTCATGCGCATTACCCTAACCTTAAGCCTCCAACTTTGTTTTTCATTGGTCACACTTGCAACTGCATCATATTCGGAAGCCATTATAACGTGTCTTTTCTATCTAACAGATATAGGGTCACTTTATTTAAATTTATTTGTTGAAATAAACATTTATTTTAATATAATAAATAATTTTTTATTTTTCTAATGTATTTGTTTAAACTACTTCTATTAAAAAAAATGTAATTTTTTTACTTATTTTAAAAAGTAAATCTTATCTACTGGTTAAAAACACGCTTATATTTTAAAGTTTTTTTTAAGTTTAAACAAACCCACCAGTAATTAAGAACCTTAAGCTTTGGTGATATGGTGTAAAAAGAAACCTATTTATAGATCATACCATCTACCAATACCAAAGTCTAGGCGGGATTTACTATAGACTTAGAAATTTGAATTCGAATTCAAATATATTACCTTCTGCAATCAACATGGTTTCACCATCTGCAATTACGATTCTGCATTATTGAAAGTATGAAATCAGATTATCAAATAATCAGATAATAGAGACTCAAATGTAGAAATATATAGAAATAAGAAAAGGCACGCCAAAACACATCTTTCATCTAGGCACCAGTGTAGTACCATTATCTTTGAAGAAACAACAATTGTTGCACTCTCCAAAATCAAACCATAATATATAGCAACCAGTTGTTCTAATTAACAAGCAGTATGACTGAGAAGAGTTTTAGAAATAAAGCACCAGATAAGGAATACTGCTACATGGGTAATCCAAGCATATATATTAATATACAATTTTACAATACGTGAGAGTTGGTCAATGCAAAAAGAAGTCGTGATTAATTATTGTCATGTTGAAAAAAAAATTGTACATATTTTCACAAATCCATTAAAAGTTGAGTTATTTTACAAGTTAAAAAAATTGCTCGGAATAATTAAATTTGCAACCTTAATTTAAGGGAGACAGGGTCGACAAACAAATGAAGCAAAAGCAAAATTGTGGACACCAAACTAGCTAGTAAAAGTCTCCCTATTTTATCCAAAAATCAAGTAATGTTATATGTTAAGCATAAAAATTATTGCCACACTATATATATGAAGACAACCTCATTAACCTTCCGAAAGAAACTGTAGGCACTTCCCAGTTTTAGTTGCATGCATCACCGTTTATAGAAGATTTTATTATTTCATGATATTTATTATAACAATTCTGCCTATAAAAGGCATCGATCTACTTGCATGTGTATTGTTGAATCAACTTTCAAGTTAAATGAAATGGTAGTGAGTTAAATGCTTCCTCTACAACTGTGTAACAGTTTTAATTAGTGTGTTTATTAAATGTTATCATGAATGCGCTGAGCAAGAAAGCCCCAGACCCAAGAACTAATATATTAATTAAGGATTGCAAATTGTTTACAGCATTATCCTCCATAATGGATTGTAAAGCAAAGTTAGGAATTGAAGCAAAGAAAATACAATCCCTACTAATTGATAGACCATACTTGGCAAAACAACTCATCTTTGATTTTGCAATCTCATGACCCAACTCGTGAAACTGGCCATGCTGAATTAAAGCTTCATTAATCTCATTGACTGCATCAACAGAATCTGATTCCACCCTCAAGTGCTGAATCCCATTATCCAAAGCCATTTGCATATACTATACCAAATGGCCCATATATAATTCATATTCCAGGACATAACAATTACCAAGCCTTTTTGAATAAGCTTGGATAAAATCACCTTTGCTATTGCAGGTCACACCATCACAAGAAGAAATAGCTACCCTGTGACAAATGGCTCCATCACAATTAAGCTTATAAATCTTCTTATGGTGTAGGACACGGAGTGCCATTTAGCTTGTGCAGTGTAAACTTGATTGAGAGAAAAGGAGAAAATTAGAGAGAGATTTTAAATGCTCATGGTATTGAATTGTGTTTGGTCTTTTGTGATTACAGAATGCATATTTATAGTGTTTGTCTACGTGGCATAATTGGCCATGTGGAATCTATTACAAGTATTTGCATTAGAGCACTTCTTACTTAAATCAACTTTTTGAGTATGTAGCTGGCTATAATATCTAAGTCGGTCTTCATATGCTTAGAGTTCATGTCACATGTCATAGACATGTAAAGTTAATATTTACTTAGGAATAAATCTCACAAGGAAAACACCACCAAGTATGGCCATCGTCGCAGCTTTTATTCGTTTCCCTTGGCTGCATCAATATCAGGTTCTCAACGCTAACCTGAATATCATGAATAAGAGCTCTAGTCGGTCTGTTCACAGCATAATCAGATACAAGCTTTTGACGAATAACAAGCTCGTTCCTTCTCCACCAAATTCGGTCCAGTGACTCACAGAAAATTATGTTGCTCCCTCATATTCTGATATTAATTCTCAGCCAATCATCAATGTCTTGCTTGAAGAAAAGGGACTGATCATTAACCTTTAGCAACTTCCAGATCTTTTAATTAATTTTAATAGTTTCTGGAGTTAAATTGACAATATCTTTAATTTGAAAGACTTGAAAATATCAATTTACTCATATTTTATTATCAGTAAAATAATATTTTATCAATTAATGGTCTCTAAAACACAGTTTAAGTTTAATATTTTCATATTCTTACATTCACAAAATACTCAGTTCTTCTTAAGCTTAACTCGATTGCTTCTCTAATCTTCGGTGCTCTAGCCTCTCTATGGAAGCAATAGGTAATACAAGTTACTGTCCCATTGTTCTATGAGGAACTTATTTTAACCTTTAAGTTCCCGGTTTTGTCCGTGCATATATGTTATTAGTGTTTCAGTTGTGCAGATGTGGTCTATTGGAGTACATTTGTGAGTAAAGTCTCTCATCGAATAAGAATGAGTACATCATATAAGTGAGGAAAAAATTCATAAATTTAAAATTTAAGATTTTGAATTAAAGTGTAATGTCAAGTTCATTATGTGATTGCTTAAGGCTCAATATTTACCCCTAAGATGCACAACATTGTCACAATCTCAGTTAGGGCAATTACATCATGTTGTGGTCGTGGGGTGCAACCACAATTTGTTACTTATTAAATAAGCAAAGTGTTCTGACTTGTTATATGATTCCCTTTTTGTTGCCAGTACCCTAATTCAAAAATGTTATCACAAAAAACTCAAAACTAATAACAACTATTAATTAGTAAACCAAAACCAGAGAATACGCATCATTCCTTGATTAGTAGATCATCAATCGAGTTACAATAGTGGCTACATTTGGCAGTTTCATAGAGGCAAAAAAACTTTTACATTCCAATTCAACATCCAAGATAAATACTATAGGATACATGCAAACCCGTACAACATTGATCTCGAGACACAGGCATGGCCATGTAAAGATTGCAGTGGATATCTCCATTCAAATTGGAGTGGATAACTTCATAAGCATAAGAAAATATATTAAAGAAGTGGTATTCAAGGAACAACAATTTTTTGAAGAAAGGCTTATATAGGTTTTAACAAATGAAATTTGTTCTGGTATAGGCTTGATCATAAAAATGAAAAATGGCTATGGAATAGGTTTGGAAATTGGAATAGGTGGAGGCTTTTTAACATATGGAAATGGCTTTGGTATAGGTTTCATCACTGGAGGAATAGGTAAAGGCTTTTTCACGAATGGAAATGGCTTTGGAAAAGACTTGAATGTTGGGACAGGAATTGGTTTAACCGTTGGAACTGGCTCGGGTACAGGCTTAATTGTTGGAATAGGTAGAGGTTTTTTTAGTAATGGAAGGGGATTTGGGACTGGCTTAAACACTGGGATAGGAATTGGCTTTGGTATAGGCTTAATTACTGGAATAGGTAGAGGCTTTTTCACTATTGGAAATGGCTTTGGGACAGGCTTGAATACTGGAATAGGAATTGGCTTAATAATTGGAATTGGCTCGGGTATAGGCTTAGTTACTGGAATAGGTAGAGGCTTTTTCACTATTGGAATTGGTTTGGGGATGGGCTTGAACACTGGAATAGGAATTGGCTTAACAATGGGAATTGGTTTTGGTACAGGCTTTGTTACTGGAATAGGTAGAGGTTTTTTCACCATTGGTGTTGGCTTTGGGATGGGCTTGGACACTGGAATAGGAATTGGCTTAACAATCGGAGCTGGATTAGGTAAAGGCTTTGTTACTGGAATAGGTTGAGGCTTTTTCACGGTTGGGATTGGCTTTGGGACAGGCTTGAAAAATGGAATAGGAAATGGCTTTGGGATTGGCTTGAACACTGGTATAGGAAATGGCTTGGGGATGGGTTTGAAAACAGGAATAGGAATTGGCTTAACAATTGGATAAGGCATGGGCACAGGCTTAATTACGGGAATAGGTAGAGGCTTTTTTACTATTGGAAATGGCTTGGGGATAGGCTTGAACACTGGGATAGGAACTGGCTTTAGAGTTGGGGTTGGTTTTGGTACAGGCTTAATTACTGGAATAGGTAGTGGCTTTTTCACTCTTGAAGATGGCTTTGGAATTGGCTTAACAATTGGAATTGGCTTTGGTATAGGCTTCTTGATTACTGGAGTAGGAATAGGTTTCTTGGCTACTGGGCATGTCTCTGGCTTTGGTTTTTCCACTATGGGAGATGGCTTTGGTATTGGCATAACATCTGGAATTGGCTTCTTAAACACTGGGATTGGGAATACTGGAATTGGAATAGGGTTTGGTATAGGCTTAATATCTGGAATCCACTTTGGTATAGGCTTTTGGAAAACTGGGATAGGTAGAGGCTTTGGCAAAGGCATTGGTAAAGGTGTAACAATTGGAACCAACTTTGGTAGAGGCTTAAACAACGGTATTGGCAGTGTCTTTTTCTCTATTGGAAATGGCTTTGTATGTAAAGGCTTGCCATCAATGTTCACCTCAGTTCCTGCACAAAATATATTGAATATCATGATGCATAACATGTAAGTAATAGTTATATTTAGTTGTAAATTGTAATATGTCTCAAATGAAGTCTTGTGACTCAGGTAATTGTTCTACTGCTACGTGATACTTATTTTATACAGCAAAAAAAATGGAAAATTATATATACACAAGTAGGTCCAGAGCACCAACCAGCTGTAGAGGCTTCATTAGCAGTTACAGCAGCAGAATTGGCAAAACAAAAGCATAGAAGAAGCATCAGAGGCACCCTTTGAAAAGTGTAACTCTTCCTCATTGTGCAAATACCAAGGCCACACTACTCACCAAGGTATGGCAATGAAAGTTGAAAAGTGAAATATCTAGATTAAGGCTTGAGATGCTCTGGCCTCATAAGATTTGTGTCTATATATATATATATAATGCATATGGTCTGGCTGGCTTAGATTTTATGTACTTTGAAAGTCTCATTATATTACTTGTAGTTAATAGTATGAGGTTGTTGGTTAATTTAGTTACCATTACAGTTAGTTGGCAACATGCATGTTACTTTTAGAGATCAATGGCTATTAGAACCGGCTTTGTTGCTAGATGGGATCACTCCCAATAAATGAACTTCCCTTCTTGAGCTATTTTTGGGTAATTATGTTGGAGTAAATTGAAAAAGTTACTCACATATAATGTCTCACCACATTTTTTAAATGCTTTGATGTCTCAATAGTATTTTATTTATTTAAAATTACCTCTTACCAGAGATACAGATAAAAACAAAAGAAAAATACATAAAAAAATCCAAATTAACGACAATGAGCTTCTTACCACATTTTTGTTTTAATATTTTTAAAAATAATTTTCTGTTATATTCAATATTAATTTCATTATAATTTTTCAAGACACAAAATAAAATGAGTTTAATACCTTGATAAAAAAAATTTAAAATAATCAAAAGGACACTCCTAAAAATTAGAGATGTAAGTCAATAGGATTTGACTAATATAAGGATTTGTGTAATATGCATTACATGATAAAATGAAATGATCTTTGGTGTTATTATTATTTTTAATTTAAAAAGACTATACTTAAAACCATGTAATTCTTATAATATCTTAGCTATTAGTAAAACTTGAAAAAATTATTTAAATGCATGTAGGTTCTATAATAAGATTACTTAAATTTTATGGGGAGAAATTTTCTTCCATTCGCCATAATAATGAGAATATTAGGCTGTGATAGTTGTGAATAAAGTGGCACGTGAATTATCTGCCGACATGAAACAAGCGATGACGGTTGATCTTTTCATCATATCAAATCAGTTGGGAAATTTATTTAGGTTATGGAATTCAATATTTCACCTCGGGCTATGATAATGAATTTTAAAGGTGAAAATATATGGTTAGACTGGGACCAATAGTGTCCTGCAACATGTCCTTCTCAGTATATTTTAATTTTGTCATTACGACATGAAAAATATCTCTAACTACCGTAGGCATTAAATGTATAGTTTTACTTAATTTATTATTTAAAATTTGAACATTTTTATTTTATTATAATATTATTCTAAAATATTTTCTTTTTAGATTTTAGTTTTAAGAGACCTTATTGTTGCGGACTCGGCAAGTGCAGCGGTCGCTCAAGTAATAAAATGATAAGGAAAAGTATCGTTCCCAACGAGGATTGTTTGACCAATTAAACTATAAATTGTATCAATAAGTTGGATAACAAATAAAATGAATAAGACGATTGTTTTGTGTGTGGATTAAACTAAATTAAAATCTGAATATAAACATGAACAAGTATCAACAAGAAATTAAGATAATATCGATATATAACGGAATGTAGCTAGGGCAATCCACACTCAACATTCCTTCCAATGAGACTATATTGGTTACTACATTCAATTACCTAAGTTGTTTAGCGATTGTGTTGTCAATTATTAGCTACTTACCAATCCCTTAGTAACATAACTCTTTAACCCACTAGTAAGCCCTAATTCCTTAGTAACTTTCCTAGGGTTAAGCATTAAATAAACACAAAGATAAGCTACAAGCATGCATCCCTATCCCTAGGTGATGTAAGGCAAGTTACTACACCTAGTTCCAAGACCACAGCCCCAATATTCCTATTGTGAACCCTAGCTTTGAACTCTCACTTAGATTGATCAAGTCTAAAGAAGATATGAAGATATTAAAGCAAGATGCAGTAAAACAACGTTTGATAAATGAATAATAGCATTCAATACATCCCAATGGAATTTACATCAAGTGTTTGGCCCTAACTACAATATAAACTCAGCCAAACCTCATGGTGGCTGGCTGAGCTACAAAAAAAGGCATACCCAGCTGAGATGCAAGAAGAAGAAGATGGAGATGCAACCCCACTTGAGCCTTCAACTCCTTAAACCCTAGCTAAGGCACCCAAGCTTCTAAAACCCTATTTAGTGTTGTTTCCCTCCAAGAAATCGTTTATTGAATGCTGAAGGTTAAGGTATTTATAGCCCAGTTGTGAAGTCTCTATTTTGCCCTTAAAATGCTGTTGTTGTCGACCTGCGGCGCCCTTGGCGCGAGATTGGCGCTCCTGGCGCCGGGTTCCAAAACCTGCGGTGCTGATAGCGCGGAATTGGCGCTCCTGGCGCTGGCTGACAGAGAGTCTGGCGCTCCTGGCGTGGGAAATGGCGTTGATGGCGTGGATCTCCAGGAATCATGGCGCTCTTGGCGTGAATGTGGCGCCTTTGGCGCCAGGATCCAGAACTTGTGGCGCTCCAGGCGTGGCCTTGGCGCTCTTGGCTCCAACTTCCAGAGCTGTTGACGCTTGAGGCGCGAGATTGGCGCCCTTGGCGCCAGGTTCCAGTGCTTCCGGCGCTGATGGCGCCATAGCTTCTTCAGACTTGGCTCTTTTCTTCTGATTTTTGCAAGGTCTTGGCACTTGTGGCTGCTTTCCTGGCAATTTATCACATTAGCTCAATTCACAACACAAAAAGGCAATTATCCATGCTTGATGCTCAATTCTTGCTCTAAAAAGCTTGGTAAAACCTTATATGCTAGGTGCATATCACTTATACTTCAATTACAAGGAAAAAAAATCCAACTATAAGGAACAATGTTATTAAAATCGGTTCGAATCGGCCAATTGGATCAGTTGAATTGGGAATTGTGGTATCAACTGGGCCGGGTTGGTTAATGAACTGGTCATGCATGTGGCTCGGTTTGCCCCAGACAAAATAGGACAGTTTTTGGAAGACCCGACAACCTGGTCAATTTTTAGGACCCGGACCAGGTTGGTGCAAGAAAAAAAGGGCTTCACAGGCACAAAAGGGCAGGACATTGTTTTGGTTCCCTAGGGAAAATATCAATTTTTCCTAAATGAAACCAGCTTTCACATCTTCTATTCTTCATCATCATTCATTCACGGCTTCATGTTCAGGCACTTACACTCACCGTAATAGGGCTGTTGCTTCAAATGAAAATACAGAATAATGAAAAAATTAAAGAAAAAAATCAGTCTCAAGCAGATCAATCCCTTCCTACGGTTCCTTCTTTCTTCTTTGAGGAGTGACGACGAACTTGAGAATGGAAGAGAGAAAGAGAGAGATTTTTTTTAAATCCTTTGAAGCTTGAAGGACGTGCAGAAGGAAGAGGAGTCAGCCGCTGGAATGAAGAGAAGAATAGAGAAGTTGCGCATGAAAACTAGAGAAGAATATATATTATTAGGGTTTTTTTATATTTGGGCTTGATTGTTGTTTTTTGTACCCCTTTTATTACTTTCTGTAGTTTTCATTTTATATTTTTTTAATCAAATAATGTTAGTTATATACATATATATAATATAGTTTTGAATTTTTTAATATAAACCGGATCAAACCGAGTTAATTACCGACCCACAGGTTGGACCACTGATCCAGTAACCCATTATCTCGACAGGGTCAATAATCGAACCAGATTTTATAACAGTCTCAAGGAATTAATCGAGTGAAGTAAGATAGAATTTCACATCTAAGTATCTTAGAGTCCTCACTCGTTTTCATGGAAGGATTTGTATAATTTGCATGACATGATAAAATGAAATGATCTTTGGTGTTATTATTATTTATAATTTAAAAGGACTATATATACGTAGAACGATGTAATTCTTATAATATAGTATTAAATACTAGTAAAATTTCATTGATTAAATTAATGCATGTGGGTTTCGTTATAATATTTACTTAAATATTAATAGGGGAATAAAATTTCTTCATCCACTTTAATAATGAGAATGTTAGTTAGGCCGTAATAGTTGTGAATAAAGTGGCAGTGAATTATCTGTCAACATGAGAGAGGATAAGTGTGGGTTGGTCTTTTGATATCAAATCAGTGGGGAAATTTATTTAGGTCATGGATTTCAATATTTCACTTGGGGCTATGAATTTTTTGCTAGGTGGGAAATTACAAAAGGGTAATATAAATAATTTAGTGTGTTTGAAAGAAAAGAAATAAGATAGAATAATTTTAAAAAGATAAATGATTATTTTGATCTTAAAAATGTTTAAAATATGACGGTTTAGTTATTGAAATAATGATAATTAGAATTAGCATTATATGTGATCGTTAATAATATTTTTTTGTCTATGACTTAATAAAAATGTTGTTAAAAGTTTTTAGTAACATTTAAAAAATGTCACTAAATATGAATAAATGTCGTATCATTTTTTAAATGTTGTCAGAAACTTTTAGTGTAATATTTTTATTAAGTATTAGACAAAAAATTATATTAAAAAAAATCATATATAAATAGGCATGGCAACGAGACTCGAATCTGTGGGTATCTGCCCGAATTCGTCACGATTTTAACAAGAAAAAATCGAGTTTATCGGATTCGGGTTTGGATTTTCCCCATAACATAAATTCGAGGACGGGGGCGGGTTTGGTATTGATGATATCCACCCTGCCCCCGCTCACCCTGACATAGTAAATTACAAAACTACCCTTATATATAATAAGAAAATCAGAATTCAGAAACCCTAAGTTCCTAACTCTCACGGCCTCACTTCTCACTTCTCAAAGTTGACGGTAGCTTCTCTCTTTGTCTCACATGACTCACTCACTGTTGTCACGCACCAATGGTAACTTCTTACTTCTCATTTGGCACCGACGGTGCTTTTGTTTGTCCTACCATTGTTTATTTTATATTTTTATTTATGTTCCAGCGAGACTGCGAGAGTGAATATATATCTGGTAGAAATTGTTAATTTGATCCTTCTAGAGGCATAATAATAGTATTATCTTTAATAATGGACGGGTCAATGTAGAGCTTGTTATGGATTTGGTGAAATTTACTTCCTGGTCCTAGCATGAACGAATTATGCAAGGGAGTGACAGTGGCATCAATTAGTTGTAATCAATTTGTTTTGAACAGTTGGGTGGGTGTTTGTTATGTTGAGTGTTTATGCTCCATGTTCATATAAGGCTAGTGAAATTTGGTTGGGTATACTATTAGGACTTAGGAATGAAAGTGGTGTTGTTCTGATCTCTGTCATTCTTTTTGTTAGGAATAGAATGCTACACCTTATATCACATTTGTATTTGATGTTCACGATAGGGACTATGAGCACTTCTTATGAATAAATTCCTCCATGATCAGATTACAAATAGTTAAAAATTAAAGCAATTTGTGCCTAAGTTGGCCTTTTTTTGTCATTATCAAGAAATTTAACATTATTGGTTCTAAAAAAACAACTATAATTATGTAACATATGAAATGTTAATGGGATCAATACAAATTTTGTTATGGCTTATTTCCACAATGGTACATGAGGTACTGTCTACAATTTTATATTGTGAAAATTTTGATTGATGTTGGCATTTTTTTCATAGCAAAACAGAAGAAAGACAATGTTGTTTAAACATTTGAGTGCTGAACCCAATTGCAATAAAATGAACCAACCACAACAGCTTATACTAGTTGCTTTTGTTTATTACAGTGATTGAAAATTCTGCATAAAAAAGTCATATAAGCTAAACCAGCAAGTTGAATTCTGCATAAGAAAATCAACACTTGATTCTTGAATGCTATACAAACAAAGTGTTTTGTGTTGCCTTATTAATGACATTGATGCAACACATTTTTGAATGGACCTAAGTTAGGAAATTGTTTTTAGCTTTTGGCTGTTTACCTAATTTTGAAACTAGTGTTATTTAGCTTGCATAAGGAGGAAATTCTCTTTTCTCACGAAGCCTAAGAGTAATACCCTCTCATGGAACAAATTATATGAAAGACCAGTTGATTTGTCATTGTTAGTTATGCATTATATGTGCATAGAGATGTTAAAAAGAGGAAATGTTCTTTTTGTGATTGGAATATAATAAATTGCACCCAATCAATGGATGTGAGAACCAATTCTATGGATCTATTATGAAATTGTGGCTACTGTTTGGAGTTGCTATTTTATTATGGTAGTATTAAGAAGCAATTTGCCTTTTATTTTACATTTTTTTCCTTTGCTTTTGCCAAAAGTACTTATGCTCACTCTCTTCTGTTTGTGATATGAGTGTTGTTATTATGTGTTTTAGGGCTAAAGTATAATTTATGGGTGAACTTGGAGAATTTTTAGTCAGATTTATAATGTTGACCTGTTGCACACGTATGTGGTTGAAATTCAAGTTTTGGTTTGTGTTTTTGTTTAGGGGAGGTGTGGTTCGTGTTGGAAGGTGGTCACTTTTGGGTTACTGGTGAACTTGTGGAGAGGATGACAAGAAATTCCTTGTGGTAAGTTTCTCTCACTTTTCATTCCTTATCTGTTTATTACGTCAAAGTTGGATTCATGGTTGCTTAGCTTATATATACTGTTCACTTATGCTTATAGGTGAGAGTGCAACTACTCAAGCTTTCATAGTCATTGTTCAATAACAAGGCACAACTTTGATTAACATTTCCACTCTGTAAGTTTTCAACTCCCTTTGATTTTCACATCAAAATTTAAATTTCGTTGAAATGGATTAAGGCACAAAGAAAGTAACATGCTAATAACATCAAGCCTTTCAACTAGATCCCCACTTAATGTGAAAGCTTTCAATCACTGCAACTGATATATATCAATTTAAAAAAAAAGGGACAAGATTTCATATTCCAGTAAGCGTATCATCATATATCAACAATAAAATTATTGTAAGCATCCCTAAAATCAGTCTTTTATATATATATAAAAAAAAAGACAATGTCTTGAACTGCACCATTAATATATCTATATACATCCCCCAAAAACAGAACAAGTATATGTACACATCCCAAAAAATTCATATCCAGAAAACACAACAATTATTCTAGTGTATCTATATTATTTTTTTGTTACGTAATTAATCTTTTCGTCTGATTTTTCAATAACGAAAGCTATATTATTTTTAATTTTTTAAATCAAATAGCGGGGACAGGGTAGGGCGGGAAAAACCCGACCCCCAGTGGGGGCGTGGAATGGTTTTTGAAACCTGACTAGGATCGAAGGCGGGGTCAGGGATGGTTTTAAAGTCGGAGGCGAGGTCAGGGAATGCAAAACCTGCCCCCGCCCCACCCCATTGCCATGTCTACATATAAAGTAGTGTAGGAAGTAATGAGACAAAAAGTTTTACCAAGTTAAAAGCTTCCCGTATAATGATGTCTTACTTTAGGAGGAGTTCTTGTGGTATCAGAAATCCAGGAGAGAAATTAGTTTATTTTTATCGCAATATCAAGTTTTCCTTGCTCAAAATTTGTTTTGAAGGAAAAGGAATAGAATCTATGGGTTATTTTTTTTATAATGGAACTTGGCACACTAAATCAGATGACCTAATTAATAAAGTCAATGGGTATTTTTTTTCTATTCCCCCTTACTTTCCCCAATATTTAGTTGAGTGTGAATGGTCTGACTTAAGGCACCAGTTCTAATGGATTACAACCTTTCATATATAAACAATATCGACCAATTCTGGGCACTTACATGGGAGGTTAGTGAGAGATACCTTCTGTAATGGTCATGTTGATTAAAGCCTTCTTGAAATTATATGCTGGTTTTGATTCCTAAGGTGGACCATCTATCTCATCTCAAGGAATTCTTCCCCATTAGTCTTTATAATCTAGCAAAGATTCGTGTTGCTAGATTGCATATTTTCCTTCATGAGTTCACTGGTCCTTTCTAAGGAAGCTTTATTCTTGGCAAAGGAACCATGAAAATAATGTTATTTTATCACAAGAGGCTATTCATCACATTTAGAAATGAAAATCCAATGTCATAACTTTAAAATGGATTTGGAGACGATTCACATTCTTGCTGCAATCATTGGTTCCATTCTTCAAAACATTTAAAACTTCTGCATCGAGCCTTCAACAGATTCACATGACTGCTACCAATTGCATGCCTCTCCATCTTGTGATCCCCATGAACCACTACTAGAAATATTAGTTTTAACATTGCTACGTTAACATCAGTTATTGAAAAAACTGATGTTACCAAAAATGCAATGGCAAATTTGTAAATAATAGGTCTTCGTTAACATCGATTTTTAATAAAACTGATGTTAACTAATCTCTGTTAACATCCGTTTGTACTAAAACCGATGTTAACTTATCCTTGTTAACATTGGTTTTATTAAAATCAATAAAATGAATGATAACGAGGACCTATTAACATCAGTTTTATTAAAATCGATGTTAACGAAAACCTTTTAACATCGGTTTTTAAGTAAAAACTGATGTTAACAAGGACTTGATAACATCAATTTTTAGACAAAAATTGATATTAACGAGGACCTTCTAACATCAGTTTTTAAATAAAAATCCGAGGACCTTCTAACATCAGTTTTTAAATAAAAATCGATGTTAACGAAGACCTTTTAAAATCAATTTTTAATTTATATTCCTTTTAATTTTATTTATAAGACTCAATTTAGAATTTAGATTTAGTTTTTTTCTTTTACAATATCCAATCTAAAATATTTTTCTTACGTTATGTTTTAACAAAAATAAATTTAAATTATTTTTAAAAACTGGTATTTAACTTTCGATAAAAGGATAAATTTATCTATAAATTAAGTTTATGCATAAGTTAAATATTATTTTTTAGATAAATTAATATGAGTGAACTTTTACAAGTTAGTTTATGAATTTTTTTATAATTTATTTTCCTAAAAATATTCTTAGAGAAGTTTATCCAAATAAAATAAATTGTAAGAATTAAATTGTATAAAAATATTTTGAAAGACTATATAAAGTGAATAAGATATTCAAAAATATTTATTATTTATTTCCTCAACATTTTTCGGATCCAAGTAATTTTCATCATAATTCATATTCCCTCTATCTACCCATATACGCAACTTAAAAAAAAATTAATTTTATCTATTAACACATAAAAATAAAGTGACTTGTTTAGGTTTGAAATCTTGATTTAGGGCATTTTAGCGCGTTTTGGATTACGTTGCACACTTCCTACCAATTGTACCCTCTCTGTAAGTTATATATATTTCAGCTAATTGCTTAGATCTGTTTTGAATCCCTAAATAGTTCGCCTGAGTTAGCTCCATCGCCTTCAACCTCCATATTTCGTCACTTCAACCTTCTCCGACCACTTCAGACAGTGGCGGATCCAGAAAATTAATGAAGAGTGGGCACCCGAGGACGTGTAGTCGTGACGGAGGTAGGCCCGCGATGACGTGGGAAAAACAATTGTGTGAGTAACTAACATTATTTGATTAAAAAAATAGAAAATGAAAACTACATAAAGTAATAAAAAGGGTGCAGAAAGCAACAGCCGGGCCCAAATAAACAAAACCCCGTCAAGTATATGTCTTCTTCTCTTCCGTTCTGACGCCGCTCCTCGTCCTTCCTGTGTCACTTCTCTTCCTTCCTTCTGCCGCTCCTCATCCTTCCTGTCAACACTTGCCCTCACGCCTCTGTCTCTGCTCACATGACGGTCGACGATGAGATTCAAGGGTGGGCACTTGCCCCCCTTCTCTTCAAGGTGGATCCGCCTCTGACTTCAGTTACCTATATGTGTGATTTAGGGTTGTATTCGAAGTTCGTTTTGTGTATTTTTTTTTTACTCGAATGACTTGAGTCTTCTTCGTTTTATGCATTCCATTCTTATATTCCAATATTTTTTTATTTTATGCATTCCATTCTTATATGAATACTCTGTTCAAACTTACTGATCACTAAAGGCATCTGTGCGTATTAATGTGAAAAGTTGGTGAAGCAAAAAGGTGTGGGCCTTGTTGTCATTGTTGATTGATCTTCGATTATGTTCTAATCATATGCTGGAGCTAGCTAGCTAGATTCATTAATTTTAGGAGTTCAGTTATATTTTGATTTAGCAGCTCACTTTCAAATCTTTCACTTTGATTTGGTATTGGTAAGGTGATAAGTCACACTTATAAACAAATGATTCAGTTTACATGAATAAGATCTGTACTTACCACAGAGAAATAGCAACTCAAGAAACTGCTAGAAGCTGTAAAGTTTATATTTATGATCAGTTCAAACTAAATATATTGTTTTAATTAATTCTGAAAAGAGGATCAATTCGAATTTTTCCTTTTAAGATCTTCTAGAATACAAATTTAAGATGTTGGCATGTGATGCTGATAGTTTATAGTTGATTTAACAATAATTGGCCAGTAATTTATTACCAAAAAGCTATAGTTTATATTTTAATAAATTTAAAGGATATGACTGAAAATATAATGAACATTTGTGCAAATAATCAAGAGGGGGGTGAATTGGTTTTACCTCAGAGATTTTAAAATTTCTTTTCAAAATATGTAACAGCGAAAGACTTTCAAAAATGATCGTATCTTTTAAAACCAAATAGAAAAACAATTTTCTTCACCAATCAAACCACTCTAGTGTTGTGACCAATATTGTAAGATGAACAAAATTAATACTTCAAGAATATTATGAAATACAAACAGAAATATTAAATCACAGAAGATTTATATTGGTTCACCTCTCAATCCCGGAGGCTACATCCAATTTTCTTCTAACCAAATCTTGGTCAGAGTTCCACTATAACAAATATTTGTTCTTTACAAGCTTACAATGATCTCTCTTACCCACCCTAGGTAAAATTCAAAATCTATACCCTATAGATGTAACGCCCCGTAAAACACCAGAGTCATTAACTTGCCTTAATCACTATCATTAACTATAATCATCAGAGTTTAAGCAGTTTGGAAGCATAACACAAGAGTGACGTCATCAAATGTCACTAACATAGCCATTTACACTATAATATGGTGAATATACATAAAGTCTATGTTTAAGTACAAAACTGTACATACATTTCCCCTCAGGGTACAAAATAAAACCAAAGGCAGTATACAAAACATCAGAGCCACAAGCTCATGTCATATTCAGCTCTTTCTGATCAAATAGATATCTGAGACTCTTGTGGTCACTGAACACCACCAATTGGGCACCATACAAATAATGCCTCCATACTTTTAGAGCAAAGACAATAGCCGCAAGCTCTAAATCGTGAGTAGGATAACTCTCCTCATGTGGCTTCAATTGTCTGGAAGCATAGGCAACAACCCGCTTCTCTTGCATCAGCACACAACCAAGACCCCGCTTGGAAGCATCACAGTATACCTCAAAACGTCCCTCAGGATCAGGAAGAACCAACACTGGAGCCGTGGTCAACTTTTCTTTCAATCTCAGAAAGCACTCCTCACATTCATGGGTCCATACAAATGGGTTACCCTTTCTAGTAAGGCGAGTCAAGGGTAATACCATCTGTGAAAACCCCTGAATGAACCTCCTGTAGTATCCTGCCAGACCAAGGAAACTACGGACCTCTGAAACACTCTTGGTCCTCTCCCAAGACATCACAGCATCCACCTTACTAGGATCCACTGATACTCCAGCTGCAGAAATTACATGGCCCAGGAATTTCACCTCTGAAAGCCAAAACTCACATTTAGATAACTTAGCATACAACTGATGATCTCTCAGAATCTGCAGAACAATTCTGAGGTGCTCAGCATGCTCCTCCTGGCTCCTGGAGTAGATCAGTATATCATCTATAAACACTACCACAAACTGATCCATATATGGTCTAAAAATCCTGTTCATATAATCCATGAACACGGCTGGGGCATTAGTCAAACCAAAAGGAATGACCTGGAACTCATAGTGACCATACCTCGACCTAAACACCGTCTTCGGTACATCACCGGGCTTAATCCGAATCTGATGATATCCGGATCTCAGGTCTATCTTGGAGAACACACAGGCTCCCCTCAACTGATCCAACAAGTCGTCAATACGAGGCAGAGGATACTTATTCTTAATAGTAACCTTATTCAACTGCCTGTAATCAACACATAGCCTCATACTTCCATCCTTCTTCTTCACAAAGAGGACCGGTGCTCCCCACGGCGACACACTCAGTCTGATAAACTCTTTGGACAACAAGTCCTCAATCTGTGCCTTCAACTCTTTTAACTCTAAAGGAGACATGCGGTAAGGAGCTATAGATATGGGTCCCACACCTGGAACCAAATCAATGGAGAACAGCTATCCCTGCATATACATAAAGTCTATGTTTAAGTACAAAACTGTACATACATTTCCCCTCAGGGTACAAAATAAAACCAAAGGCACTATACAAAACATCAGAGCCACAAGCTCATGTCATCTAGGCCTAAGGTTTACAAATAACAGCTATCCCTGCATAGGCTTCTTGCCTTAGGATCTATCTGCTCCTCCTGAGGAATCACCTGCAAGAGTATAAGTCCCACAAAAGGGGTGAGATATAAAATCCCAGTAAACTCAGGGCCCTTGAAGGTATTTCCTTCCCCTGGTTCACTTCCCAACATATACATAGAAATAGTATATCTAAAACAGTCATTCTCAGATTCAATACCAGAACATCATTCAGACAAACATCAAGCAGCCAAAGGTCTCAATTCACATCCACCTGTCAATAATCAGGTGACCCAAGCACGGCCTACAACCGTTCATAGCATAAATCACTAATCTGCAGAGGCTACATCTAGGTATATAGGAACATCTCCACTTAGGAGGCTACATCGATATACTAGGAACATCTCATGCCCGGATCTCAACAATCTATATGAGGCTACATCTGTATATATAGGAACATCTCCACTCTAGGAGGCTACATCTATATAACAAGAACATCTCATAATCTATCTCAACACAATTGCCTGAACAGGCTACATCTGTATATATAGGAACATCTCCATTCAGGAGGCTACATCTATATCACAGGAACATCTCACAACAGGTCTTACTCAATCTCATGTCATCTATCCTACTACCATAGGATTCAATTCATTCACAGAAATCACATTCAATTCTAATGGTCCATCATGCATATCATAGTTTCACATTCTATTCCACACATCTCAAATCACACTAATCATTCCCCCATCACAGAGTTCAAATCACATTTCAAGCATCTCATTCCCATGCACATCAATTCAACAATCAATCACACAGTATACAATTTCCATGTACATGTATTTGCTCACATCAGAACCATCACTCCTTCTGGAGCATGGTGGAACACAGTAAGGACATACACACAAGAACTAAGAGCTTACCTGCTCTAAGCAAAACACCGGCTCCCCCGGTCTCGTGGTCACCACCACCAGAAATATCAAGCTCACGTCCTACATAAGAGCAACACATAACGTATAAGTAACGGTCCTAAACCGTTAGGACGAAAGGAACTATAATCCTTTCCACATAATCCATATCTAGTCACTTCACAAGTGATTCTCGGACCCTCAATAGGATCTCTCTCAGCCTAACCAAGGCTCCAGAGCCTCTCCTAAGACTCTGTTCAGGCTAATACAAAGCATATCCTTACTTTAGCCATAACCAATCCAAGCTTATAATGCAACCCATTCAGCTCATAAACAGCATCTATACTATCCCATGAGCAACTTTATCAACTGCTCTAAGGTTCACATTAGCCATACACCCAGCCCTTTCTCTATGCATGTATAACTCAGAGCCAAAAATCAAACTTCATCAATAATGATTTCTGAAGGCTCTACTTCATCAAAACAACCCCCTGAACACAATTCTCTACAGGACCCTGGGCTAATTCTAGCCCCATCTCATATGGGTCACTATTAATGAGAACCCCCAAAATCAAAATCAAACGGAGAAACTTGAGTTTCTTACCTCAAAGGTGACAAAGAAGACCCAAGGACAACCTCCTCGAGCTCTGGTGTCCTTTCCACGTAGTGGGTTTCAGCCACTCTCAAGTTCTCTAAGCTTTCTCTGGAGATTCCAAAACTCACTCAAAAGGGGTCTTTCAAAAGAACAATTGAATGATTCAAGCCCCCAAAGTGTTTTTCTCACAATCAAAGGCTAAAGAAAGGTGTTTAAAGCAAGAAATAGGGCCCTAGTAAGCTTGGACCAGTCTCTAATGGAGGTTAGGGCTGGGGAAGGAAGAAGAAGCCTTTTCTCTCTCCCTGTTCGCATCCAGAATGAGCTATTATAAGGCTGGCCCGAAAGTCTCGTGCGGATCGCACCGTATCCTGAGCTGATCGCGCGAAATGGACGAAAGCACAGCCCTGATTCAACCTCCCATGCGGATCGCGCCATACCTCACGCGGATTGTGCCATATATTCGAACCTCCCACGCGGCTAGCGCCATATCCATGCGAGTCGCGCCATATGTTCGAAATCACAACCCTGATTCGAACTTCCACGCTGATCGCGCCATAGCCACGCTGATCGCGCCATGTGTTCGAAAGCATTGTTCTAATTAAAGCCTCCCGCGCGGTTAGCGCCATAACTCACGCGGATCGCGCGAGATGGCCGCAGTCACTGCCCTCTTGCTTTTCTTAAGCTTTCTTCTAACAAAATCTAATGCATGATTATATATATATATATATATATATATTCTAATCACAAAGCTTAGTCCCATGCTTAAAAAAATTCAAGGTATTACAATAGACTTTTCAAAAGACCAAGAACCAGAGATCCCTTCTCTGTTCTTCCCTCGAGAAAACCTTTCTAGAAAAAGCTTTAAAGAATACAATTGTTATATGGACAATCAACTCACATACAAAACAAATATCAAACAAAAAGACTAAGCTTAAGGTTCAAGAAAGATATCACCTTATAATCCTCAGCTAATTCAATGAAATGAATGATTCAAACAATTTGAGAATGTATGCAAATACTCTTTCTTGATGATTTCTTTAACCAATAATTTGAACAACTCTTCAAACAATGATAATAATGACTAACAAATCATGTAACTCTCCATGACTCTAAGCATCTTTGATTTTCTCTTTAATACTCAACCTTGGTGTTTTTGAGAACTGTAGAAAGTGTTTTTCTCAAGGCTTGAACGAGTCTATCAGATTTTCTCTTAATGAATAACATAGACCAAGCTGTTTTATTTATAAAAAAAACAGACTTAACTAATTGTAATCGATTATTTCATCAAGGTAATCGATTATTTTAACTATTGTAATCTATTATTTTAACCAGATAATCGATTAAAGTGTTCATTAGGAATTTGGAAATTTGTCACGAACAAAATAATCGATTAAGTCATCTTGTAATCGATTATTCCAGCTGAACTCAGTTTTCTAATACACTTGTGTAATCGATTAAATTCCAATTTAATCGTTTATCACAGAAAATATTAAAAACACATCAATGCATATTTAATCGATTATGAACATCTGGTAATCGATTAAACCAGATAAAAATGCTTTGTAAAATATGCAGAAGCTTATGTAATCGATTATTCCGTGAGATAATTGATTATCACAGAAAGTTTCTAAATCTGTGTTAAGCTTATTTAATCGATTATGAATCAATGGTAATCGATTAAAATGTTCATAAGGCATTTTCTAGAAAATCTATACATGTTGTAATCGATTAAACGATCAATATAATTGATTAAAACAGTAAGAAATTGTTTTTTAAAGTTCTTAGTTGTCTTTATGAATTTCTTTCAACTTTATAACTACACATGATTAAACCTATTTAAATGTATGTATGAATGCATGAATTAATCAAAACTAATGAGGATTATAAAGCTTTAACAACTGAACCAAGATTAAACAAGAAATTACAAATGTCATCAATTGAGTGGGCATGTGAAACATCAAAACTTGTATGCTTCATTCTTCTTTATTCCATAACTTCAACTTCCTCAAAGTTAACAATCTTTTTGATTTGAGCATGCCAAATACTTAATTGATGAAACATGCTTTAAAGAAGAGATGTTTAACCTGAAAATTTCTCAGCTTTTGCAAAGATCAAGTATATTATCCATGACTTATTTTTACTTAAAAACATTCAGACATTCATTAATCATTTGTAGTAACATTCAGACATTAATCATTAGCTCCCCCTGAGTTAAGCATTAGTTAAGCATTGCATCATTTTTACATTTTATACTACTCCCCCTATTTGGTATATCAAATTAAAAAAATAAGCATGAAGCATCCAAATAGAAAAGGAAACAGAAATACTTTCATTCATAAAAATACAATAAAAACAAACTGAAACAAACTTAACATAAATTCAAAACAAACATAAAACTTTCAAATTTAAACTAGAACTAATCCAAATTCCTATATCCATCTCTAAAAACTTTGGATTCTATTTTCTTAACTCTAGTCTTAAGTTCTTCAAGTGATGAGTTGACTTCATCTCTTTGCTCGTGATGCAAAGAAAACAAGGCATCCATCTTTTGTATCATCAATGACTCAAAATGTGAGTATTGTGGTTCAGATGGTGCAGGCTCTTCATGTTGTTCCTCGGCATCTCCTGATTGATTCCCTTCCTCATCACCTTCTTCTCCTTCTACTTCAGCCAAAGGAATAGGTTGACCAGCCATTTGCCACCCATATGGTGTCTTCACCATTCCAAGCTTTGTAAGGTGATTCTCCTTAATTTGGCTGTTACTTGAGTTGGTATGATCCATGACTTCATTTGAAACATCCACTTGAAAGTAATCAATGAATCTTGAAACCAAAACAACATAAGGAAAATGGTAGTTTACCAATCTTTTCGATTTTTGCATAATTTCTTGAAAAATGAGAATCCAGTTCAGCTTGATTCCATTCTTCAAGCCATAGACAACTTAAAGATCATCATTTGTAGCTTGAGCATGATTGGTTGATCTTGGAGTGAAGATGTAGGTAATTATGTAATGTAGGAGCTTATTCTCATAAGTCATAGGTCCAGTACTTAATCTCATCCTTAAGTTCATGTGAGGATCAATGAGCATGCCTCTGTATGTCTCCATCTTGTTATAACCTTCAGCTTCTTCAAATCTTCTTTCTCCATCAAAGGAGATTCCAGCTACTTCATTCTAGATTTCAGGTGTGATCTCCATAGCTACTCCATTGACTTGAGTAAAGATTGTTCCATGCAAAGAAATCTTGGAACAAGTGTAGAAAACTTTTACCAAATCAGGGTAAAAGGTGCCTTTCATTTCAACAAATTTGGTTAGGCCTTGTTGTTCTAACATTCGTGGAAACTGAAATCCCTCTTCAGTAAACCATGCTAGGCTTAAGAATTTTGGAGGGCAAAGAAGCTTTGTTGCATTGAACTGAAGATAGTTCATCTTATCAGCTTCATTGGTAAACCAATCATCAAGCCTACTTACTACAAGGTTGGAAGGTTGGGCTTGAGCTTTTCTTTTGGAAGTTTTAACCTTCTTGGAAGTAGACATAGTGAAAGGTAATGGATACGAATTTGAGGATTTAAGAAGGAAAAGAACTTCTTAGAATAAGAAAGTTTCAGAGAGAAATAGAGAACAAAAGAACAGAGTATGTGGTGTGAGATTGCAAGTCTACAATGTCTCTATTTATAGACAAATTTGGAGGTAATGGGCAGTTGAGAATTCGAAAATATAGTTGTTGTGACCTTAATCACTACCATTAAGGCTTAGATTCTTTTAAATCGTGTTTAATTTCAGTTGGGCAGTTTCAAAACTGTTAGATTTTTGCAGTAACAACTTAAATAATCGATTATTTCATTGTGTAATCAATTATTTTATTCAAAATTTCACTTCTGAGAAATGATGTAATCGATTAAAATACAAAGTAATCGATTATATCAGAACAGATGGCTTGTAGAAGAAGAAGTGTAATCGATTACAATTTGAGTTAATCGATTAAAGCAGAGTGAGACATATTTCTCATACAAGCAGGACCTAAATAATCGATTATTTTGATGAAGTAATCGATTATTCCAGAAGTGTTGAGAATTTGGAAAATACCAGAAACTTCATGTAATCGATTAACTCGTCGATTTAATCGATTATTCCAGAGTGAACTTGATTTTTCAGAAACTCGAGTTGTGAATAATCGATTCTTTTGATGGTTTAATCAATTACAACAGCTTTGACTTTTATTTTAGAAGCATCAGATGAGCAAATAATTGATTATATCAGCTAGAATTCTAAAAACCAGACTTTATGCAGCAACCAACATGTATTTTTATTCCAATTTGAGTTACTTTCTATCATGCAATGTCTAAGCCATTCATAAACATAGTAAGTAAACATAGAAATGTCACTCAACATGTACTAGATTCATCCAATATTCCAAGCATATTTCTTAAAGTAAAGAATCTATCCCTATCCAAAGGTTTAGTAAAAATGTCAGCCAATTGGTTTTTACTATCAACAAACTCAATCTTAATGTTACCTTTTTGCACATGATCTCTGATGAAGTGATGTCTTATCTCTATATGCTTTGTTTTGGAATGCATGATTGGATTATTGGAAATATTGATAGCACTTGTATTGTCACATAGAAGTGGAATTTGTTGAAGTTCTACACCAAAATCTTGAAGTTGTTGCTTCAATCATAAACTTTGAGCACAACAACTTCCAGCTGGTATGTACTCAGCTTCAGCTGTTGACAAGGCTATAAGATTACTTTTTGCAATGCCAAGAAATTAAAGAGCTTCCCAATAAATGACAAGTACGACTTGTGCTCTTTCTATCCAATTTGCATCCTGCAAAATCAGAGTCAGAGTAACCAATTAAATTGATTGTTGTACCTTTTGGATACCAAAGTCCCACTTTTGGTGTAGACTTTAGGTACTTGAAGATCCTTTTCACTATTGTTTGATGAGACTCTTTAGGATTAGCTTGATATCTAGCACATAAGCAAACACTTAACATAATGTCAGGTCTACTTGCTGTGAGATAAAGCAATGATCTATCATTCCTCTATACTTTGACTCATAAACACTTTTTCCTCTTTCATCTGAATCTAGGTAGGTGGAAGTTCCCATAGGAGTTGCTGTAGCTTTACAATTTTCCATATCAAACTTCTTTAACATTTCTATACAATACTATGATTGGCTTAGGAAGGTTTCATTCTTCATTTGTTTAACTTGAAGTCCAAGGAAGAATGTAAGCTCTCCCATCATAGACATTTCAAACTCATTCTGCATGCTGGCTGAAAATTCTTTACACAAAGAATGATTAGTGGAACCAAAAATGATATCATCAACATAGATTTGTACCAAAAGTATATCTTTGTTTCTCCTTTTGTTGAACAAGGTTCTGTCCACTTCTCCTCTTGTGAATAACTGATCAAGCAAGAACTTGTTCAACCTCTCATACCAAGACCTTGGAGCTTGTTTCAATCCATACAATGTTTTTCTCAATCTGTACATATGATTAGGATATTGATGATCTACAAAACCAAAAGGTTGGTCAACATATATTTCCTCATCAATATAACAATTAAGAAATGCATTTTTCACATCCATTTGAAACAATCTAAAGTTCAACATACATGCATATACATGGAGTAATCTTATTACCTCTAGTCTAGCAACTGGAGCGTAAGTTTCATCATAATCAATGCCTTCCTCTTGGTTGTAACCCTTTGCAACCAATCTAGCTTTGTTTCTAATTACGATATCACTTTCATCCAGCTTGTTCCTAAATACCCACTTAGTGCCAATAGGTGTGTGAGTGGAAGGTCTAGATACTAGTTCCCAAACATTGTTCCTTTTAAACTGGTTTAATTCCTCATGCATAGCAATCAACCAATGTTCATCTAATAAGGCTTGTTCAATGTTATTAGGTTCAATTTGTGATACAAAAGCCATAGTGCGACTAAGATTTCTTAAAGAAGATCTAGTTGATACTTTCTTAGACACATCACCAATTATGTTGTCCAATGATATGTCTCTTGTGGTTTCTCCAATCTTTGTGTTTAGGTGTGGCTGCTTCTTGATTATAATCTTCTAAAGCTTCATCTTCTTCTATCTTACTAGCTTCAATGTGTTGTTGTCTTTCTTCTTTATTTTCTGCATCATTGTCACTCAAAACTTCTTCTTGAGAAGGGTTAGTTTCATCACATACAATATGCACAGACTCTTCAACACACAAGGTTCTCTTGTTGAAGATCCTATAAATCTTACTTTGCAAGGAATATCAAAGAAAGATGGCCTCATCAGTTTTTGAGTCAAACTTGCCAAGGTTATCTTTACCATTGTTTAAAACAAAGCATTTACAGCCAAATGCCTTAAAGTGAGAGATGTTTGGTTTCCTCCCTTTATAGATTTCATAAGGAGTTATCTTCAAAATAGGCCTTTTGAGAATTCTATTTAGGGTATAACAAACAGTGCTCACAGCATCTGCCCAAAAATGCTTAGGTAATTTTGTTTCATTTAGAAGAGTCCTTACTCCTTCTTCAAGTGATTTGTTTTTCCTAACCACAACATCATTTTGTTGTGGTGTTCTTGGAACTGAAAAATTGTGATTAATTCCATAATCTTCACAAAAATTTCAAAGAGTTCATTTTAGAATTCACCACCATGGTCACTCCTAAATGAAACAATATTACACCCCTTTTCATTTTGAATTAACTTGGCTAGTTTCTTAAAAGCTGAGAATGCTTGGCTTTTGGATCTTATGAACAATGTTCAAGTGTATTGATGGAGTGCTTTTAGTTAAATATTTTTATATCCTTCTTAGCTTATTTGACCTCTCTTAGACCTTTATTTTCCTATTCTAATTCAGTTTTTGTCTTAGGCAAGTAAGTGGGCTTAATTGCTAATTGTAGCGTATTTTCGGATTTCTGCTCACTTAACGTATCTGACTTGTGCAGGGCCTATAGAGTGCTTCAGAACTCTAAATGGAGCGTTCTAGGACTCCTTGGAAAGATAACGAAAAGATCTACTAGTTTTCTGGAAATAGCTCGAGGCCAATTCTGTCATTTGGAGGGTCATTTTAAGCTTCAAAGTTAGCACCTCTGCACTTGAAATTTTGGGCTGCGAATTTGAATCTTATGGTTTTAAATAGTAAATAATTAGAGTTGATGGGTTTTGTTGATGGCCCATTCTTTTCTTCAGACTTAATCACTACATATTAGTGACATTGGACAAATTTTGATACACAATTTCATATAATAAAAATAGTTTTACATTTCCTTCTTTTAAGTTTTTAGGATCAAAATCCTTGCTCTCATTTTCTCTCAACTATTCTTGCTTATTCTTCATTGTTCTTCATTTTCGTTTTTCTATTCTTTCATTTTCGTGCAATAATTCCATGGGACTTTCACTGATGATGATCATGGAAGGCTAAATCCTCAATCAATCCAAGGATCCAACCCAAGCACAAGGAGAATTTGAGTTTTGGTTTGGTATTTCGAATTCTATTTGAATGTTCATCTTCTTCTTCAATTGCTATTCTGTTTTCATGATTATGAATGCATTTAGGATTGAAAATGGATTAGGATATGGATTCATTTCCTAATTTCGAATATCAATCACAGATTAATTGCATGATATTTCAGTTAGGGTTGTGGTTTCAATCAATTTAGGGGTTAAGTCGATTGAGTTGTTTCTAATGAGATTGAATGAACTTTCATAATAGGATAAATTTTGAGAACAATGATGATTCAAATTGCTTGGTGAGGTGAATTGGATTGATGCTTTAATTATGTTTTACATTACTTCTTTTAAATTCTGTTAGTTTCCATGTTGATCTTTAATTTTAGTTTACGTTTTTGCAAGTTTTACTTACGCACACAAATTGTTCGATAAAATTCCCCACTTACTGTTATTAGTGAATTGAAGCTAGAACCATATTGATTGTGTCTTTGAGTCGACCTAGGTTAATCCTGTGCTACATAATTAACATAGTTAAATTGTTTTGGTGCGTGTCGACAACGTAATATCAAAACTGGGGGGGACACGGTTCATTGTGTGCTAGCTTTAATTTGCTGTAATTAGTTCATAGTAGTAGTTATATATATAAAAAAAAAATATTTGCATACATTCACTACATATTGACATTCTGTTGCACAATTGCACTTTGTCACATATTTGTATTGTTGCTGCTGTGCATTATGAAGTATAGATGATGTAGTTTATGTGTGCTATCAAAAAACAGAGAAAAAACAGAGTAGTAGTAAGGAGAAAGTAGTGTAGTGTAGTTGTTTTTGTAGTGTCATTTTGCCAAAAAAATTTCAGCTTGTGCAGTTTGAGTTGCGATTTGTTTCCCAAGGTTTATCCCCCATTTTAAACAAAAGCAATCCTTATAGAGGTTGGGTGTGGGTTCAAATTGGCAAATTCGAACTCTAAGTAGGAGTTTTGGACCAGTTTTTACAATTGTCGTAGGGACATTCTGATAATTTCACAGCAAACTATCTCATAATTGGTTGGAATTTTACCAGAAAGTGCAGAAAATTCATACATCAAGTTGAACATGTTATGGAGTAACATGTTCACCAGGGGTCCAAATCGCCAAATTCCATTGTTTAGGCCATTTTTTAGGCGATTTTCTAATTTCATGATTTTTAAAAATCACCAAAAAAAATACAAAAATCAATCATGATTTTTAGACATTCACTGTTATTTTTTTAGATTTTTTCAAAAAATTTTAGGACAGTTTTCCAATTTATATTTCATTTCAGCATATATAGTTAGTAGCATCCTGGTAGCATAACTGTTTGATATTTCTGTGTTGTGTGTATTTATTGTTCCTTATGAGCTGAACTGTGTATGACTAGGTCCACATCAAGTGACTTACATTCATATGATCCTGAGATAGATAGGACATTTCACAGATTAAACAGACATAACCTTAGGTTAGATGACTTTGATAGTATAGTTTTAGACAGTAGTGTAGTGTCTTCTGACTTTGATTCTGAATTTACTTCTGATCCTTCTACTTCTACACATCTTGATATAATCGCTGATAACAACCTAACTCTTAAGGATTTAGCTACACCTGATGTTGTTTACCAACCTTGGTGTATTCAATACCCTGAGACTAAGGTCAGTTATGAGCTAAAATCTGGCCTAATCAATTTGCTTCCTAAGTTTCATGGACTTGCTGGTGAAGATCCACATAAACACCTTAGGGAGTTTCATGTGGTGTGTTCCACCATGCGACCACATGACGTTCATGAGGATTATGTCAAGATGAAATCATTTCCTTTCTCTTTGAATGGTGTTGCTAAGGATTGGTTGTACCTCTAACCAGATCCTATCACCACTTGGACAGACATGAAGAGAAGATTCTTGGAGAAATTCTTCCCTGCCTTTAGAACAGCATCCATCCGGAAGGAAATTTGTGGCATAAAGCAGTTCCCTGGAGAGTCTTTGTATGAGTATTGGAAGAGATTCAACAAGTTGTGTGCTATCTGTCCTCACCATCAAATCAGTGAGCAATTACTAATTCATTATTTTTATGAAGGATTGATGTTGATGGATAGGAGTATGATAGATGCAGCTAGTGGAGGCGCTCTGATGGACAAGACCCCTCTTGCTGCAAGACAGTTGATTTCTAACATGGCAGCCAACTATCAACAATTTGGTGCTAGAGTTGCAACATCCAAGGTGATGGCAGCAAATGAAGTCTCTGTTTCTATGGTTGCTGATAACCAGAGATTGGAGAACAAATTGACAGAGTTGACATCCCTTGTGAGGCAGCTTGCTATTAGGCAACAACAGAATGTGATGACAGCCAATCAATCAAGGCTCTGTGGTATTTGTTGTGCGCCTAATCATCCCACAGATGCATGCCCCACTCTCCATGAGACAGAACAACCTGCTGAAGTTTCTGCCATGCAACCTGGCCAGTCATTCAGACCTCAACAGCAGTATAATCCTTACTCCAACACTTATAATCCTGGTTGGAGAGATCATCTAAATTTGAGGTATGGTCCTGGTCCACAACAATAGCAGCCCTTTAGACCTCCACAGCAACCCTTCCAGCCTGCCACCACCAAATACCAACCTCCTCCTTTTAGACAACAGCCACAATTCCAGCAACCTGCAGCTGCACCTACACCTCCACAACCTGTGCCTGCCAGTTCTGAACCTTCTTTGGAGGATTTGATGAAGCAAATGGCAACCAGCAATCTCCAGTTTCAACAAAATGTCAGTGCCACCATCCAGGACCTGCAGACTCAGATTGGACAGTTAGCTACAACTGTCAACCAGATGCAACAGCAAGGTTCTGTTAACCTTCCAGCACAACCAGTTATTAATCCGAAGAATGTGAGTGCTATTACCTTGAGGAGTAGCATAGAACTTCCAGATGCTGGTGCTAGTAAAAAAGTTGATGATGTGCCAAAACAGATTCTGCACCAAAACAGATTCCCTTACCTTTTCCTTCTAGAGCCATTCCTGCAAAGAAAGTGGTGGACCTTGATTCTGATCTGCTTGAGACTTTCAGGAGGGTGGAAGTTAACATTCCCCTCTTGGATGTCATCAAACAGATTCCAAAATATGCAAAGTTCTTGAAGGAGTTGTGCACCCACAAGAGGAAGCTGAAGGGAAATGAGCAGGTGAAGATGGGCAGAAATGTTTCCGCACTCATACAGGGTAAAACTGTTGATGCCATCCCACTATCCACCTTGCCACAGAAGTGCAAGGATCCTAGCACTTTCACTGTCCCATGCACCATTGGAGATATTACTTTTGCAGATGCCTTGTGTGATCTTGGAGCCTCCCTTAATGTCATGCCCACATTAGTTTACAGAGCACTACACCTTGGTGAGATGAAATCCACTGGTGTTGTCATCCACTTAGCCAACAGGAGTGTTGCGCTTCCACTTGGACTTATTGAAGATGTGTTGGTGCGAGTTAATAATTTGATCTTTCCAGCAAATTTTTACATTTTGGATATGAAGAATGAGTCTTCCAGCCATGGTTCCACATTGATCCTAGGGAGACCATTCTTGATAACAACCAGGACCAAAATTGATGTACATGCAGAAACTCTTTCTATGGAGTTTGGTGATGACACTGTTCAGTTTAACATTTTTGAGGCTATGAGGCATCCTGTAGAGGAGCATTCTAATTTACTTTCTGGTTTTTCTGATCTTTCTTCTGACTTTTCTGGTTTTGATCTTGGTTCTTGTAATTGTACCTGTGATGATTCTGCTGCTATGTGTAGCATTTGTGCGGAAATTTCCTCCGCACTTCACTCCAATTGTGTTCCAGGTACAGATACAAGTTCTAAACCTACTATCCTACTTCCCTCAGCTCCTAGTCTTTCCTTACCTTCCACTATTCAGCCCGCTTCCTTGGAGCTGAAGTCACTACCTGAGCACCTCAAGTATGCATATTTAGATGATGCTAAGAAGCTCCCAGTCATCATATCTAGTAGTCTGCCACTGGAGCATGAAGAAAAGTTGATGCATGTTTTGAGAGGCCACAAAAAGGCCATTGGATGGACACTTGCTGATCTTCCTGGAATTAATCCTTCCATCTGCATGCATCAGATACTTTTGGAGGATGATTCTAGACCAGTGAGGCAACCCAAGAGGAGGCTGAATCCCACTATTCTTGATGTGGTGAAGAAGGAAGTGACGAAGCTACTAGCTGCAGGGATCATCTATCCCATCTTTGATAGCACTTGGGTTTCACCTGTCCAAGTGGTTCCTAAGAAGTCGGGTCTCACAGTTGTGAAGAATCAAGATAATGAGTTGATTCCGACTAGAGTGGCCAATAGTTGGCGAGTTTGCATTGATTACAGGAGACTCAACCAGGCCACTCGGAAGGACCATTTCCCTCTGCCTTTCATTGATCAAGTTTTAGAGAGGTTGGCAGGTAAATCACATTATTGCTTTCTTGATGGTTTTTCTGGTTACATGCAAATCCATATTGCACCAGAGGATCAACATAAGACCACATTCACTTATCCATTTGGCACATTTGCTTACACCCGGATGCCTTTTGGCCTATGCAACGCACCTGGCACCTTCCAAAGGTGCATGGTAAGCATCTTTTCTGATTTATTAGAGAGTTGCATGGAGGTGTTTATGGATTATTTCACTGTTTATGGTTCCTCTTTTGATGCATGTTTGGATAGTCTCTCTAGAGTGCTTGACTGATGTATTAGTACTAACCTTGTTCTTAACTTTGAGAAATGTCATTTCATGGTGCATGAGGGTATAGTCCTAGGACATTTGGTCTCTAGTAGAGGAATTAAGGTCGATAAGGTAAAAATTGATGTGATTACCTCTTTGCCTTACCCCGCTTCTGTGCGGGAAGTACGTTCCTTTCTTGGACATGCAGGTTTTTATAGGAGATTCATTCAGGATTTCAGTAAAATTGCATTGCCATTGTCCAAGCTTCTCCAAAAGGACGTAGACTTTATATTTGACCAGCCTTGCAAAGAGGCATTTGAGGGATTGAGGAAGAAGCTGACTACCTCTCCCATCATGCAACCATCAAATTGGGAGCTTCCCTTTGAACTCATGTGTGATGCCTCTAATTATGCACTTGGGGCTGTGTTGTCACAAATAGTTGGTAAACTATCTCATGTTATTGCTTATGCTTCACGCACTTTGGATGCAGCCCAAGTTAACTACACCACCACTGAGAAGGAGCTTTTGGCTATTGTTTTTGCTTTACATAAATTTAGATCTTATTTGCTTTGCTCCTATATCACTGTCTTTAGTGACCATGCAGCTTTGAAATACCTGATGCTAAACCTAGACTGGTCAGGTGGATGTTTCTTCTTCAGGAATTTGACATTGAGATTAAGGACAGAAGTGATGCAGAAAACTTGGTTGTTGATCACTTGAGCAGGATTGAGGGACCTCTTGAGGTCTTTCCCATTCGTGATAATTTTTCTGATGAGCATTTGATGCATTTACATTCATCACATGTCACACCTTGGTTTGCTGACATTGTTAATTTCCTTGTTGTATCTGTTGTTCCACCTCATGCATCTAGGTCCCAAATAGATAAACTTAAGAGTGATGCTAAATATTATGTTTGGGAAGATCCTTATGTGTGGAGGTTTGTTAGTGACCAAGTGATCTGAAGGTGTGTGCCTGATCATGAAATTCAGTCTATTCTTCAGTTTTGTCATAGCACACCTACCAGAGGTCATTTTGGTCCTTAGAGGACCGCTAGGAGGGTATTAGCCTGTGGGTTCTTTTGGCCTACCTTGTTTAGAGATGCTCATCACTTTACCACCACTTGTGAGCAGTCTCAGAGAGCAGGAGGCATAATTACACATAGACATGAGATGCCTCAGCAACCCATTATTTTTTGAGATTTTTATGTCTGGGGTATTGATTTTATGGGTCCATTTCCTGTTTCTCATGGCTTTTCATATATTTTGCTTACTGTTGATTATGTTTCTAGATTGGTTAAGGCTAAGGCCACCAAAACTAATGATTCTAAAGTTGTTGTGGATTTTGTGAGATCCAACATTTTTTGTAGGTTTGGTGTGCCTAGAGCCATTATTAGTGATTAGGGGAGCCATTTCTATAACCGGTCATTCGCATCATTGCTTTAGAAGTATGGGGTTGTGCATAGAGTTGCTACAGCTTATCATCCCCAAACTAATGGACAAGCAAAGGTTTCTAACAGAGAGATCAAGCAAGTGTTATAGAAGGTGGTGCAACCAAACATGAAAGGTTGGAGCAAGCTTCTTGAGGATGCTTTATGGGCTCATAGGACCGCTTACCACACACCTTTGGGGATGTCTCCCTATAGGGTGGTTTTCGGTAAGGCATGCCACCTTCCAATGGAGATTAAGCACCATGCTTATTGGGCGGTGAAGAGTTGCAACATGGCATTTGATGAAGCTACCGACAAAGTCTTCAAGGTCAATGGTCACCAACTCAAAGCATTTCATGAGAGCCCTCAAGTGGAGGAGGAGCTTGTGGAGGACATCTCTTTGGTCCTGGCAATTTTGCTTGAATGACATTTGGGGATTTTCCTTTTCCCTTCTTTTATTTGTTGTCTGTTTGTTGCATTTCTTTGCATGCTTACATTGAGGACAATGTGTATAATAACCCTAGTTTCTAAAAAAAAAAAAATTTACTATAGCAGTTACTGTAGCCCACGCCAGGAGCATGGGAAGCCACGCCAGGGGCGTGGGAAGTGCTCCAGAAAACCATTTTTCACTGGAAACCCACGCCAGGAGCGTGGGAAGCCACGCTGGAAGCGTGGAAGGCACGGAAGAGGCCTATAAAAGGCCATTTTACGCGATTTTTGGGGAAAATCACTATTCCTCTTCCTCCTTGAGCCAGGCAGCCATTAGAGCACCTTAAAAGCTTCATATCTTCATCATAATCCATTAAAACACCTCCTAATCACCTCTAAACTTGATTAGAACCTTGGAGAGCCAGAATCCAACCTTGGGGTGTGAGAATTGTGAGAAAACTCCTATTCCCTTGAGTTTCCTCAGAGGTTGAGTTTTTGAGAGGAAAAAGAATTGGTTTCAGGGCACCTGAGTGAGGGGAAAGACTTCTCCAGCCTTCCTCTAACGATCTGAGGTAAGAAACTCATGTTTTAACTGTTTAATTTGTGAAATGGAGATTGGATGAATAGTAACCAAGTATTGATAGGGCTGGAATTAGGCTTAGGTTCTTTAGGGAGATGTAGTCAGGAGGTTGTTCTGAGCCATATGGCATGTTGAAAATGTAATTGTGATGAGATTTGAGTTTGGCTCTGAGAAGGAAAAAGTGTGTGTGAATGAGCAATGTTAAGGCCTGAATTAACTTAAGTACCTTTACAAAAGTTATTCATAAGGCCAAATAATCGGTGAAAACGTGATTATATATGTGTTTTGGCTGAGTTGAACCAATGTGGATTCTTGATTGTAGTACAGCTTTACATTGAGCTGTATAGAGTTCTAAAGGAACTCTGAGGCCTTGATGAGACTGAGGCAGACCAGTGAGAGTCAATGTATAGCCTAGTAGAAGCTGGGCTAAGATAAACCTTAAGTTAGAGGATTTAGAACTAATTATGAAAGGGAGGGTGTTACCTTCCATATAAACGGTTGAACACCGTTTCTGATTGTTTTTTTCATGCCTATTGTAGGGCGTGAGACGCATAGCACTGGTGGTGGTCACCACGAGACTAGAAGAGCTGATTCTGAGCTGAGACCAGGTAAGCTCAGTGTTTTCAGGGATTGTTTCCCTGCTTGTGTTTCACTGCACCCAACATGGATGATTGCTTGATATCGCTTATATTATGATATTCTATGATGTTGTGATACTGAATGTGTATTGAATTCTGATTAGATGGTTTAATGATTGCTAGCAATTGAGTGCTAGCTCAACCCTGAGATAGGGTGTGATTTGATTACTTTGAGATAGTGTAAGTTATATTGCTTATTATGATGATGCTGATTACACTAGTGTAGTGTATGATTGCATGGACTATGTTATAAGATAATTATGATGTGTGATTGTATGTAATCTGCTGGCCAGTAGACTAAGGAACTATGAACCCTTTGGGAACGTACCCACAAAGGTGGATGATCTCCCTTAGGATAATCCATAGGCGTTCATGTAAATCCTGAGTAGACGTACCCACACGTGGTGGATGATCCTATTCAGGTATTGAGCGGTAAATCTTGAACAGATGTACCCACAGTGGTGGATGATCCTATTCAGGTGCTTAGTGGGAAGTCCTGAGGGAATGTACCCACAGAGGTGGATGATCTCTCTCAGGCATTATGTGTTGCTGTATATATATTATGTTGAGGTTGTGACTTGATGTGTTTTTCATTTTGTTATATGAAGGACATATTTGCTATGATATGCTGGAAAGTGAACCAGGGGGAGGGAAACCTCTGAGAACCCTGAGTTTACTGAGATTGTTATCTCACCCCTATTTGGGGATTATGTTGCAGGTGCAGAGACTACAGTTACTGAGAAATCCCAAGGCAAGAGGCCTGAGTTGGGATAGCGTGAAGACAACCCTAGGTCTAGATGACTGGAGCTTGTTGGCTCCCATTTTGATTATTTTGGTTGTATTTTGATACCCTGAGGGGTTATTTGTATAGTTTTGAGAAAATTGACCTGTATATGACAGTAATTCACCATATTATGAAGGATCCTAAAAAATTTTGAAATTCTGGTTATTTTCTGTTTTCTGTCTGTTTATGTTTTGTTGGTGTTTGTTTTTCATTGTCTATTGGTTTCTGTATTTTGTTTGCCTGTTTCAATTTTTGAGTCTGTATGTTTTTGTTGTCTGTTTCTGTTGTTTCTATTTTGTGCTGTTTTTATTGAATTTAGGCACTTTTCATGTTTTTCATAGGATTTCCAACTTGTATAAATTGTGAGAAATGTTAAAAAGTTGGTTGGATTGAGAGGTTTTATACTTGATGTGAATCATTGTTGCAATTGTTGAAGTGAAAAGTAGGCTTGAGAAATAGAATTTAAGATGAACCATGTGTGGTAGAATTATGCCTTGTGAGTTTTTGAGCCTTTGTGGATATGTTCTTTCATGTGTGATTTCACCCTTGTGCTAGATTACTCTATGTTTTGTCTTGCCTCTTTTGACATTCCTTGTTGCACATGCTTTAATTGAGATGATTTAGGCTTTCTTTTACCACTAGCCAAATAAACCTATCCTTGTGTTGATATCTGTAACGCCCGGCCACTTGCAGGATCAACGACTGTCCCTACATACCAACACAAGACTTTTCAGTGTGCTTTGTCCTCACTCACACACTTTCTGAGAAACTTCCTAGGAGGTCACTCATCCCAAGATTGCTCCAAGTCAACCACGCTTAACTGTGGAGTTTTATATTATGGGCTACTGAAAAGTAAATGCACCTTGTTGGTATAGGTAGTACCTATTAAATCTTTTAAGTTATCCTCAACTGTACAGTCTCATACCTGCACAGCCTCTGGATCCCTCTCGTTCGAGTGTGTATTTGATTCATTCATGTACCCCTCCTGCTGGAAGCCTGCCAGGAGCCGCTCCTTGTTCGTGCCTCACTGCACCGGCGATCACTCCCCGCACTCGTCAGCGCCCAGGATGTTACAATATCCATTGTCACCCTCTTTGAGCCTCTAGCCTTTTCTTTCTTGTTTAGCTCATTAAAAACTAAAAAAATGATGGAAAACCATGTTACCCTAGCTTTAGGGAGAAAAAGGGGCTTTGGAATTGTTTTGGGAGTGGGTTTCAAGCAAGTGTGGGGTTTTTGTATTTTGTTTTATTTTGAAAGAGAAGAAAAGAAAAAGAGAAAAGAAAGAGTTCAAATAACAAAAGTTCAAAGAAAAAAAAAGAAAAAGTTGTGTATAAGCAAAGAAAAAGAAGTTCATTTAAACTTCATCTCTTTGTTTCTACCCTTCTTTTAACTTGTTGGCTTGCTCACCATTGCCCCTATTTTCTCTTAAGTTTTAGCCTAAATATCCTTTTCTTATCCACCTTTACCTAAGTCACTCATTACAAGCTAATAAAGTCATTTTGATCTTTTGATGCATGTGCATTTTAAGTTGAATGAATTAGAGTCTTGTCAATACTTGGATGTGCTAGTTGCAAGTGGTGTTTGAGTGTAAATACAAGTTATACACATTATATGAGGTTGAGTGCCACCCTTTGAGAGGATTCTATCACCTTGGTGCATTCTTAATTCTAAACTTGACTACTTTTTCACTTTGCACCTTGTGATCATGTTTTCATGGATTGTTTGTTACCTCAATATTATTCTTCCACCTTTTCATCTCTCACTTTTGAGCATAGTTGTGATCCATTGAAAAGTATGTGTGCCTTGTTCATACCCTTTCTTTAAATTTTTGGTTTACTTTAGTTTGAATTTTTCTTAGTCTTTCTTTTAGTTTTGCCCAAGAGTGCAAATGTTCAAGTGTGGGGTATTTTGATGGAGTGCTTTTAGTTAAATATTTTTCTATCCTTCTTAGCTTATTTGACCTCTCTTGGACCTTTATTTTCCTATTCTAATTCAGTTTTTGTCTTAGGCAAGTAAGTGGGCTTAATTATTGCGTATTTTTGGATTTTTGCTCACCTAACGCATCTGACTTGTGCAGGGCCTATAGAGTGCTATGGAACTCCTAATTGAGCGTTCTATGAGTCCCTGGAAAGATAACGAAAACATCTACAAGTTTGTTAGAAATAGACCGAGGCCAATTCTATCATTTGGAGGGTCATTTTAAGCTTCTAAGTTAGCACCTCTACACTTGAAATTTTGGGCTGCGAATTTGAATCTTATGGTTGTAAATAGTAAATAATTAGAATTGATGGGTTTTGTTGATGGCCCATTCTTTTCTTCAGACTTAGTCAATACATATTAGTGACATTTGACATATTTTGATACACAATTTCATTTAATAAAAACAGTTCTACATTTCCTTCTTTTAAGTTTTTAGGATCAAAACCCTTGCTCTCATTTTCTCTCAACTGTTCTTACTTGTTCTTCATTGTTCTTCATTTTCATTTTTTTGTTCTTCCATTTTCGTGCAATAATTCCATGGGGATTTCACTGATGATGATCATGGAAGGCTAAATCCTCAATCAATCCAAGGATCCAACCCCAGCACAAGGGGATTTGAGTTCTGGTTTGGTATTTCGAATTCTATTTGAATGTTCATCTTCTTCTTCAATTGCTATTTTGTTTTCATGTTTATGAATGCGTTTAGGATTGAAAACAGATTAGGTTATGGATTCATTTCCTAATTTCGAATATCAATCACAGATTAATTTGATGATATTTCGGATAGGGTTGTGGTTTCAATCAATTTAGGGGTTAAGTCGATTGAGTTGCTTCTAATGAGATTGAATGAACTTTCATAATAGGATAAATTTCTGAGGACAATGATGATTCGAATTGCTTGGTGAGGTGAATTGGATAGATGCTTTAATTCTGTTTTACATTACTTCTTTTAAATTCTGTTAGTTTCTGTGTTGCTTTTTAATTTTAGTTTACGTTTTTGCAAGTTTTACTTACGCACACAAACTGTTCGATAAAATTCCTCCCTTACTGTTATTAGTGAATTGAAGCTAGAACCATATTGATTGTGTCTCTGAGTCGACCTAGGTTAATCCTGTGCTACAAAATTAATGTAGTTAAATTGTTTTGGTGCGTGTCGACAACGTAATATCATATATCTAGAGTAATCATCTACTATGACAAGTCCATAATAATTTCCTCCTAAGCTCATGGTTCTTGAAGGACCAAATAAGTCCATGTGAAGCAATTCAAGAGGTCTAGAAGTAGAAATCATATTCTTACTTTGAAAAGAATTTTTAGTTTGCTTCCCTCTTTGACATGCTTCACAAATTTTGTCCTTCTCAAACTTAAGCTTAGGTAGACCAATTACTAAGTCTTTCCTAACTAACTTGTTGAGATGATGCATGTTTATGTGAGATGTTCTTCTATGCCATAGCCATGTTTCATTTACTTTACTTATCAAGCAATCAGTTTTATGTATGAATGCATGGTCAATGGACAAAACATAGATATTACCCTTCCTTTTACCAATGTGTACAACTTTGTCATTCTTGCCTTCATGTATCAAGCAAGTCTCATTGTTGAAGGTGACTTTAAAACCTTTGTCACACAATTGACTAATGCTTAGTAAATTGTGTTTTAGCCCTTCAACATAAAGCACATCCTTGATTTTAGAGGATAAGTTGTCTCCAATATTGTCTTGCCCAATTATTCTGCCTTTATTATTGTCTCCATATGTAACATATCCTTTTTCTTCAAGTATTACATCTGTGAGCATGGATATGTCTCCGGTCATGTGTCTAGAGCATCCACTATCTAGGTACCATATTGATGATTTTGCTCTAAGACACATCTGCACAAATCAAATTAAAGAGAAAAATAGGGTCCCCAATTTAAGTTAGGTCCAAAGGGGTTAGTTGTTTTCTTTCTTTTCTCAACCCATATACATTCACCATTAGGAACATAAAATCTTCTAGCAAAGCACTTGTATGAAGTGTGACCTTTAAGCATACAATAATTGCAAATAGGAGATTTTGATAATTTAGCATGAGTAAATCTTTGATAGATGTTTGGTTGATTATGCTGCCTTTGATACTTATGTTTTGGAAGTACAAACACAAGCTTATTTTGAGTTCTAGCACCATGCTTGTATCCCAATCCATAAGTATCACCAACATACTTTTGAACACTTAGCGTTTCATCTAAGTTACATTTGCCTTTGTAATACTTTCTTAGCAAATCAACCAAATAACTAGTTTCAGTTTGCAAACACATGTTTTCTTTTCCTTTACTCAGCTTATAATCATCCATTCTCTTTGTAACTTGAAAGAAGCTTATCATGTTCTTCATTCAATTTACAAAGCTCTTCTTGCAATTCAACAAGCTTGGATACATGCCATCTTAAGTCACTCTTAAGCTTGTTGTTTGCTTTTGCTAGTTTTTGAGCTTCACAATGCATCTCATAAAAAGCATCAATTACATTTTCAAATTCAGAATTTACCTCTGATTTTGTACTTGATGATTTATCTTCTTCACAAATGGTAGATGTAAGGCATAGGTGAGCTTCAACTTCTTTTTCTGAAGAGGATTCTGAACTTGTTGATTTGTTATCCTCCCAAGCAATGTAAGTCTTTCTAGGCTTCCCTTCCCTTCTAGATTTCTTCTCAACTTGTGGCTTCTTTGTTAATGAGGGACAATCTAACTTTATGTGGCCTTGCTTTCCACACTCAAAGCAAGTGATTGAGGAAGAGTTGTTCTTGTAGGTGTTGTCATTTCTTTTCTTTTGAAATGGTTGCTTTCTGCTTTTATTCTTCCTTAGAAACTTGGTAAACTTTCTTACTATGAGATCCATATTCTCATCATCATCATCATCATCACTTGAATCATCTTTCTTTTCTATCTTTGAAGGTGCAACTTTTAATGCAATACTCTTATGTTTTTTGTATGCATCTTCACCAAGAGTTAGTTGAGATAATTCAAGTTCGTATTCTAAAAGCTTACCGAACATGGCTGCCATTGACATCTTTGATAGATCCATTGATTCTTTAATGACTGTGACTTTAGGCTGCCAATCTCTTGTTAGGCATTTTAGAATCTTGAAGTTCAGCTCTTCTACATCAAAGGTCTTTCCTAGCCCAAGCAAGTGATTCACTATGTGGGTGAATCTAGTTTGAAGTTGTGAGATGTTCTCATCATCTCTCATCTTGCACATTTCATACTTATGAATGAGAGTGTGTTTCCTTGATCTTCTCACATCATCAGTACCTTTATGAGTAACTTCAAGTAATTTCCACATTTCTTTGGCACTCTTACACCTAACAGTCCTTAAAAATTCATCGAAAGATAATGCAGAAGTTATCATATTCTTTGCTTTGAAATCATATTGAACCATTTTCTTTTCTATTTCAGACATTTCATCCTATTCTTTTGGTATTGATTTGCCATCAAAAATTTTGGTAGGAATGAAAGGACCTTTCTCAATACAATTCCAAGCACCCGGGTCATTCGATTGGATGAAGATTTGCATCCTATTCTTCCAAAAGTTAAAATATTCCCCTTCAAACAAAGGTGGTCTATTCAATGAGGCTCCCTCCTTGAATGTTATTTGATTAGTATTCATTGTTAAAGATTTTAGAAAGATCTTGAGCAAAAAGAACCATCTCTTGATGCCAATTGAAAATATAATGAACACTTATGCAAATAACCAAGAAAGGGGTGAATTGGTTTTACCTCAGAGTGTTTAAAATTTCTTTTCAAAATATGTAACAGCGGAAGACTTTCAAAAAGGATAGTATATTTTAAAACCAAATAGAAAAACAATTTCCTTCACCAATCAAACCACTCTAGTGTTGTGACCAATATTATAAGATGAACAAAACGAATACTTCAAGAATATTATGAAATACAAACAGAAATATTAAATCACACAAGATTTATACTGGTTCACCTCTCAACCCCGGAGGCTACATCCAATTTTCTTCTAACCAAATCTTGGTCAGAGTTCCACTATAACAAATATTTGTTCTTTACAAGCTTACAATGATCTCTCTTACCCACCCTAGGTAAAATTCAAAATCTATACCCTATAGTCTTTTCAAAAGACCAAGAACCAGAGATCTCTTCTCTATTCTTCCCTCTAGAAAACCTTTCTAGAAAAAGCTTTAAAGAATACAATTGTTATATGGACATCAACTCACATACAAAACAAATATCAAACAAAAAGACCAAGCTTAAGGTTCAAGAAAGATATCACCTTATAATCCTCAGTTAATTCAATGAAATGAATGATTCAAAGAATCTGAGAATGTATGCAAATACTCTTTCTTGATGATTTCTTTAACCAATAGCTTGAACAACTCTTCAAACAATGAGAATAATGACTAACAAATCATGTAACTCTCCATGACTCTAAGCATCTTTGATTTTCTCTTTAATACTCAGCCTTTGTGTTTTTGAGAACTGTAAAAAGTGTTTTTCTCAAGGCTTGGACAAGTCTATCAGATTTTCTCTTAATGAATAACATAGACCAAGCTGTTCTATTTATAAAAACACAGACTTAACTAACTGTAATTGATTATTTCGTCAAGGTAATCGATTATTTTAACTATTGTAATCGATTATTTTAACTAGATAATCGATTAAAGTGTTCATCAGGAATCTGGAAATTTGTCACTAACAAAATAATCGATTAAGTCATCTTGTAATCGATTATTCCAGATGAACTCAGTTTTCTAATACACTTGTGTAATCGATTAAATTCCAATTTAATTGATTATCACAGAAAATGTTAAAAACACATCAATGCATATCTAATCAATTACGAACATCTGGTAATCGATTAAACCAGATAAAAATGCTTTGTAAAATATGCAGAAGCTTATGTAATCGATTATTTCGTGAGATAATCGATTATCACAAAAAGTTTCTAAATATGTGTTAAGCTTATTTAATCGATTACGAATCAGTGGTAATCAATTAAAATGTTCATAAGGCATTTTCCAGAAAATCTATAAATACTGTAATCGATTAAATGATCAATATAATCGATTAAAACAGTAAGAAATTGTTTTTTAAAGTTCTTAGTTGTCTTTATGAATTTCTTTCAACTTTCTAACTACCATATTATTAAACTTATTTAAATGTATGTATGAATGCATGAATTAATCAAAGCTAATGAGGATTATAAAGCTTTAACAACTGAACCAAGCTTAAACAAGAAATTACAAATGCCATCAATTGAGTGGGCATGTGAAACATCAAAACTTGTATGTTTCATTCTTCTTGATTCCATAACTTCAGCTTCCTCAAAGCTAACAATGACCAGTGTATTTATGGAGTAATTCTTAAGTAACGAAAACATCAAAGTGATTGTGATTTGTAAAGGATAACATTTAAAATATTAGAAAGGAATTATTGAGCATATTATTCCAATGAAGCATTTGTATTTTTGTGAGACATCTGGTCAATTGTTTTTTACTCATTGAAATATATATTGTTTCATTGTTGAAAGGAATCTATATATTTTTAGTTGTTGTTGTGACTTGATTGCCTTGGTTTACATCAATGTTGTCAAACTCGAGGATCGTAAAAGGATCGGAAGGGGGGGTAAAAGATCGTAACTCGAGGATCGTAACTCAGATCGTAAGAGTTACGTGTATATGTAAAGTTATATTTATACACATGCATATACATAAAAAATAACATAGACAAGAAAAACAACTTATAACTCATAATAAATCATAAAGATTAAGATCCAAAACATAACACAACTCAAAATAAGTTCACAAGTCATAACATAAACTCATAGTAAGTTCATAATTACTTAATACAATCACACTAGTCTAGGAGATCATTCAAATTAAAATCAAGATAATCATTCTTCATATGATCTTCATCCTCATTAATTGCATCTCCTCCACCTGCATCATAAACAAAAATTGGAGGAACCTCCAAATCATCTATGGTTTCACCACCACCACTAGCAATTTCTCCCGCTTAAACTAAAATGTGTTCATCTAGAGCATCCATATCTGAATTTGCCTCATTGTCCTCCAGAATCCATTCATCATCAGAAGAAAGATCATCAATGTTATAAACCTTCCCTTTTCTAACATCCTTCTTCTTGTTCAATCTTGTATTAGCCATGACAAACACCACATCATTCATGGTCTTTTGGTGTAAACGATTTCTCTTCTTGGTGTGAACCTAAATAATTATAAAATCCATTAACAAATAATAGGTACTAAGTATAGGTAAATAATTATAAAATGAATTTCATAAATTCAAATTCTTACTCTCTCAAAGGCACTCCAGTTACGCTCACAACCGGATGAACTACATGTCAAACTCAATACTTGAATAGCAAATCTTTGCAATTTTGGATGTTCATCACCATAGGACTCCAACCATTGTGCTGGAGATTTTGTTTGAAGTGCACGGTGAGCTATTAGACTACCAAAAAACATAGATTTGCTTTTGAAATCCTCAATTTGAGCATCAATCATAGATATCTCATCAAGGTCTCCCACCATCCTATCTAAACAGTCATACAATCCACGCTTCACTTCATAATCAACTTTAAATTCTGGATTATAGTGCAACATTGGGTTAAGATAATAGCCTACATCATGCAAAGATCGATGCAATTGCCTATCCCATCTTTCATCAATGATTTCCCAAAGGGTAGTGTAGCTAAGAATGGTCAACATCAACAACACCTTTAATCTAAGTTAATTGGGGTTGGTGGTAGATGAACCTAGTGATAAATCGTAAATGTGACAGAAAGAGAAAGGGGGAGGGGAAGAAAAAAGTGGAAATAAGACAAAGGGGAGAAAAGAAGAGGAAAATAAGTAAAACAAGGAAATGATTGGAACATTGAACTACTAATGCGTTTAACCCCCCACCAAGCTTATAGCTTTTCTCCACTCCGTCCTAAGGCATATTGTCCGCCAATCTATATCCCACTCCATTAGGTCTTATTTAACTACCTTTCCCCAGGTAAGTTTCAGTCAACCTCTACCTTTCTTTGTGTCAAACTCTTGTTCTTACGGGAGCATCCAGTGGTCGTCTCATAACGTGCCCAAACCACCTCAATCTATGCTCCCTCATCTTTTCACATACCGATATCACTGATACCTTTCTTCGAATATCCTCATTTCTTATCTTATCCATCTTCGTATATCCACCTTAACATCCTCATTTCTGCTACCCCTATTTTATGCTCATGTTGCCTATGTGTTGGCCAACATTTCTTTCCATATAGCATAGTCGGTTTTACAGCTGTTCTATAGAATTTTCCTTTCAGCTTAAGAGGAATTTTGCAGTCACACAAAAACCCTGATGCACTCTGTCATTTCATCCACCCTGCTCTAATTCTATGATTTACATCTTCATCAATCTCACCATCTTTTTGCAACATTGACCCCAAGTATCTAAAAACATCTTTCTTGGGCACCTTTTGACCAATTAGATGCATTGTGTCTTGATCCCCATCACTTACTCTTGAAAACTCACACTTCATATACTCCGTCTTGCTCTTGCTTATCGTGAATCCTTTAGACTCCAAAGTATTTCTCCACAATTTCAATTTTCTATTAACACCGTCTTTGGTCTCATCAATAAGCACAATATTGTAGCTAAGAATGGTAAATAAATAAATAAATTTTCAAACAAAGTCTATAATAATATAAATTAAAAAATCGAACAAGTGGAAGATAATTAATTAATTACCTCTTAGTAAGCCCATTGAAGAGACTTTGTATCTTTTCTTTGGCTCTGTCCATTTCTTCATAAATGAAGCCCATGGCTGGCTTTTCATCTGAATCCACCATGCACAACACCTTAATTAGGGGAAAAGCACCCCTCATGCAATGCAAGACATTATTCCAAAATCTCTTATCAGTAATCAAATTTTCCACAAGCACCCCATCCCTAGTCTTTAGAAATTGACTAGATTGCCACTCCTTCGATGTGAACATCTTAATAAGTGATCCCTTATTCTCATGCAAACATCCCAAAGTCAAATAAGAAGTGGCAAAACGAGTAGCGGCTGGTCTAATCAAATCAGTTCTTGAATAGATGTAGGTTGTAATTTTTTTACCACTTGCAATTGTCTCTTGATGGAGTGGAATTTTCTTCTCAAAATCTTCCAACATTAAATCAATGCAGTGAGCTGTGCAAGGTGTCCAATATAACTTTTTTCTCTTCTGCATCAACAAATCTCCAGCAGCCTTGTAATTGGCTGCATTGTTAGTTACAATTTGGATGATATTATTTTCCCCTACCTGCTCAACAATATCATCCATCATGAAAATTCTATCAGTTGTCTTACATATGTCAGAAGCATCAATAGACTTCAAAAATACAATTCCCTTAGGACTATTTACCAAAAAGTTAAGAATAGTCCTCCTCCTCCTATCGGTCCATCCGTCAGTCATTATAGTGCATCCCGTTTTCCTCCAATATCTTCTATGTTCCTTCAAATTCTGATTGGTCTTTTTAATTTGCTGCTTCAAATATTTCACCCTCGCCTCATGGTAGGATGGTGGCTTAAATCCTGGATCATGTTTTGCAACCAATTCAAACATCTTGAACTCTTCACTATTTGCTACATTAAAAGGTATTTGCATTGTTGTAAAAAAATAAGGCAATTTCTTCACATGCATCCTCCCTCAAGTTCTTCTTGAAAATGCTATTGATAGTAGACTGAGAGCTCATTCCCCCTTTGCTTGAAAAGATTTGCTGCAGTATCAATATCTTCTCATTTTCTTTTTCCACCCTCATCTGATTCAGTCACACTTTCATATTCTTTGAATTGTGACTTTTTAATCAAATTTTGCGAGAAACAACATCCCACATTAATTTCTTCATGTCATCAGGAACAACCCTACATGCTCCAACGTCCTTTGAAGTTCCCAGTAAATGATGCTTCAATCGATAAATTCCTCCCGTAAGTACCTTCTCACAATATTTGCACTTCACATTTCTAGCATTCCCATCAGTTGAAAAACAATGATTCCATGCAGTATCAGTCCTTGATCAAATACCACTTCCACTACTCCTTGCACTTTCAGGACCGTTGGGACCATTAGTAGTATGTTTGCTGTCACTTGCCATTTTTTTTTTACTTCAAAATACTGAACAGAAAAGGGGGAATGTAATCAATATTCAGTAGTATATTATAATAATTATATTTTAAAAGAAAATTTAATTTTTAATCATTAGTATATTATAATTATATTTTAAAAGAAAACAATTTTAAAGAAAAACACAGACGGTCAAATTTTAAAAATAATGGCTATATATGATTATTCAAAACTGGACCCCACATAACCTAATTATTCAGAACTGGTTTACTGCATAGAGAGGAAAGTAAAAGAGAGAGTGGGGAATCTGAAAGTTGTATTATTGTCAATGGTATACATGTGTCCATCAATATCTATGCTATTAGGTTGGAGCAGTAACTGTTATAATAGAAAATTGCAGTTTAACTAACTCTAATAACTGACACCTGTCAGTTTACAAAGACCGAGTACAGTTGTGGGGTTAGGCCCAAGTACAATTCTTGTCTCCAATGGCATGGGATAATACAAAATAAAGCCACACAACTGAATTCTTACAAAATTATATAATATAAAAGAAAAGCAGTATAGTAGTAGACAATAAAGATATAAAGAAATTTACAGTAACAAAACTTGCCAATAATAGTTATGAGAATTTAAGATAGGAGAAAGAACTGAGATTGAGAAATCAATATTATTCGACCCAAATTATAACTGATTACAAAACAGTTTATATAGTTGAAATCATAATCACATAATTTGCAATATGTTCCGGTACGTGATATGAGTACGGGTTCATGACCTTATGAATAATTGCTGCAGGTATATATAACAGGTATGCTTCGATACGTTCTTAAAATTTATAGTAGGTTATATTATATAAACTAGTACGCTATTAATTTTTTATCTTGCAAAAAATTATAAATTATAAAATAAAATATAAAATCATAAATAAAAAATCAAATATTAAATAGGAATTTTTTTCTATAAAAGAATCTTCACAAATTAATAAGGTTTAAAAGATATGAAATTGAATCTTGTACTTATATGATGCCTAAATTTCTACGCACACGTTATTTTGAAATATCACATGATTCTTATCCTTCAAGTCTTCAACTTGATTCTTATCAATGCTAACTTTTACTTTTAATTTTAGATTTTGAATTTCCAAATGCAACTAAAAGTGTATGTGAGTGACTGATAAAAAAAAAGGTAAGTGATAAATTTAACTAAAGTTATCGTGTTCAAAAGTTAAAGTGTAGGATAAACAAGGAGTTGAGGGACCGATGAAGCTTGTACATAAGCTGAAATCTGATGAGGATCCCCTAAACGAGGTCGCATCTACGACCCCCCAGCTATTTCTTAGGCCTATGTAGGTGTCGTGAGATACTACTGTGTTTGGGGTGTATAATAACGGCGTCCCCTTGTCCATAAAATATGAAGATATTTCTGAAATAATACATGGTGGTCAATGTCTCAACATCTCTGTGTTACAAATGTAGATTCTGTAAGTCATTTTACATTAGAGTCCATTACATTGTTGATTGTTTTAAATTAATACATAATTTACTTTATTTTAAAAATAATAAGCATATGAATGACTTAAGTATGCAATCAGATAATGTCTCTGTGTATGGATTCCTTGAGCCACAGTACATATAGATATCTAGCCAATCGCAATTTTAATGTGAAGACTATATTAAGAAATGGATACAAATTTCACAGAAACATGTATACCTGGCAACGTACTTGAATGGGTAAGTAAAATTATACAAATCAAATTAAATAAATAATGCAGTATAATAACTTAATGTTCTCTAATGTGGTGCACATTGGCAACTGATTGTTATATGTCCTAAGGACAATGTTGTCGTGTGATTTTGTTCCTTGCACAATAAGTCAGATAAGTACTTCATACGAATTATTAACGGATAAGTTGTAATTTCTAAGACATTTACTTTATTATTGGAAAGACATGAATATGTTAATTTTACAATATGCATGCATGTTTTTCTTAATCAGTGCTTTGAAGGGATTCAACGATACTCAAAGAACTAAATCTAAGACAACTCCTAAATGGATTGCAGTTAAAGTAAGTTATTTAAACAATGGTTGATGTCTTCAAAATTACTTTTATTACTATTTACACCAATTTTCGTTTAACTTTGAATATATTATTCAATTTAGTGTAATAAGCAAAAAGGAAACACTGAGTGTGGCTATTATGTCATGCATTGGATATCAACAATAGTACAAGGATGCTTCGGGGATAATTGGGACATGGTAATTGTTTACTTCAAAACTAATTTTATTGTTATACTTATTTTTATTTATACTTGTTAAGTTATGTTTTATTTTATCATGCAATATTTTACTGATCCAAGACCATTGGAATCGGAGAGATTGAAGGCAATTCGGATTCAGTGGGCAAGATTTTATCTTATAGTTAGAAATGAAACACTAGGTGGTTAAGGGATTTTTAAACAATTGTATAAATAGTTTAATTACAATAGCTTATAGTGTATTGACATCATTGTTTTCTTTGACTATTATAATTCAAAGTAACTTTTTTATTGTATTGTGAAACTATCTGCCTAGATTGGTCTATTTTTTGATTTGCATGTTTAGTTAATATTAAAAAAATAGATAATATATTTAAAAAGCCTACAAAAATCAACATCAGTTTTTTCTAAAAACTGATGTTGTTTAATGTACAACAATATTAGTTTTTTAAAAATCGATATTGATTTACAAAAAACTTAAAATTGATATTTTTAATGCACAACAACATCGGTTTTCTCTAAAAAAACGATGTTGTTTAGCATTAAACAATATCAATTTTCGGTAAAAATCGATGTTGATTCACAAAAAACAACATCGATTTTTGTTATTAACTGATGTTGTTTAATGTATATTGTACATTTGTTTTGTTTATTTCTTATTAGGCGACATCGGTTTTTTTTAAAAATCGATGTTGTATATTTTTGTTAAAATCGATTTTTAAAATTGATGTTAACGTTCATACTTTTAACATCATTGATTTTAACATCTGATAAAAACCAAAGTTAAAAATTTAAAAAAAAATAATATTAATAGTCTATTTTCTAGTAGTAAAACACATCATGCTTTTCTTGTCATCATGGCATTTGCACACCATTTTTTATGCCATTTTAGCCTCCACTGAGTATAAATAATTGTCCTTTCCAAACTCGTTTTGTTATATCCTCAATCCATGAATATTAATTTTGTGATAAATAACGGTTTCTTTATCTCATACAAATGCAACAGATAAATATGTTGTATATATGATTATTTAATTATATAAACTAAAATCATTTTAGTGTTTTTTTTAAAAATTAATGAATGATAGTAGGTTAAATTACTCTTTTATTCATTTTTTAATTTGTTCAATTTGATTCATTATTAAAAAGTTCAGTTTAGTTGTTAATTTTTTTTTTAAATAAAAGTCAATATAAGTCTTTATGTCTAATTAACACTATTGCCACACGTCTCAATTTCACACATTCTATCAACTAATGTTATTTAATTTAAATATGAATATAACGATATAATTAAAACATAATAGATAACTAGAACTTATAATAAAATAAAATTTAAGTTTTAAGACAATATATAGCATACTTTAAATCATAATAATTAACACAATTTAATTTAAAATTAAAAATAATAATAATTGTTATAATTCAAAATAAAATATAACATAATTTATATCTGGATTTGAAGATAAACACATACTCCCATCAACACTATATAACAAAAAAAAGTGAGAGATATATAAAAAAAATTAAAATGAGAAAGTGAAAAGAATGAAATCTCACTCTTCAAGTTTATGGGCTACGTTAATGAGTCTCTGCATTAAATACAAAGTCAAAACCATTTAGAAACAGAATGCCCCTAAGTAAGTGAAATATGAGAATTACGTACTGTTCATAAAAAATTGTTGTCATTAAGTCTTTTCAAAAATAATTGTGTCACTTGTTTTTGTCAACCAATGAAAGCTTAAGTAATATTTTAAGCACACACTTTTTCCTTTTTGCATTTTAGAGACGCACGAGCAACACTCCTTGTTTCTCTTCACTTTCATTATTCTTCAGATGTCTGAAACGCTATGTGTGAGTTATCTCTAATTTTCAGATTTTCTCTCAAACTTGTTTCTCTACGTGCTTCAAGCTTCGTTTCTCTTTGCTTCTAATGCATGAAGTTGTGAATAAGTGTTAGGAAGATATGAAGATGCATGCAGACATTTAAATATCAATATGAACTTCATCAAAGAGGATTCAATAAAGCATGGACTTAGTTTCAACAAACATCAAAATGATTATTATTTTTATGGTTTTTCAGAATGTCTATTGTAAAGGTTAGGCTCCTCAAAATGAGAACATCATAATGGTTCTTCATAATGATTTGGTTAGTTGTTACATCATGACATCGATCTAGAAAGTGAAAATCATGTTTTTACTATAATTTTTTTTAACTTGTTTCTCATTCTACATGTCTCACCAAACAAATCATCTTTATATGACGTAGTTGGTAGACCACTTACAAAGTTGTGTTTTTCATAGCTTTGAGATTCACCTCAAGCTAGCATGAACAAGTTTTTATGTCATACCCAATGATTGTATTTGACAAACAATAAGCAAGATAAAATTTGATCTATACCTCACCAAGTTTGATCTTGTCGATGTTTCTTTTCCTCTTAGCAGAAGATAGTATGGACTTATCTTTGTTCTAGACGATGCACACACCCTTGTTAAAGGAAACATCATATTCTCCCATCACATAATTGACCTATGCTTAGCATATTGTGTTTTAACCCTTTAAAAAATAAAACATTATCAATATAGGGATAGAGATGTATACCTATCTTACCCACTCATGTTATTAGCCCTTTTTTATTGCCTCTATAAGTTATGGTTCCAACTATGATATGGAGTCATGCATTAAAATGTACACATTTCTCTTGTATGTGTCATAAGCAGTCACTTTCCAACACTACTAAAAAAATAATATTTTACGACGTCAAATGAAAGACGATTGTTTTAAAATCATCTTAAAATAAAACGCGATGGAAAATTCGTAAAGAAAAGCAAGTATTCAAAGACAATATTGGAAAAATTGTCTTTGAAAACAAGTATTCAAAGACGGTTTTGGGACCAAAACTGTCTTTGAAATTCATACCCATTTACGTGCTTCGCTCTGTTCGTTCTCATTCTTAGTGTTCAAAGATGGTTTTGGACCAAAACTGTCTTTGAAATCTGTACCATTTACGTGCTTCTAGGCTAAAATCAAATCATGGTCTCTTCGTCACTCTCTCTCCTCAAACCCTTTGATTCCAATCTTTGTCATTCTCTCTCCTTGAAGCTCTCCCTTTCCTCCGATTTCTCCGTCTCGCTCTGCCTGGGCCACCATGGCTCCCGCCCTCTCGTGTTGGTCATCTCAGTCAGGCTTGACATGAAGCCCACGATGCTTGTCGCGGTGAAGCTCGAAGACGCGGGGCTGAAGCTGCTCAAGGAACACCTTATTCTTCTTTTTTTTTCTTCTCTTTCAAGGGACTTTTTTGTTGTTCTCCCTATCTGTGACTCACTATTAGGGTTTGGTCAATTAGTGACAAATTGAAGATGATAGACCTTGCGTGCATGCAGAAAGAGCTTGTGGAATGCAGCAAGGGCGCAAAGGAATTAGGCATCAAAGTCAGCCCCAAAAACAACAACCTTGTTCTCTTGATCGGCACCATTCCTGGCCCTGCCGGAACTCCATATGAAAGGGCATTTTCCATATTGATATCACATTGCCTTGTACCATAATATCTTATTCCCCACTTGTTTCTTTATCGATTAATATATATGCCTTGGTTTTTGGATAATATGTTTTGAATGATGTAGTAAGTTTCCATTGCTACCCAAAAAATAAAAATATAAATCCTGGTAAAGTGAATTCACTACTAGAGAAACAACATTCAACATCGGTTTTTTTGGACATTTAGCATCGATTTTTAATTGGTGTTGAAACTGACGACATTGAAAGTTTGGATGTTAACATCGATTTTGAAAAACCGATGTTAACAAAAGTATACAATATCGGTTTTTAGTAAAAACCAATGTCGCTATGTAAGAAATAAAAGGAAAAAATGTAAAATCTAATACTTCAACATCGATTTTTGTTAAAAATCAATTTGACAACATTGGTTTTCTAATGAAAATTGATGTTGTTGTGATGTAACAACATTGGTTTTCTAATGAAAACTGATGTTGTTGTGATGTAACAACATCGGTTTTCATATAAAAATCGATGTTGTTACATGACAACAACACGAAAATTAATGTTGTTACATACATAGGAACATCGGATTTTCTAAAGAAAACCGATGTTGTTATATATAGGGACATCGGATTTTAATGAAAATCGATGTTGCTATCATGTAACAACATCGGTTTTGACTGAAAATCGATGTTGTAGTGTAAGTTAACATTGGCTTTTAACAAAAATCAATGTTGTTTCTTACTATTATGTTTGCTTTTTTAATTTTATCCAAATTCATCCTGCAAATGAAATACCAAACATCCAGCCAATTTCAAAATACAATACAATTAAATAATATTTGAATAAAAAAAATTCAATAGTGTCAATGTACATAAAAATGATTTCCTAACCAAGTGTTTATACAATTGTTTAAAAATCTCTTAACCACCTAACCTAATATTTCATCTCTAACTTTAAGATAAAATGTAGCCCACTGAACCCTAATAGCCTTCAATCTCTAGGCTTCCAATGGTCTTTGATCAATGAAATATTGCATGACATAATTGACAAGTGCCCTAATTTAGTAAAATTCATGTTTCAAATGCAGACACTTATCTTTTGATTTCAGAAGATTTGATTATAAATTTGCCCTAAACCTAGTTAAATAGCACCTAGTGCTTGTATAAAAGTTGTTGTTCATATTTTGGAAGATTAATCTAATCATGCTTTGTATTTTGATAGATTCTGTGGATTTTCGAGGCTTCTGAATAAGCATAGCAAGCAAGGATGGCTTACATAGCAAACATGGGAGGTGTGACAAGCAATCCAGGCCCAAAATCCATCAAAGCCCAAAGATTACTTCATGTTGAAGGCTTTAACTCGCCCAGGCGAGCTCCCACAGGCTAAAATGGTTGCCCAGGCGAGCAAAACATGAAGAAAATGGTCGCCTAGGCGAGTGAAGCAGGAAGGAGGAGGTTTTCTATAAATAGGCCACGAAAATTTGGAGTTTGGCATCCATTTTGCTTCATTCTTGCTTCCTTTGATGTTCATTAGGCTTAGGAGCTTAAATATTAGTAAGTAAGTAGGTTAGGAAAGTGAGAGAAGTGAGGATTAGTGTGGAGACTCTGTCGAAGAGAAGCGGTGATGGGTTCCTTCATCAATTCTTCTCTTGAGGAAGTTCTCTCTACTATGAGTAGTTAGCTTCTTTGAGGATTGGATGTAATCTTCTTACCCCTATGTCTCGCTTTTAATATTTATTTATGCGTTAATCGTTTCTATTCCTTATTGGTAATTTCATTCTGTCCTTAATGCTTGATTTTACTTGATCACTAGTCTCTTGAATTTAACTCTAAGTGAGATTGGAAAGTAATCTTAGGGTTTGAACTGAATGATTTTACTCATTACGTTACATTGCTAGAAATAGGGCATAACGTTTTGATTGCATAAAACACGCGATTATGATTATAATCTTGGAGTATTTACTTCATATGCGAGGGATCGATATTCAGTAGATATCCTTAGAACTCGAATGCGAGGAATCGATTCGGGGTAAAATAGTGTGCATCAATAAAGATAGAAATAGATTTATGCATGGAAATATTAATTGAATATAAAAGGATAAGAATGATGAAATTCAATCCTACTTTCTCATAGTTATATTTCATTTTTACTAAGTTTAGTTATCTTCCGTTACTTTCTTAAACAAATGAAATTTCGATCAACCTACTTGTACATAACTATTGAACTGTTAAGTTATAATTGGATTAACTAAGTAAGCTCAACTCCCTGTGGAGACGATCTTATAAATTTTTGTAACTTACAATGACAAATCGGTACGCTTGCCAAGAGTCTTAACAATAATAAAACATAATTTAATAAGTATAAATAAAAACAAGTAAAAAAATACAATTAGTTTTGAATTAAACAATTATCATGTCCCATTTATCCCTGAAGCCTCCTTGGACTATTGTCGACATCCAATGCATGACATAATGGCCACAGTCAGTGCTTCCTTTTTGCTTATTACACTAAATTCAATAACATAGTGTAAATAGTAATAAAAGTTATTTTGAATACATAAATCATTATTTAAATGACTTATTTTGACCGCAATCCATTTAGTAGTAGCCTTTGATTTATTTCCCTAAGTATCATGGATTCCCTTCAAAGCACTGCTTAAGAGAAACATGCATGCATATTGTACAATTAACATATTCATGTGTTAGAAATAATAATAGAAATGTCTTACAAATTACAACCTACCTATTAATAATTCCTTTCAGGTAGTTACCAGGCTTGTTGTGCAACGAACAGAACCACACGACAGCATTGTCCTTAGGATATATAACAACCAGTTGCCAATGTGCACTGCATTGGAAAAAAAAAAGAAGTTATTATACTACATACATTATTTAAATTCATTTGTACATTTTTACTTACCCATTCAAGTACGCTGCAAAGTAGACATCTTTCTGTGAACTCCGCATCCATTGCTTGATATAGTCATCAGATTCAAATTGAGATTGCCCATATCTCTATATGGACTGTGGCCCGATGAATCCATACACATTGGCATGATCCGATTGTAGACATAAGTGATTCATATGCCTATTGTTTTGAAAATAAAGTCAATTATGCAACATTATAAAACAATTAGCTATGTAATGGTAGCCAATTGAAAGTGACTTACAGAATCCACAGTTGTATGATGGAGATGTTCAGACATTGACCACCATGGAGTATCTCAGAAATATCCTCATGTTTTATGTATAATGGGAAGTTGTCATTATACACCTCGAACAAAGTAGGGTCCCACGACACCTGCATGGGTTTTAGGAAAAGATCTGGGATGGTCAATGCGACCTAGTACAAGGGATCGACAATAGGTTCCGGCTTATGTACAGGTTTCGCCGGCCCCTCAGGTTCCTGTTTATCCTACACAGTTAACAATGATTAATCCAAACTATCCGGTAGAATCACTGTAATGAATCTCAAACGGGAAACTAAGGTTCACTCATAATGAACATTAACTGAATAGAAAAAGCAAGTTGCATACTTGACATACAAAATATTTTAAAACCAGTCGTAAGACAAATTGTACAATAAAAATATGAAACACATTCGTACTGTGATGATGATCTGTGTGAAATCTCCAACAATGAAGGTCGTGACGACGAGGCAAATGGGAAAACGGAAAAATGCCTACAACCTACAATGAACATAGAACATTTGACTATATACCTTATATAGTCAAATGACAGAAAATCCTCGATCAAACTCTCTAAAACTACACGACAATCAAAGACACCTCAAGTTCTAATGCAGAAAGTGACACTTCTATCAAACTTTTATTATCCACACAGACAACACTTGTTCTATAGTTCTCAATCAGATTTTTCAAACAAAGGAGCAATAAGAGCATACCCACACCCACATTCTTTTAATATAAATACTAGCAAGGTACCCATAGGTTGCATAGGTCATGTTGATTTTATCCATGTTCAAAGAAGATTTGTAAATATGCTAACAAACTTATAATAACATTCTATCATTTAAGTAAATTCTCTCACTCTAAGGGCAATTTGGAGGACAAAATATAATATGATAGAATAATTATATATATATATAATTATAATAATAATAATAAATTTAAGGAGCTCTTTGCAAATGACAGGACTTCTATAATATTCAACCAAGCATTTTCAAAACCCAACCAAAACAAGTGACAGCGATAGGCATCAGTTGTTGTCTCTTGGCTTGTGGGGGCAATGTTCCTATACCACGGGAGATTTTGTCCTCACGGTGCATTGAAGCATTCAGAGTGTTCTACTACTTAATCTGAATTCCCTTCATCCTCATCAAAGCATAGTTGGAGCTGTCTTTTTAGTTAGTGATCACGGGTGAACTTTCAATCATAATCGGAGCATTGAGCTTTTCTCGTGGCGTTTAATTTTAGGAAAATGTTAGGTCCAAGGACAGCTTGTTCACACACAAATAGATCCATATGATATGTTGTCATAGTGGAAGAGTTGAGCTTCAATAATATAAACTGAGAGTGATAAGGACTTGAGTATGAATAGTCTCTGATTTCACCAGTAATGCCATCCTTCAATCTTTTATCCATAGAAAAATCTCAAATGAACCATGTTCATCCAATTCATACTAATACAATTAACGAATGAATTAATTTGGCACTCCCAAGTCCTATTTTATAAATGAAACAACTAACTAGATTATAACTGACATAGCTAATAATTATATAACTAACTACAACATGACTTGTGAATAAAAGTGTAGTTTTAGCTAATAATTATATGAAATGCCAGAACCATTGGCTTCACCCCTCCAGCAACAGTTTAAAAACATTATCCACCAAGGGAATGCTAGCCCTATGAGTTTACAAAGTAAGAGAAGTCATCCTTCCATGGTCACTGTGCATTCTTTAATATTTCATAATTCCAAAATCATTTACAAAATTAATCGATGTATGTATGTATGTATGATATGTATAGATATTATGATACAGATGCATAGCCAAAGAAGTAGCAATTCCAGAAAACTTTTTCTAGTTCAAATCACCAATGACATCTATTTGGTAAATGAAAGTAGTCACAACTACTTAAGCAGGCACCAAAGCCCAACCTCCACCCATCATGTGCAATCACAATGAGGGACATATTGTGACAACAATAGAGGATTTTGGTGCAACATATCTCATGGATTGAGTGACAAAATAGACTTACAAACATGGATTAGGCATTTTATCAAACAATTGGTGAGCGCAACAACATAAAACTCACATACGAACACATTCAACCCACACGTTTCCTTAAAAGGATAATGCAACACCAGAGACATAGTTTTAGTTGTGAGAAAGGTTCGTTGGGTGAAATTCAAGCTACTAACCTCAGATCCAGATATCTCACAAAAGAGGATTTGAAGTCGCGAGCTTCGTTCAGTGCTACCAGGAGAAAGATGACGAGAGTAAGAGAGTGAGAGAGAGAGGGTGACAATCGCAAGACACCTTCGTCGAAATTGAGTAGCTTTCTGGTCGCCGGAATCGAGAGGGAGAAGATAGCAAGAGCAAGAGAAGGTTTCTGACTCCGCGAGAGTGAAGATCTTTAATTTGGGCGCCAGTACAAATATTTTATAATCAAACAACATCGATTTTTTTAGAAAAACCGATTTTAACTAGTCCTTGTTAACATCAATTTTTACATGAAAATCGATGTTAACGTGTTTCTGTTAACACCGATTTTGTTAAAATCGACAAAACCAATGTTAACAGGGACTAGTTGTTTTAGGAAAACTGACAAAATCAATGTTAATAGGAAGTCGTTAACATTGGTTTTATTAAAAACCGATGTTAACAGGGACTGGTCAATATAAAAAATATCATCATGTTTTAACGAGGTCCCGTTATTTACGATTTTGTCACCGCGTCTTTGTTAACATCAGTTTCTGCAATAACTGATGTTAACTTAACGATGTTAAAGCTAATACTTATACTAGTGATTGTTTGTGTCATAAATATGGATGGTATGTAATTGTCTACTGATCATTTCTCTCTTTCCTATTTGGCCTTTCTCTCTCTCTAACATCTATTGTTCAGCACTAGCAGATAGTTATTTCTTTGTATTGGTATATGAAAATTAACCTAAGTATCTTTCAAGTATTAAAGTACATTTTGACTTAAATACTTTCTTTGCAGGACAATGTCAGTAGTTAAAAGTCATCCATTTGGACAAAATTTTTGGAGACTTTTGTTGGGTCAATGTCTTCTGATTGGTTTTATAAATCTTACCTAATGTTCTCTTTATGCAGTGTTTTTTTTATAGTTTAATTACTAGTATTATTGGCTTTAGAGATACATTTAATTATAGTTGAATTACCTAATGCTTTTTATGCTTGCTTTATGTTGCTTTTACCCAGTAATATAACAACTCTTCTAGCAAAAGAAACTAGAAGAGAAAATTTAATTATAAATTGTTATATTTGCAATGTTCCTATTTTGCCATTGTTTTTTGCGGATATGCAGGAGTTGAAGTTTGATTTATATATCGTGTTCTTATATCCTTTTAAATTAATGGCTTTCATATATTATACATACATACATAAGTATAATAACTTTTTACTCTTCAGAGATTTAAATTTAAAATATAGTGAAACCTTAACTATCACAGCCTATTTAAGTATGTAGGATTGGATATTAACAAGTAAGTATTTATATTTTATTTCTTGGTTCAATATGTTGACAATCTAGAAATTACTGATTGAAAATATTTTCAATTTAGTCTTCAGAACTTAGAGGGCTGTCGTTTTGTTCTCTTCCCATACTTCTCCTAAGAAAACTCCTTGGACCATTTATTCATAACTTTATTGTAGAATTTCTATAAGTTCCTTATGCTAGTGCAAATTATTTTATTTCTTAGGTACATGCTTGCAGAAGGACTTGGACTATATGGTATAATATCAATATTGTCCACAGGAATGGTAACTGCATATTACAATTTTTATGTGTCATTTCATGTGTGTTAAAGCATTATTGTGAGTATTTTTGTGGATTATAACTGGAACCCCCCTTTTTTTGGATCCATCTCACATTAATAACTCTACCCCTACTGTCATGTTTTAGCTTATGAAGCATTACACATATTCAAATTTGTCATGTAGTTCTCAAAGATTTGTCTTTGCTTGTTTTAAGTTGATATCATCATTAGCATAGACATTTGTCTAAGGAGGATTCAATGGCAATATTTCCCTTCTAGTTCAACATTACCTCTAATGATGGATGAGAATCATTTTATATTATGATCCACATATTTATCTACATGGGCTTTGATATTGCTATGGAGAAACATAGTTGGTCACATGTTGGATTTATATTCTTCTCCGTTGTATCCTTTCCTTAATACTATAATTTTATTTTTTGTGATTTGTATTAGCCTAGCCTTTCATGTTCATATTTATCCACTTCCTCAACTTGTTTGGTAACCTCTTCAGATATTCATTGAAATTGCAAGGTATTTATGTTGCCATTTCTATTGTCATGTGTGTGTGGGGTGGGGGGGGGGGGGGGGGCGGGTGGAGGGGCATTTATTTATTTATTTATTTATTCAAGTTTTTAGTTATTTTTTGAATGTGTTGTATCTGGTTCATGGATTGTGTAATTTTTCATGTGAAAATAAAGTTGACATTTCTTTAATTATCAATTGTTTTTTTTTTCCTGATACAATGAGTTTTATTTTCCTATTTCATCAAATGTAAGCAGACTTCACCTTTAATTTGCATGTGATGTTGTTATAAGTTTATTGCCCAGCTGAATAGTGGTTTCTATTTGGATTTTAGAATTTATTCTAACACTGCGGTGTAAATTAGAGTGTTGGAGTGGACATTTAGTTATTGTGGTTTTTAATTGTTCTAGGGGCCTGACATGGGGTATCTCTTATTATTCTTTATGAGGATTTGAAACTTGCAAGGTTGATTAATCCTTAGAGCTCCTATAGATGAAAAATATGCTCTTATGATATGGACTTTAGCTATGCTTATTTGTTGGGCATATGCTTTTTTTGCTGGTGCTTACTTAGAACTACTCTAATATTTATGTTATGTTTTCATTTGCCTTCAAGTAGTTTTGAGAGAATCAATTTGTGATGATTGCAGTTTGTGAAGTTTGGAAGTAGTTACTAGCTCTCTGTGGTTGTATAATGGCAGCTCTCTTTATGATGTATTTGGAATTGCTATTTGGGTGATTGTTTATTCTGTTATATTTTTTAGAAACATATATCCGAATGGATTCATAGAAAATTGTATGTGACATAATCTTTATGTTTATATTGAAATTCTATCATAGGAGGTTTATGCTTGTAATTGGTACATGTTGGTAGCTTTGCTGGCAATAATGAGTTGTTCTATGTATTTTTGGGATGTAGCTAAGATAGTAACTTTTTTAAGATCTTGAATACTTTATATGACGATTGAAGTTAATTATTTTTTTTAAAGAATAACTAACTTTTGTACTCAACTTGTAATTTGTAACTCATTGTGTTCTCTCTCTCTCTCTCTCTCTTTCTTTCTCTCTCTCTCTCTCTCTTTATATATATATATATATATGTATCTCTATCTTTATCTATCTATCTTAGCAATTTGTTTTTTCTGTCTGTCAGCAACCACTGCTTAAAATATCTAATTCTATTAAGATATGTTTCTTTTGATGTTGCAGAACAATCTTTATGAACTATGGGGGCTCTTCTCTACTTTCTTTTGTAAAATAAATAATATTGGTCTGAACATGTTAACAAACATAAACAACACATTCAGATCAAATAGCAGAAGAGAAAAAGAAAAATAAATTTCAGAGGTACCTACCTCCAGCCATTGTTATCAACCTTTCTTAAACCTTTAGAGTTTTAGCTTTCCAGACCCTTACTCGCTCAAACTCGATGGTATGTTTTCTAAAGAGAGAAGAAGGTTTCGTGATCTAAAATAGAGAGCACCCAGTTCTATTTATAGAGCTTTGCCCATCACAGAGCTTAACCTCTTTGGGATAAGATCATGGGTTAGTGGGTTGAACGTGGACAACAAAATGGACCACATACTGAAAGTGTTATCCTAAAAAGATAGGAACTGAATTAAAACAGAATATTTTGTTGAAAAAGAAATCCAACTAAACGAGAGTTTCAAAAATAACAATTGTACGTACAATGAAATCATATCATGGAACCAAGTCCTATTCGTACTACATGATCCTTAAAATTCTTTGGTGGCGTGCCTTTAGTCAAAGGATCAACAATCATCAACTTAGTGCTAATATGTTCAATGACCACTTTATTTTCTTTAACACATTCTCTTATGGCTAAGTACTTGATGTTGATACGCTTACTTCGACTTCCACTTTTGTTGTTATTAGCCATAAATACTGCAACAGAGTTGTCATAGAATATTTTCAATGGCCTAGAAATAGAGTCAATAACTCTAAGCCCAGACACGAAACTCTTCAACCATACACTATGCGAGGTATCCTCAAAACAGGAAATGAACTCAGCCTCCATAGTAAAAGTAACAGTTAAGGTCTGCTTGACACTTCTCCAAGATACACTCCACCAGCTATCATAAAGATATAACTAGATGTTGATTTTCGTGAATCAACGTAGCCAGCATAGTCTGAATCTGAGCAGCCAATCACCTCCAGACAATCAGGCTGTCTGTACATAAGCATGTAATCTTTTGTTCCTTGAAGATATTTCATCATTTTCTTTACAGCTTTCCAGCAGTCAATACCTAGAATACTTTGATATCCAACAATATATGCAACGTCAGGTCTGGTGCAAACCTGAGCTTACATAAGGCTTCCAACAACTTAAGTAAATGGAATATTCTTCATGTGTTCCCACTCAAAATCATTTTTTGGGCGCTGACTCAAATCGAGTTTGTCACCCTTCACAATGGGAGCTACACTTGGCAAACAATCTTTCATATTAAATCTCTCCAAAACTTTATTAATATAGGTCTCTTTAGACAAACCCAAAATGCCTCAAGACTTTTCCCTATGAATCTTAATGCCAATGACATAAGATTCTTCTCCCATATACTTCATATCAAAGTTCTTTGAGAGAAATTGTTTCACCTCATATAGCAAATCCTTATCATTAGTTGCAAGCAAAATATCATCCATGTATAACACAAGAAAACAAATCTTACTCTCACTGACCTTCTGGTATATACATTGATCCATGATGTTTTCTTCAAAATCGAATGAAGTGATGACCTCATGAAATTTTAGATACCATTGGCGGGAGGCCTATTTCAATCCATAGATGGATTTATTAAGCTTGCAGACTAAGTGCTCATTATCATTAGAGGAGAATCCTTTAGGTTGTTTCATGTAAACCTCTTCCACTAAATCACCATCAAGGAATGTCGTTTTCACATCCATTTGATGCAACTCAAAGTCAAAATGAGCTACTATTGCCATAATTACTTGGAAAGAATCTTTCTTAGATACAAGAGAAAATGTATCTGTGTAGTCAGTTCCTTCTCTCTAAGTGAACCCTTTGGCAACCAGTCTTGCCTTATGTCTCTTAATGTTTCCTTGTGAGTCTTTCTTTGTTTTAAAAACCCATCTAGATCCAATGGCTTTTGCACCATTAGGCAACTCAATGAGATCCCAGACTTGATTAGATGTCATAGAATCCATCTCATATTTCATAGCATTGTACTACAAGTTTGATTCCTTAGAACTCATGGCTTGTGAAAATGATTAAAGATCATTTGCGGCTCCAATGTTGTAATATGTTTCTTGTAGATACATCACATAATCACTAGGAATTGTTGACCTTTTGATTTTAGTAAACCTTCTTAATGTTGCTTCGTGCTCTTCTTGAGGAACTTGTTGTTCCTCATCAGCAACTTAATCTACAGGGTCATTTTCAACAATTTGTGGATTTTAAATTACTAGTTGTCTAACACCCATTTGTACTTGATGGGTGTGAATAACAATCAATATGTCACTTGAGCCAGAGGGTTGGGCTTCATAGTGATCCTTTTTAGAAGTAATGTCCTGAAATTGATCACTCCCACTGATCAAGTTATTCTCAAGAAATTTTGCATTTCTCGATTCCACAATCCTAGTGTTATGTGACAGACTATAGAATCTATACCTTTTGGGCCTTTCTGTTGAATATAGGAGGAGCTAGAAGAAGATAAAGTCAAAGATGAAGCTTGTTGAAGGAAGATCTTAGCTTTTCACATGTCAAGGCATTTGTAATGGGTTAAGTGTATAAAAGGCTAATCTTATGATCATTGCATTGCATGAACATGATCATTAACATGCATACATGATTTTACTAAAGCATTAAAGTTGTTCATATTTTCAAAAGAAGTTAAGTTCTCGTGGTTAAGTTTTTGGAAAAATAAAATATCACTACTTTAATCGATTACACAAGGATATAATCGATTACCAACTTCTGTTTGATTCTGGAAAAGCCATGAAGAACACTTTAATCGATTACTAGCTACTCGTAATCGATTACATAGCACAAAATGTAAATCATGATTATCTATCTTAATCGATTACCATTATATTGTAATTGATTACACAGGTTCATTTGTAAATATGCATGACTGCCTTAATCGATTACCTAGGCTTATTCTGAAATTGTACATGTCTGTCTTAATCAATTACCACAATCAGTAATCGATTACATTAGCTTATTTCAAAACTAAAACATGTCTAGTTTAATCGATTAAAACTCGTTTTAATCGATTACTTTGTTCTTTATAAATTCCAGATTGTGCTAAGAACATTTTAATCGATTATCTAGAAAATTAATCGATTACAGTCTGTTACAAAAGTTGGTTATAAATAGAATGAGTTTTTCTGAAAGATACAACTCTTGACTTCGAAATTTCAAAGCATTCACAAGCCTTCTCAAAGTTAGAAAGGATTTTCTGAGCTAGATAGTTCTTGTCCATCTTTTAAATCTTCATGGTGTATTGAAAGATTTCTTGGATAAAATTTTCAAAGAATTTTTTGGAGAGAAAGGTTTGAAATTGATTTCTGCATTTCAACTCTGATTGGTAAATCATATTCATTCATATTCATTGGATGATCAGGTTATCTCTCTCTATTAACTCTTGTTGTAAATTCGTTTTTGAATTCTTGGTTGTTTGTAACTTTTGTAAAGGGTTCTTTGAGCTTTTCTAGAGTCAGTTTTAGATTTATGTTCTTTATCTATGTTTGATAAATAGTGATTGTTGTAAAGCTTGTAAGAGCTGAAATTTGATAACAGTGGAACTCTAATATAGTGTTGATTAGAAGAACTGGATGTAGCTTCTCTTGAGAAGTGAACCAACATAAATTCTTGTGTTGTTTTCTATTCCTTAATTTCTTCTTGCTATCTTGATCTGTGGTTCTTGGTGATATCTACATTACTCAACTAGTTCTGTTTTAAGCAATTGTTTTCTTAGGCTAAGTGGTTTGATTGATTTGAATCATTTTTGTTTCAATTGTGATTAAGATCCTATAACTCTGATTTTATAAAGTTTTTTTAAAAGGCCAAGTTTAAACCAATTCACCCCTCTCTTGGCTATTATGTGTATTCCTATTGTTTTCACTTTTGACATATCAAATGAAATACCCACTAATAGTCCTTGGGTCTAGTTTCTTCTCATGTGGATTATAAATTCTCACTTCAGATGAGCATCCCTAAACATGTGGATTACGAAGATCCTAACCTTTGAATAACTCAAAAGGTGTCTTGGAGACAGCCTTGGTTGGAACTCGGTTTAATATATACACAACCATCTTTAATGCTTCAATCCACAAGAATTGAGGAAGTTTTATGTTACTCCTCATACTTTTTACCATGTCCATTAAGGTTCGGTTTCTTCTTTCTGCCACACCATTCTGATCTAGAGAAATAGGCATAGTGTATTGGGCAACAATCCCATGTTCTTGAAGAAACTTCGCAAATAGACCAGGTGTTTGTCCATTCTCCGTGTACCTACCATAGTATTCACCACCTTTATCGAATCTCACGATCTTAATTTGCTTTCCACATTATTTCTCCACTTTGGCCTCAAAAACTTTAAAGGCATCTAAAGCTTCATCTTTAGAACGAAGTAGGGATACATATATCATGAAAAATCATCTATGAAGGTGATAAAGTATTTCGGACTACTTGCAACCATGTCTAGACAATAAATATTTGTATGTATGATTTTTAATAGATTTGAGCTCCTTTTTGCAGCCTTCTTAGATTTATTAGTTTGTTTACCTTAATGCAATCTATACAAGTATCAAAATCAGCAAAATCCAAAGCACTAAGTACCCCTTCATTTAACAATCTCTTAATTCTCTCAATAAAGATGTGTCATAATCATCGATGCCATAACATAGAGGATTCCTCATTCAGAACACATTGTTTTAACCCAGCAGTAACATTCATAGAATTATAAGCAACATTATTTTGCAATTCAATAAAGTAAAGCCCATCAAGTAACACACCGGAACCAATAATTCCAAATTTATTAATTAAAGTAAAACCATAATTCAAAAAATTAAAGGAAAAACCCAATGGTGCAAGTCTTGATACAGAAATGAAATTTTTAGAAAAACTTTGAACATAAAATATCTTTTCTAAATGAAAAATAAAAATGCTGCTTTAAACTAAATTGCACGTCACAATGACTTCCATATGTGAGCTCATCTTGTCTCCTAAATAGATGTATTGCTCACTTCCCACTGGCCTCCTTGGGTTTTCCATACCCTGCAAGGTATTAGAAACATGGATTGTAGAACCAGAATCAATCCACCATGTGTTATGATTAACATTAACCATATTAGATTCATAACAAACAAAAGTAAATGGAGTATCTTTCTTGTCAAGCCAGTTCTTAAACTTTGAGCAATCTTTCTTCATGTGCCCCTTCTTCTTATAGAAGACACACTTTGACTTTTTCTTAATGACTAGCTGAGCAGGAATCTTGCCCTTGTTCTTGGCTTGACCCCTTTCTTCTTTTCCTGAGTAGTCACGTATACCTTTTCACTCTCTTCCATTATCAACCTTTCTTCTTCTTGAACACACATAGTCAATAACTCATTAATTGACCACTTATCCTTGTGTGTGTTATAGGAGATTTTGAAAGGGGCATACTGCATAGGTAAAGTACATAAAATGTAGTGTACTAGAAAAGAATCTGACATGGTAACTTCCAAACCTTTCGGCTGAGCCATTATATCCCTCATGCTCATGATGTGATCACACACACTCCTTTTATCCCATGGAGCTTTAAGGATGAAGACTGCATTATAAGGGTGTTGGCAAGGGCCTTATCAGATGTAACAAATTGATCATCAATGGCCTTCATAAGATCCTTGACCTTTTCATATTGATCAACAGAACTACAAATACTAACAGATATATTAGTCTTTAAGAACATCACAGAGTGACGATTAGATCTCTCCCATATTTCATAAAGATCAATAGCATTTAGAGTGCTAGTTTCATTAATACCCGGTGGTTCAGTTTTCCTAATGATATAGTCAATATCCATCCAACCTAAATGAATGAGAATTATCTCTCTCCAAACCTTATATTGTCCCCTTTCAATTTGGGAATTTCACACTCAATGTCAAAAATGTTTGCAGATTGATTAACTGAAAGTTCAAACATACATTCTCATTATTCATAATTTGAGAATAAATAAATATTTTGTTTTTACCAATATAAAACATGTATTAGTTTATGAACCTAGTGACATAAAACTTGTCTGTGGGCTAAAGTCCTACTCAATTAAATTCAAACTTATGATAAAATTATCAAATTATTTATTATTATTCTTAATTCCTGTGGGTAAATTAACAAATGTAATATGATATTTTATCCTAATTAGTCATACAAATATAATAAAATTCTTGTGAATATATTTCATTACATTACATGTGATTAATCACAACTAATATTTTAAATGTGATTTAACACTTAATATATAAGCCTAACTGTTCTTACCAAAATCTGGAAATTCCACGTATAGGCTAGCGTGGCCTAAATGGACTCCAAATTCTGTAGCGTCGGGAAGTGAGTAGGCTTTGCTTAGAGGAGGGACCTGCAAAACAAAGGAAAAACACTCCGACGCTCAAGTAAGTACATCAATTGTTAAAGAATAACTGAGTGTGAGAACCCAGTATAAGATGTAGAGAATGAGTAACTTGAGTAATGCATTCAAGTATTATAAGTAAGTTTGAGATTAGTGTATTCAGTGTGAATACCATATGAGTATCGAGTGTTAGAGAGAACCTGTAAGGCTGTATTTATATTGTGGAGTATGGGCCTTAGATCGTTGATAAGATAATAACAGATAATAACATGTAGTTATCTAATTCAAATAGGATATAATGTGTATCTTATTGATATATTGTTACTTGTATATAAGAAACAACTAGTAGATAACTTGTTGGGATGATAAGGTGGTTACACCTATTTAAATATCCGGGCATAGTAGATATGTTGTTAGTGAGGAGATAATATCGTTGGTGTCTGTGTTCCTGTAGAAGGTTGACGTCCGTGCTCCTATAGCGATGTTGGCATGGAACCCGGACATGTGTGTTCGGGTTGACACTTGGAGGCTGAATAAGCATCTATTAATGTAGCAGTGCTAACGTGGAGGGTGTTCACGTGTACGGTAACCTTTATGAGATGACCACGTGTCAAATTACTATTTTGGACTGTACACTAACAATTAAAGATGTTTTAGCTATTTTCTAATCAATTAAATTATTTTAATCACTTATCATTATTTAATCCTTAATAAGAGTTAAATATTTTCATAACATCCTCAATAATGCAAATAAATTGAAATAATGATGCATGGAAAATTTATTTATTATAACTTCGTATGTATAATAATCATAAAATTATACACAAAAACTTAAGAAGTAAATAAATAATGCATGCATATAATTATTCAATAAACTCATTTATATTAATGTGCATAAATTATTTATAATATTACATGCTTAAACAAATACCATAAATAAACATACAATTAAACTAAATAAATAAATAATTTAAATACATAACTCATAACTCAAACAATTTATTACATAAATAAATTAATTATGAGCAACATAAATTAATAAACTCTCAAATTGTAAAAGTAAACATAAATGCATAAGCATATAAGATATAAAAAAATGAGTAAATATCAAATAAACTTAAATAGTCCAACTGCTCATGTGAGTTTCACTAAATGTTTGGGTGTGGGTTTGAGACCCATACAACACAAAATGTCTCATTTTTTTTTTACTATTCATCATCTTCAACCTTGAGCCGGGTCACTTTGACCCGATTGCGATCCGCGAACCCGAATAAAAAACCTAATAGTTTCCAGTCATTTTAAACACCAAAATCCATGTTTTAATTCACATAAAGTTTAAAAACTCAATTTTCATATGATTCCAGGTCTCTTCAATGATTAAAACGTTCAAAACAAAATACCATAAATAAAACAACGTTTCAAAAATATGAGTGTCAAACAAAAGCAAGGCAGAGGCAAAAAACGGGATCTGATACCACATGTAAAAAAAATAATATTGGTTTGAACATGTTAACAAATATAAACAACACATTCAAATCAAACAACGAAAGCAAAAAAGAAAAATAAATTTCAGAGGTACCTACTTTCAGCCATTGCTATCGACCTTTCTTAAACCTTTAGAGTTTTACATTTCCAGACTCTTACTCGCTCAAACTCGATGGTGTGTTTTCTAAATAAAGGAGTAGGCTTTGTTGTCTAAAACAGAGGGCACCCTATTCTATTTATAGAGCTATGCCCATCACATAGCTCAACCTATGTGTTAGTGGGTTGAACGTGGACAACAAAATAGACCACATATTGAAACTGTATCCCAAAAAAATAGGAACTGAAGTAAAACAAAATGTTATTTTGAAACAAAAATCCAACATCTTTTTCCTGAAATATTTAGTTCTGGTGAAACTTTTGATCAGTGGTTTCAAATCCCTGGTGAAAATATGTACATTTCAAAGGAGATACACTTGCAGAATGACAACAAGCTTCTTAGAGCAAAGGTTTGTCATTCTATCATCAATCTACACTATTTTTTATATATATGTATGACGTTTGTATTGTAGTTTCATTATCAATTTTCTTTTTTTTTAGTGTGTAGATAGCATGTGAGAGGTGTCACCATAATGTTAATGGGTTGTCTCGAAGCATAAGCTATGAATCGATGCAATATTAGTTTGACTCTCACGACTTCTTACAATTTTTTTACCTTGACCATTCATTCATTTTTTTAAGTTGTGTATGGCTTTTGCTTTGTTTTTCATCTGGAAGTGGATTTTAAGTAGAAACTAGGATGCAACGCTGAAATGGAGCATTTGTAGCTGTTACATTACCCCTCATATTCTTCTAGGAGTTATTCTATCTAATTTATTTCTTTATAGGGGTTGGTTGTGACGCTGTAAGGTCATTTGTGGAGGTGTTTTCTTCCTTTAGTTAAGGTGCTACAACCATTGCAGCATGACTTGCTTAATCAGGTATTAGTACAAAAGTAGCCAAGCTATTGTGTTTTATTAGTATTTATTGGAGAGCTTTAACTAATTTTTTTTCTCTATTTTATTTTTGATGTCGATGGATGTTCATATTTTTTATGATAGAGCACATAATTGTTCATAGGTGTAGTGATTGAAACTTGCAACTGGGAAGTAAATATGATTTGCATGGGTGGTGAACTAGAGTTTGAGTTTACCTATGGATAGGTATGTAGGGAAATAATAGTTTGGTAAGGTTATGAAATAATAAAATATGGAGAATTTTTTTTAAGAAAAAAAATATTCTAAGACGGTTTTTCGAAGAATCGTCTTAGAGTTCACAATTTTTAAATACATTTCTAAGATAGTTATTCGGAAAACGGTCTTAGAAACGTATTTTTTAAATAAAAATAATTAAAAAAAATTGACAATTCTAAGACGATTTTTCAGAGAATCATCTTAGAAACATCTACTTTTTTTATAAAAAAAATCAATTTCTAAGATGGTTTTTGAATAAACCGTCTTAGAAATTGTACTCTTCTAATACGGTTTGAAAATCGTCGTCAAAAGTATTGACTTTCGATAATGCTCGCTTCAAAGATAGTTGTACAACTGTCGTTAAAAGACCTTAAGAACCATAGTAAAAACACCTTTTTTTTCCAATAGTCCAGGTATCATTATGAGTGTGTCTTTCCTACTATCAAGGACATTTGCAACTTGAATTATTTTGTTCTTAGGTACCCAAATCTCTTTGACTCCTTTCTTGTTAGTGAAAAATGCATTGAACACTCCTTTTCTAGATAAGTCCTTGCATTTGGATATCATGTCTCCAACCTTGACACATAAGTAGCAAACAATGGTTTCCTCATCATGACCATATATTTCTACCCCATATCCATTGCCAGATTTGTTTGTAAGACATCTTATGCTCCAACAAATTTGGTCAATGGGGACTTTATAGAGTCAATTTCCTTATTAAGTTTTAAAACATCCCGAGGTTGACATTCTAAAGTTTCATTCTTCAAAATATTTCAATTTAAGAACTACATAGACTTTTTGTGGTTTTCACATTACAACCAAAGATTATATTTACTATTTTCCAAGTCCTCATAATATTTGTGTGCTTGTGCACACTCTCTCCATAGATCACATCTTTTTTTCATTTAGATGGTTATGAAATTCATTGAGCTCTTACAAATATTTTTGTAAAGTTTTCGATTTGTTTTAATCCTTGTAAGTTTGTATTTTTTCAATTTTGATATCTGTAAGTGGAAATTTATGGGGACTATAAATGAAAAAAATCAAAGAGATCAAAATTAGAAAAATACAAACTTACATGGACTAAAAAAGAGCAAAATATCTTATAGAAACAAAAATTGAAAAGGTGCCAATTTAAAAGAAATAAAATTATAAAAAAAAAACTTACATGAATCAAAAACTAAAAAAATACTAACTTGCAAAAACATATTTAAGCCTTTCTTTTGTCTAATTTCAGCCATATATGTTATTTGCTTGTGATTTCATGTCAAGTTGTTGTTATGATATTATTAGTTCTTTAGAAGGTTAATTAAGTGAGTGAATAAGGGGAGGGGATTTCCTGTTGCTGATAGTTGTTATAATAATTAAATTAAACTAAACAATGTTCTTTACTCTTGGCAGTTTGAGATTTCTGCCACTTGATCTTTGCATTGGACGTTGCTAAGAGAAAGGATTCAAGGAAAGCATACCAAGTAAGTTATCCATTCTTTACTCTTTGTGGACGTCCATGGATATTTCCAAATGGTTTTAATTATATTACATTTTAGAATGTCTAATTTAATTGATAGATACTTAAAAGCCTATAATTTGCATGAGACTTGTTCAATTTCAGTCTAAAGTAGTTATATTCTTTTTATCTCTAAATTTTTATAAAGGCTAACTTGGCTAATATGCGTACTTGTAATTGTTTCACAATTCTGTCTCCATCAGACCATCACCCGCATTGACATCATTATTTGAGAGTTCATCCAACATGATGTGACTTAAGTTTCAAACACTTCTCAGTTCTTAGTTTCTCTGCAAGTTCTACAACTCATATATCTATTAAACATTGGCTAATATCTCCTTTCATGAAAGATGTTAGTAATTAATTCTCTATTCTTTTAGTCTTCTATGTAATCAATTGTTGCATTGGTAATGGCAGGATACTTATACATATATATATATATATTAAGATAAGATAAAAAAAAGTATTTATTGATTATAAATTTTAATTATAACATTATTATATAATTAAAATATTTATTTATCATAAATTATAATTGTATAAAATAAATACTTATCCAGCATATTGCATAACAAATGAAAAATAATTTTTCATTATAATTTTAATTAATTTGCAGTAAAAAAATATTTTTAGTTACATTTTTAGCTTATGACAAATATTTTCTCAATTAAACTTCAAAAATATTATAATATAATGTATTTTGTTTTGAATTTTTCAAATAATTTTTTTAATTCAATTTATGTTTATTTCCATTTTTATTCTGAACTTTTTAAATTCTAATAAATTAATTTGATACATTTTACGTCAAAATTTCAAGAAATTTGTAAATTTTATTTCTGAAATTTTATTCTTAATATAATTATATTTTTTTTACCTTTAATTTCTATTTTTTTACAAATTTTGTATCTATTTTTTTACCAAATTTTACTCCTAATTTTTTATTTTTATCAAATTTTATCCTTAATTTTTGGATTTATTAATAAATAAATATTCAATGTAAAATTTATAAATTTATGAAAAGTTTAGAATAAAATATGTTAAATTAATTTATTAAAATAAAATTTGTTAAATATTAAAAAGTTGAGGATAAAAAAAATATAGTTTAAGCTTTAATTTAATTTTATCCCATAAGGTACGACTCGTACGAATGGTTCAGTAGTATATATAAATTGGTTTCTTTTCCGTTTGATTTCGCAATTCTCAAACCTCTCTCTCAGCGTCACTGACACTCTTCCCTCCTGGCTGCAGTGCCTGACCTTCAGTCACCGGCGTTTGGCTTTCGTCACAGAAACGGCGCAACCGTGTCTTCTTCACAGGTGGCGCCTCGTCTCGAAACGTCGCCTCCCTCTGAGTGATCTCAGTCCGCACCTCGCAAACGACATACCTGGCGGCTAGGTCTTGTTTCTGGCTGATTTTATTCAACCATTCTTTGAAACCTGTGGTTGTGGTGCGCGTTACTGCTCTGTTTCACTGTTTTTAACTGCATACTATTTGAATCTTTCTTACTCAATGAAAAATATAGATACTGCACTTCATGGTCTTAAATATGTGTGCTCTGATTTTCGTTTGGTAACTATGCTATTGGTAGAAAGTTGTCCCCCCAAAAGCATGACAAATCTTCGTTGGTGAACTTGAGCGTTCACAAGATGGGTATTTCTCTCCCAACACGATTTGTTCCATAAGCAAGGACCAATTAGGATTTGACCAGAGTACACAGTTTAATGAAATTAATGAGTGACATACATCTATTTACCACAATGCACCGTTTCATTTAACTTGCCAAACTCAAGCCTCTAATTAATTTTGTTGTTTGGACTTTCACTCCGGCGACTACAGCTTGACCTTTACAGTGATTCCAAAATTTTCTTTCTTTTTCTGATGCTAACTCGTCGTTCATTCTTATGAGATTATTTCATTCAGCTTACATTTGATTTGATTGGGTGAGTCTTGAATTTTGGCTTGCAATTTTTATTTTTTATTTTTACTTTTGATGAATTTGGCATCCTAAAATCTGCCCAATTCATATTAAAACAACTACTTTGTTCTACATTAGCCAAAGGCATATTTTTTTTCCCAGAAAATAATAGCATGTTTTTAAATTACTTCATGTTCTGCAGATTAATTGCATTTGGATTATATGATGGCTAACTACCACCTTTCCAGGTGGGATAACTGTATTTGTAATCTTAAACTCAAACTCAACAAGGGGTTCGCATGATTCACAAATCATAGCATTTGAAGAAGCACCCTCCAACACCAAGCTCAGGGAAGGAGTTTTCAAACTGAATTATAAGTAGGTCGTGAAAGGGCCATCACATTGTTTGGTATTGCAACTCTCTTTTCAAACTTAAGATGCTTAATGCTATGCGCTTCTTTGTGTTGTGAGCTATGATACCAATACGGCATTTTCGATACATATCCGATACGCAACTTCGATATGTTACTTCAAAAATATTAATATTTCGATATATTCCCGATACGTCTTAATATTAAATAATATTTTTTTATATAAAGTGTATTTCATATATAATAAAAGGAAGTGCAGGAAGCAATTACCAATCTAGTAGGGTTAGGCCCAACTGAGCCCAGTCCTATGGATAGTTGGGAGAAGCAGAAAAAAAAAAACGTATTGGGATGGCATTAATAAAAGATGGATAGGCATAAACACTAAGGGCATTAAGAGCACCTTTAGTGCTGGATCTTAGGAAGAGATCTTGAGTAGAAGATATCTCCTTCCTCAAATCTACCACTAAAGAGAAGATGAAGATCTCCACGTGGAGATCTGGTTCCTCTACAAGACCCTTGAAGATCTGCACAAAGCCCAAAAAAAATACATTTTTATGTTGTAACAAACCAAAAAATGGGCGGGAAGCAACAATCCACAACCCAACCAATCGCACAACCTAAGCCACCGGAAAAGAGAAACGGAAAAAAAATCCAGCACACAATATATCTGAGGGAAGCAGAGGCACCATGAGAGGGAGAGGCACCGTGGGAGGGAGGGGGAAGAAAAGAGAAAAAAAGGGAGCGAGGGAGGTAGGGGAGAAAGGGAAAAAGAAAGAAAAGGGGGGAGAAGGAAGGGGAAGAAGAAAGAAAAAAAGGGGAGGGGGGAGAAGGGGGGAGAACGGGGTGGAGACGGGGGGGAGAAGGAGAAGAAAGAAAAAAAATATGGGAGGGGGGAAGAAAAAGAAAAAAGAGAAAGGGGAGAGGGAGGTTGTAACATCCCAAAATTTAGGGAATTATAGACAATTGCTAAGAGTAAAATGTTAATGTAAGACAGTAGAAAAATTTAGGGCAAAATGACAAGAATGCCCCTGAATAATTTCAGAAATGACGTTTATGTCCTTAGGGTGAAAATGACAATTTTGTCCTGAACAATTCTAGAAATGAGCAAAATACCCCTGGATATTTTATTAATGACCAAATTGCCTTAGGAAGTCCAATAATACATTTTAAGGAAGAAATGTTATAAATATCCTTAGATGTTTTGGAAATGACCAAAGATACCCTTAGAATAACAATTACAGAGATATCCTGAACATTTTTTGAAAATGACGATTTTGCCCATAGAGTGAGTAGTGAAATTACCAAAATACCCCTAGGTCAAAACTGACCAAGATGACCTTAGAAATTAATAGGAACCTGAGCATAGGATAAAATACTCTTAGATGACAACTTATCAGCAAGGTTGAGGGCAGATAACCCTAAAATAGAATTTTTACGAATTTTGGAAGATAGGTTGAAAAGAGCTTAATCTAGACAACCTCAGGTATCAGAAAATTATAAGAAGATGATGGACATAATCTTTTCTCTTAATTGTGGAAGGAAAAGGTTTCTTCAATGAGTTAGTTTAGTAATTTTAATAATTCAAAAGCAAAATAGACCAATAAGAATTCAAGTAAAGTTATTACATGTAATTGAAGGAAAAATTGGTTGATTAGAATTCCTAATACAAGCTTTGGAGGTATGATGCAAGATCAATGAAGAAAAGCTCTAAGAAACTTCAAGAATGGACACATGGATGTTTAAGAGGCTTAAGAACTTGCTATTGGTCCAAATGGAAAGCTAGTTATAAATGCTTAAAAGATATTTGAAGCAAATTTTATTTTGTTTCCTTGGGCAGAAAACATAGACATTTCTAGGCCTTATTTCAAAGATCCCAACGGTCAAAAGCTAGATATGTAAGTTAGGAGTATACCAGTAAAATTTTAAGAAGATCCAACGGTTAACAAGTTCAGAATGAATATTTTTGTAACACGGGTTTTGGGAAGAAATTTTATGACTAAGCTACCCACGGATTTGAATGAAACCAAATGAAATGCACCTTGGCTTGGCTAGTTCACGTGTTAAACAAGAAAGCAAGGGAATAATGTGGAAGCTTCATGACATAGGACACTTGGATGATGCAAAATAGCTAGCCAATAAGGAGAAATCACATGGAAAGTAGCCATAATGACCTTAGAGATTTTTTAGAAAAATCAAGCATTAAGCCACCCTATAAAAAGGTGTAAGGATCAGAATTCAGAAGCTCTAAGAGAGCTTAGGACCGTGCAAAATTCCTCCCAAAGCTTTCCATTTTATCTCTTCCAAATTATACCTTTCACCTAGAGCCAAAAACAAAGACCTAACCCTTGGAAGTTCACGTGAAGAACAACAATCCTAGGAGCAAAGATCATTCAAATTCAAAGGAGGAGGGCTGTCCAAAAGCTTAGGAAACCAAGGTATGGGGAGTTTATGTTAAGCTTAGTTTGAATAATGTTCCTTGCTTTATTTCATGAAGTTTGTAGACTAGGTGTTTGCTAAAATGTCCCAAAGAGCTTGAATGACTATTTGACTAAGTAACTTGATTCTAAATTAAATAACTAAGTGTTGGATGAATAACTTGAATTAAATTTAATAAAGAAGAGTAGGAATTAACCGAAAATTAGAGGAAGTTTAGTTGTCCTTAAGAAAACAATCATTTAAAGCTATAGTGATTAAATAAAATATGTTGACATAT
>PYAF01003428.1:35161-56996 GCA_007407185.1 Glycine tomentella | reverse complement strand
GGGTAGTGTGTTTCAGGGAGGACCACACCACCATGATGATCACATAGGTGGAGGTGACATTCCTACGCGCCCCTGCCCTACCCCGACTGAATGGATAGGTGTGCCACTGGAATGGGGCTATCTGACTGTGGCCACTGATGTTGATTTTATGATAAGCTGAGATCTCAGTCATGCATCATATAAAAAGACGAGCATGCATGTTATACATCGCACAGTGGGTATATGTATGATGATCTGTACACTGTATAAGTTGTGTGGATTTTATCTATCTGTGTTTATATTATTCAAACTATGTTTGGCATAAACTTACCCGAGTTGTGTCTGTGGTTGACACCTGTGATGACCCTAATTCATTTGGGCGAGCAGAGGAACAGGAAAGCATGAGATGTAGATGAAGATTGTTGAAGAAGTTTGATGAGAAGCTGTATGCTGTGATTTGTAATTTTCTGTGGCATGTAATTTGTGATAAGTTGTCTGTATATTATTTTGGATACTGTATCATGGACTGTATTCTTATTATATGAACCGTGGTGAGGAAAATCGTTTAGACTACGAACAAATCATTAACAAGCAAGGCAAAAAGAATTTTCGTGAAAAATTTACTACTAAGATCATTTTAATACAAAAAGGACACGAGTTTTTAATTAAAATCAATCAAGCACGAGAGAGTCACGAGAGGCGTTACAGAGGTGGGGTACGGGTGAGTGGGCGGGGGGAGGAAAAAGAAAATAGAAAAGAGGGGAAAGATAGGTGGGAACGTGGGGGAAGTGGGAAGAAAAGGAGAAGTGAAAAAAAAGGGGGAAGGGGAAGATTCTAGAGGAGAAGGAGAAAAAAAAAAGGTAACCGTTGGGAAAGGAAAAAAAAAAAAAAGAAAATAGGGTGTGGAGGGAAGAGAAGGGAGGTGGGGAGATGAAAAAATGAAAAAAAAATTAAAAATTAGTCGTTAAACTAGCCATTTTTTTGAAAGTTTTTTGCAATAAATTGGTTCGCAACTAACCATTGATGCATACAACTTTCATTTTCATTTGTCAATCTTTTCCTCCAATCTCTTAGTTAAATTTTATTTGTGTGAAATTGATTCATATCAATTTGATTGACAAAGTTATATGAACTTTTTACAAAATTACCACATCCCTCCATCAACTAGGCGTAAACTAGGAATGTAGTATTAAACTAGTTGTATTTTATATTGTTGTAATTGTCTTTAAAATTAATGTCTTGTACTTTTTTATTATCAATTTTATGTATTTTCATTTATTTATCATTTAGTTATAAATAATAATTATTTAAAATTTATCATTTTTATATTTTATTAATTAAAATTATTTACTTAATTATTTAAATTAAATTAAGTCAAAATTACAATATTTAAAAGTGGGGTCCGTGTAGGACCCATTTAAAGTTATCTAAGATCTCAATTTGGAACCTACCACTAAAGAAAAAAAAATATCACAGATTTTAAGAAATCTTCAATTCTACATGACAGTGTGGATCCATCAAAAAGTGATCAAGATCCCAATTTAAAATCCAAGCATTAAAGTTGCTCTAATAACATTTGCCTCATTAAAAATGTTACGCATAAGTGGTGAGATGGACGGCTGAGATGGTGCCATGATGTCATGAGGAAACATGGTCCGCTAGATGTGGGGAGGGAAGAAGGGTGAGGATTGTAAAATGTGACGCGGTGGAGAGAGAATCATGACCGTCCAGGAGTCTTTGGAGTGGGTTTGGTAGAGAGTGAAATAGCTGAAAGGAGATGAGATTGGAGCACAAAAAGGGGAAAGATAGATAGATAGAGAAGTGAAGAGTGGTGCAGCTGCAACGTGAGAAAGAAGCTTCGTTTTCGTTGGAGGAAGAACATCGACGGTGAAGGAGGAAGGAACAGCGACGGCGAACCAAGTGGCGGTGGAGGAGGAACAGCGACAGCGTCCGACAGCGGAGGAGGAAGAACAGAGCCACAGCGCAAAGTCGAAGAGGCGAGAGCACAAAGGAAGCTTCGTTGTCGTTCTATTTAGGGCCAAAAAGAAATTTTTAATTTACAAAAATACCCATGGAATCTGATACGTGAAATAGAGTATCATACGCGTATCCGTATCGAACGGGTGTCCGATACGTTGAAATTTATTTATTTTTACGTATCCGTGCTACATAGGTTGTGAGTCTGGTGTTTCATTTGGTTGTGACGCCACCCATTCTTTATAGGTGCTCAGATAAATTTTGGAATTCAAAAGCGAGATATAAGGTTAGAGCTTAATTATGGTCTGTCTGCTTCATTCATTGAAGAGATCCTATTATTTTGACTTAAATTTTGCTTGCTTTAAGTGAGATTTTATTTTTATTAATTGATTTTATGGGGGTACATTTGTAGGTTGTTTTGTGTTAAAGTGTTCCCTTCAACCTGAAGTTATTGTGTTCCTGTTGTCTCTCTTTCATCTTCCGTAGCCACTTCTACCTTCTTCTGGAATCTACAAAAGGCTTATCAAGTCATCCTCTATGAAGTTTGTGAGTTTTTTTTACTGTATCCCTTTTCATGTGTGCCTGTATGTGTAGTGGCATGTGAAAGAACCTTCTATACTCTTCAGGAAAAAAGTTCTCTTCATGGTTTAAAATATTTTGTTCTTTCCTGGGTTTTGCAGACATGTTTGAGCAAAGGTGGGGGCTTTCACTTCCCACCATGTCATATGCTAAATTTTTGTGGGATTCGGATCTTATTAGATTGCCCACTAGACCTTTCTGCTCTCATGGCCTTCTCCCCTGTACCAACTGCTCTGGATTGCTTGCCAGTTGAAGAAAGCTACAACACTGAGGCCAATGGTTTTTTTGATTCAAGGGTTGGGTCTGGGAAAAGGCAGAAAATCGAAAATCTCCTTGATGATAAAAGCTTACTTTTTGCTGAACCTTGGTACAAGACTGTTAATATCTTGCACCTGTGGAATGCCTCTTTCATTGATGTTGTATTAATATCCAGTCCAATGGGTATTATGGGGTTGCCCTTTCTTACTCGAATGAAGGGTTTCTCAGCTAAGGTAGTCTTTTGATGTTGTAAGTTGTGATTGTTATTATTATTGGACTATGCTCTCATTTTTGTTAACTTCTGTTACCAAAATGTTAGCTTAATAGTTAATGTTTGTTCAATTGGTTAGATATATGTAACTGAAGCATCGGCAAGAATAGGCCAGCTAATGATGGAGGATCTTGTATCAATGCATGCAGAATTCAGGCAGTTTTATGGACCAGGGGAATCGAATTTCCCTTCATGGCTGAGGCATGAAGAGCTTGAAGTCCTTCCTTCTGAATTGAGAGAGTTAATCTTGGGAAAAGATGGAGTTGAGTTGGGTGGTTGGATGCCTTTGTACAGGTGATCTACCTAATGTTTGCATTTATCTCAAAACTTACGTAGGACTAAATATACTATATCCAAAACTGAGTGAAGTGTGCTTGACTAGTACATGCACTAGTTTTATGATATTTTATTATCTTGTGATTGATTGATTGTATTTTTTCATGTATAAATGCTTTTGACTTCCTTGTTGCTGCCTTGCTTAAGCTTTTTTATCGCTAACCCTTGATATTTTTGAGAGTATAGAAAATGAGGGGAGAGTAAATTTTGAAATTTGAATCAAAGAGAAAATGTGAACTTTTGTTTTTAGAAGCCAGCTTTCTCTTTTTCTTTCTATTTTCTTTCCTCTCATCAAAACTGACCATAAGATTCAGCAAAATCACTAGAATCCTATTTAGGGTATGGGATGGATGAGTTTAACACTCATCTGGATTCTGGGATTCTATCAGCTATTTGCCTTGTGTCATTTTTATAATTTTTATATTTTATATGTGCTCATTTGGCAATTATATCTGTATTATATTGTCTTTGTTACTGTAGTTAAGCTGTTGCTTTTTTCACTGTTATGTAAACCTTGTTGCTGTCTTCATTTCTTCTTTGAAGTCAAATATAGCAAATTTTGCTTGAGGTTTTAATTAGTGGAATTTCTCAGTGCAGCTGATGTGAAGGATTTCATGCTAAAGATTCACACTCTTAATTATGCTGAGGAAGTTTGCTTCAATGGTACATTGGTTATAAAGGCATTCAGCTCTGGTATAGAAATAGGCAGTTGTAACTGGATCCTAAATAGTCCAAAGGGAGATATTGCTTATCTTTCAGGATCCAGCTTCATTTCTGCACATGCAATGCCTTTTGATTACCACAGTTTACAGGGAACTTGTGTGTTAATTTATTCAGACTTCTTATCCTTGGGTGACACTCAAGATGTTGAGAATGGGGATAATCACTCTGTTTCAACTGCTGATAAGTTACTACCTATGAGGTATGAAATTTTGAAATTTTATTACCCTTCAAACTCTATTTTGTATCCAGACACTTCAGTTATCGTTGTTCAAGTTTTCATCCTCTGTTTGTAGTAATGAATATTTATGTCTGTTTATATTGACTTCCATGTTGGTTATTGCTGAAAGTTCTCAAGATTTGGCTGGATTCAACCATAACTCTGTTGAGTATTCAGAAGAAAAGGAAAAGCTGGTTTTCATATGCTCACATGCTATGGAGCATATCAAACAAGGTGGTTCAGTTCTTATTCCTTTTGATCGACTTGGAACTATTTTGCTTCTTTTGGAGGAAATGACAGCATCACTTGAAGCTTCAGATACAAAGGTGTCCTTTTTTTACCATGTTCTCTTTCAATCAGTTATCAAAGTCAAGAAAAACTACGATGAAAATGTGGGATATATTTTGAGGGTGTCATTAATTAGCCCTGTTGTCCTGCAGAACCCCATAACCATATCTTTTTTAGTTGCTTGTTCCTACTAACTGGTAAAATGCCTGTCTTTAGCAACCTATGTGGCATTAGCCTTAAGTTCTGTTTGTTTTCTTATTCTCATTTTCTACTTTTGCTTGTCAAGACAATTGACCAGACCAAATGATATTGCTTACCAGTGTTCATTATTTAAATTTTACTTCCTTTTATTTTTTTATTTTTGTTTTTGTCCTTGTAATGGGAATTGGGAAAAACAGGGATTTTCGAAGTTCCATCTTTGAAGTTTTTAAAGTGAATTAGAAATCTATTTAACTTTCTAGTCAAATAAACATAACTATCTGGAAAATGGATTTCTGGATTAATGTCTTACATGCTTACTGATTTCTATTATTAAGTAATTGCAATTTTTCTATTTGTAGGTTCCAGTTTATATAATTTCTTCAGTGGCTGAAGAGTTACTGGCGTTGCTTAACATCATACCTGAGTGGCTTTGCAAACAGCGGCAAGAGAAAGTATGGATTATTAATTTGGTCCATTGCACTTGCATACTTTTATGACCGAAATATGTTTTTGATCCCTAATAAATATTCGATTTTTGTGTTTGCTTCCTAATATATATATTTTTTTTTTGCATTGAGCCCCTAATAAAACAATTTTGCTTTTGGTCCATAACACTTTTTTTAGTCCCTAATAAATTAGCGAATTTTGTGTTTACCCCTTGATAAAAAACTTCATTTGTAATTAGTCGGGATTAAAACAAAAATCACTAATTTATCAGGGAGCAAACACAAAATTTGCTAATTTATCAGGGACTAAAACAAAATATCAAGGGTCAAAAACAAATTGATATTTTATTAGGGACTCAACGCAAAACAAAAATTTATTAGGGAGCAAACTCAAAACTTGAGTATTTATTACGAATAAAAAACATATTTATGCCTACTTTTATTTATAAAGTTTGACTTTGGTTTTACCTACTATAATTGGTGCCTGCAGTTATTTGATGGGGAACCATTGTTTGCACATGTCAAACTCCTAAAAGAGAGAAAAATTCATGTGGTTCCTGCTATTCATTCTCATGAACTCATGTGAGTTTTTTTGTCATGTTTTTACTTTATCTTCCCGTATAATAAACTGTTCACAATGGAAGTGATTAATTAAATTTAATGTTTTTTGCACTTTTTATATGCAAATCAAGTATTCTTGCAATGTTAACTATTTGGGGAAAACTTTAGTGCTTTATTGTTGAGTTTCTATTAATAGCCTCAACTACTCAAGATATGAGAAATGTTTGTTTGATTTTAACAAACTGCCATAAGTCAGAAATTGTTTGCATATTCTTTATTTATTTATTTCTAAGTTTCTAACAGAAACTGATGTGTTGCTTTGCTTGTAGAATTAATTGGCAGGAACCATGCATTGTATTTTGTCCTCACCGGAGTTTGCGTATGGGTCCTGTTGTTCATTTGCTTCGACGATGGTGTGGTGATCCAAAATCTTTACTTATTCTTGAGGTATGATATTTTCCTCACTAAATAAAAAGTTATTATGATGCTTCATTGTAGTCATTTTATTCCTTTTTTTGGGGTAGAAATGTATCTTGATTTGTGCAGTATTTTAAGTTTCGTCCTTTTAATGAAGTTTGAATGTCTTTGGCCTATGTTGCATTGAATTTACTCACTGCAGGATGTTTTGAATCCACTATCACTTTTACCTTTCCAGCCTGTTGCAATGAAGGTTCTTCAATGTGTGTTTCCTGCTGGAATAGGGTAGGTTTACCTTTCCCTTAGTTACTTCTTCCAATATATCATGTACATTCATGTATATATCTAATTGTTCTTGCTGATAATTCTCAAAATCTCTATAAACATCTAGCCGGTAACTGTCTATATAGTTCTGTCACCCAAGGATCATAGGGGGAAGAACCTATCAAGAATGTAAAATACAACCCTCTATAGTACTGTCACCCAAGGAACATAAGTGGAAGAAGAGCCTATCAAGAATGTAAAATACAACCCTCTATAGTACTGTCACCCAAGGAACATAAGTGGAAGAAGAGCCTATCAAGAATGTAAAATACAACCCTCTATAGTACTTTCACCCAAGGAACATAAGTGGAAGAAGAGCCTATCAAGAATGTAAAATACAACCTTGATAAATTGTTTGATAACTGATGATTGTACAATTAACATTGTATGGATGGGCTCCTTAGTGTTAGTACCATATATTAGCTTTCGTTAGAAATGCAATATATAATGTAAAACTATAATATGTCTTCATCTAACAGCTACAGTTTTTGGTTTAGAGTGTGTTAGGAACCAAGAATTGAAATGAGAAAGAGAAGAAAGGATTTTATTGACTAGTAAGAAAATAATAGAAAATATGAGAGAAAACTCTCCTCCAAGGGTTTTCCTTTCACAAAGAGCTAATGCTCAATCTACAAATGATAAGATCTCCCTCTCTCCTATCCTTCTTCCCCTATTTATATCTAATAAACTTCTCTAACTAACTAACTAATCCCTTAACTAACTAATTAATATCCTAACTGCAGTAACTAACTCGCCTTCCTTGTAGTCCTAACAATACCACGCCTCCTTCAACACAACCTTGTCCTCAAGGTTGAAAACAATCAATGGATAACATAGATTTCATGTAACTGTTTTCCCAAAATCTACTCGCACAGTACCTTCATCCCAATTTGCATATTTTGACAATGACAAAAGGCTTTCATTGGCCTTCGCAGTCAACTGAATCACATTGCAGCCACTCATTGATTTTTCCTTGTTTGCATTATGTGTTGGGCCAAATGTGCTCTTGACTGGGATCAGTGCAGTTTGACCTTGACTTGAGTTGGGTGAGTGTTGTATGAGGCACACTGTTGGAGTTCGAAACAAAGATTCAATTCGAGCCCATGGGAGGTTTCCAACTTGATAGATTGGGTGGTCTTTGACAGGGGACTCTTCAACAACTAGCTCTTCATGCCTTTGATAGAAATGTCTACCTCTGATGATTTTCTGTTTGGTGGTTCCAAGGATGATGATGGGCTGACTGAGTCTTCCTCAAAGAAAACAAGCTCTTTCTCTGGCTTCAAGGATTCTAATGATCTCCCTAACTTGCTCTCATTCAACATTTCATTGTATTTTTCTGTTTCCAATGCTTGATATAGCACACAAACAAGATGATCCTCTTTTGTTTCTCCCTCTGTACAACCCCAGGTGGCTAACTGCACCTTTCTTGTCCAAGAATGAACCTCTGTATTATCGCAGCATTCTGACCCACACCCTTCCATGGTCTTCTTGACATGCTTGGTTTAATGGAACATTGATTTCCTCTTGAATGCTTTGCTTATTTGTAATCTTGTCCTCCAACATGAATACATGATGTCTTGTTCCTGCATCCACCTTTCCAGCCACATCTTGATTTCTTTTATTCCTTCAGTCTTCTTGATTTGAGAGGGATACGTCTCCTTCCTTTCCTCATCTTTCACCCTTTTCTCTTCAAGAATAATTTTTTGACTCTTTAGAATCTTGTGCAGTTTATGCTTTAACTCTTAAATGCTAGCCTTGCAAGAATGGTGTTGCAACCCATGCGAATTGGCTGCCTCTCTCACAAGCACCTTCTTCAATGACCCATCGAGTTCTCGTTTGAATTTTTTGATTCTTCACCAACTGCTGCAACATTTGCTTATGCTCAAATTCATTGCTTGTCTACTCTGTCAAGAACACTGTGGAAGTATCCATTTCTTCGATACGGATTTCCATCTCAGTTTGCTCTTGCTTCAAGACTATGAAGCATGGATACGTGGAAAAAAAAATTTCCAACGTATCGGACACCTGTCCGATACAGGTACGTTCCAGATACCCCATTTCACGTATCCAGTGGCCAACAATTTTCAAAGGGACATTTTTGTAAATAAAAAAAAAAGCTGCCCTAAATAAGGAAGTTTGTTTTTCATTTTGCGCTCACCTGCTCTTCGACTTCGACAACAGCAGCGCCGCAGCGGTCTTCCTCCACCATCGTCGTCGCGCCCCCCTGCTCACATGCCGCTCTACCCTCACTGCACAGGTACTCTACAGTCTGCACTTGATGCCTTGATTGGCTTCTTATAAATGTAACTCTTACTCACTGCACCTTTGAAATGTGAAAATGGTAGGTGGTGACAGATGAGAGAGAGAAATCGAGAAGAAGTGAGTGAGGTCGGTTGGGAGAGAATGAGTTTTTTTACAAATAACATTAGGTTTTTTTTTTTTTTGGCTCCCAGATTGCTTCCTGCACTCCCTCTATTGCTTACTTTACTCCTTCTGGTTCATTTTTTTAAATTAAAAACTAGACTTGTGTTTTAATGCCAACCAGGGATAATCTATTATTTGTGCTTATGATTTTCCTTTTATTATATTTTATTAATATGAAATACACTCTATATAAAAAATATTATTTAATACTAAGACGTATTGGGAACGTGTCGAAATTTTGGTATTTTTTAAGTAACGTATCCAAGTCTCATATCGGGAATGTATCAAAAACGCCATATCTGTATCGGTGCTTCTTAGCTTCAAGATACTCTATCTTTCAAAGACATGGTTACCATATCGATCTCCGAATCTTTTGATCTAAGCTGTGGAAAATGACTCCCAATCTGAATTTGGGTTCTTTTTTATTCCAAATGTAGAACCAATGTGTCGCAGCGCCCTCCATGATGAAATTGGGACAGAAGTCAGATTGCATGAGCCCAAAACCTTGCTGGATACTATGATGAAGGTAGGTAAGTGGAGGAAAAAAATAGGGTGTTGGCAAATCTGCCAAGAATGAATAAAGAGCCTCAAACATTTCAGAAAACCAGTTTCTTGGGTCCAAGAAATGGGGGAGAATGGCAGCAGGTAGAAGCATCTGTCCAACCTGTTAGTGCAAAGAATACTGGATGGCAAGGTAGAAAAACCTTCCATAATTTGTCACCTGCAGAAGTGGAGGAGAAAATGAGGAAAGGAGAATGTTTTACATGTGATGAGAAATATCATCCAACACATGTGTGTTTGAACAAGCAGTTGAGGTTGATGATCATGGAAGAAGAAGATGAAGGAGACCCTGGCTGAAAAATCCAGGTTGTTTTTCCTCACTTGGACCTTGGGGACAAGGTCCATCTTGAAGGGGAGGGTATTGATAGGAATAACAGTTAGTGGCGACTGTTAGGTGTAATTCAGTTAGTTTAACTGTTAGTTAGTACTAAATTGAGAGGGGCAGTAGTTATAAATAGGAGGTGGGTGGCTGAGGAAAAGGGAGCTGGTAGCTCTGTAAGGAGGTGGTGATTTCCTCGAATAATCACAAAGTGTAACAGCAGGAGCTAGTCTCCAAGATTCAATAAAAGATTCATTCTTTTCCTTCTTTCTCTCTAAATCTGATCCAGTTCCTATCACTCTCCCTCGAAGATCCGGCAGGTTGGATCAATTGTGAGGAACCAAGAATTGAAATGAGAGAAAAGAAATGATTTTATTGACTGTAAGAAAAGAACAGCAAATAGGAGAGAAAACTTTCCTCCAAGGGTTTCCCCTTCACAAAAGATTTCTCCTTTCACAGCTCAATCTACAATGATAAGATCTCTCTCTCTCTCTCTTATCCTTCTTCCCCTATTTATATCTAATAAACTACTCTAACTAACTAACCCCTCAATATCCTAACTTTAGTAATTAACTCCCCTTCCTCATCATCCTAACAGTTTGACTCTTGCACTCCTCATTCTTTTGAATAAATTCTGGTTGAAATTGGTCATATTCATAGCTAATGTGAGACAAATTAACTCACCCGCACTCTTAGGATTGAACATTTGGAGAATGATGTATGCAGGATTTGACGTCTAATTGAGCAAGATAGGTTCCAATAGACTGATACCACATTAGAAATGGGCTAGGACTAACTAAACCCCTGGAAGATAGTTCAAGGGTAGGAGGATTGTTAAAAATACAACATAAAATTATGCATGTATTTTTATCAAAAGAGTGTAATGTGTTTAGCATTCTCTCTTTTTATTTCTGCATTGCAGGTTGCAGAAAGTTCAACCTTTACTAAAGACATTGCAGCCGAAGACTGTTCTGGTAATTATACAAAGATTACTGTATAGTTTACACTCTATATTATTGTATTAAGAATATACTTCTGCATGTGATAAAATGATTATTTGTTTTCGTTTTTATTCCTTTCTTATTCTCTAGTGTCCGGAGGAGTTGAGACTGCATATCAACTTTTCAAGTGAAAAAAAGTCTTTCTCCGTTTTGTATTATACTGAAGCTGAAACTTTAAAAGTACCATACCGAAAGGACAGTTCAGAGTTAAAAATTGCAACTGATTTGGCTTCCCACTTTTATTGGAAAACATTCAAAAAGGAAGAAATCAATATAGCAAAATTGAAGGGAGAGCTATTAATGGAAAATGCTAGGCATCACTTGCTATTTGATAATGATAACAAAAACTTGAGTAATAATAGGTCTTTGGTACATGGGGGTTTACCTGATTCAGAAAAACTTATGGCTGCATTATCAAAGATGGGCATCAGTGGAAATATACAACATGGTGTGAGTGATGCTAAATCACAAACTGTGTGTATAGTTCACATACAGGACCCTTACAAAGCCTCGATAGAGATTGGAACCACTAGTACAATTATTACTACTGCTGATGAGAATGTGGCTGCCTTCATTTATAAAATTGTGGACAACATTTTGGATGGAGTTTGATGTAAATGTAATGGATTTTCTCTTATTGTTTGTAAAATGCTTGTATTGTATGAGCATATTATTTATAGTTTCAGTTGTAAAATTAATGTTTGGAAATGACATGTTAAAAGTGAGAGTACAAGAGTTGATTTTATTTAGATGATAAAATAGAATTACTTCTAAAATGGAAATATTATATATATATATATATATATATATATATATATATATATATATGAGAGTGAGATGGATAAATCTAATCCGTATAATCAAATATGTTGGTCAAGATTTATTCATATGATCACTTAAAATGACATGTAATTTGTTGACATTAAATGTTTATTAGTATTATAATTTATAAATTTTTTGTTCTATCCCAAAAGAAAATCATTGTCAACAACGTTTCAAGGGTATTTTTTTTTTTTTGGGTTATTACTGTTTGGGGTCGTTTTAAATTTTTTTACGAAAAAGAGATAAATCATAACAAATGTTACAACTTTTTAAATTGATTGAGATTTTGTTCATTGTTTTTTCAATTATTTCGTGTTTATATTTAGAATTTTGTTCATTTTTTTTTCAATTATTCAGGAAATTAAAGATTTAGGACAATAATACCTTAATTTTTTTTAACAATGATTTAAATATTATCAACAGAATAATGCAAAAGGCTTGTATTAAAATGGAAAAAATTAAAATATATTACATAATCTTTCAACGAAAATATTAAAAGTGGGATGATGTCTCACAACAAGTTCTTCTAGAATTACGTCAAGGTCTCTTATCTTGTTGCACTGAATATGTTGATTGTTGTTCTCTTGTTCTACGACCTCTTCTTCCTCTTGTTCTAGGATGATCACGTATAATTGTTTGTTGTTGTTGAAGAACATGATCACCAGTCTCACCATCATCATCATTATCATTGTTGGAATTGCTGTTATCATCTTCCTGCTCATCCTCATGATCCATGTCATGCATTTGAGTAGGTAATGGTGGATGATAACAGGAGGTCGATGGTGGTAGGTTATATGTAGATGGAGGAATATAAAAAGTGGTACCAAATCTTTGTGAGAATCCTTCAAAAAATTTGAGGTTGAAGGAACTTGAAATGAGTATTGAGGCATATATGATGAGAATCCAAATGGTTGTGAACTTTGTTCACCTTGTTGAAGCATGTATCCAGAGAAGCCCATTGATTGATAAATAGAAGAACCATGTGGTTCATGATGTTGGGGTATATATCCAGAAACATGCACCAGAGGTACATTGGGTTCAGCATGTGATTCATGGTGGTGATAGGCAAGATAGTGCTGTAAATTAAGATTTATGAAGTTAGAAATATATTATGAATAATAATAATAATAATAATAATAATAATAATTGACAAAAATTATAAAATAAAGTTACAACCTCAGAATATACTTTCCTCTCACACGATATATATAGTCTAGTTTGACGTATATACCATTGCATTACTCCGAATTTTCATGCAAAATACTGTTGTTCATTTCACCATGAACAATATAATCATTCCAATGATTCCATTTGTTAATCTAGTGACGAAGTTGGTAATGCAAAAAAAATCTATTCTCCCTTTCATATCTATGTCGTGGAGTTTGTCTAGATTTTGTGGGTCATCTAGAATATTTTGTCGCATTCCAAATTGTCTTATGACCCTGTCCACTGCATCCCATTCCACAATTGCAAAACATACGAGAGGTACTTTTGCACGAGCTATCATAGATACCTCAACATTATTAATTAATAGCCTTATTTGGGGTGTCTCATAAGGTGTCCACAAGAACTGCAAGACATATAGTAATATTTTGACATACGTTTTAAACAATAGAAAACATAAAGAAATACTTAACATGAAGATTAAGAATTGAACCTCATTCATATGTAGTCTATCAAATATAACGTGTATCATTCTGACATAATTGGTGGGAATGTTTGTTTGGCTCATCGGCCGAGACCACCTCCGTGCAAGAGAAAATCCAAGTCCTTCTTGTACTTCTTCATCAGATAGGGCATGTATCTGTGGGGCAATGCATTTAATACAGTCTCAAGTCCATGATTGTAGCAACAACAAACATCCACCTATTTTAGTTTGTAAAGGCTTTACAGCCCGATCTAGTGCTCGATAAATGGAAGCTCATACTGCTGCACCCTAACTATAGTGACTTGCCTCACTCAAATTTGATAATAAAAGGAGATACATTAAATGAATATGTGCTCCAGATGTATCTGGCATCAAACAACCGCCTATGAGCATCATGATATGAGCTCTAGCATATTGTGCAATCACAACATCATCAGCATTAAGAGGAAGTTGTTGAAAAGTTTGTCAAAACCAAGTTAGATAAATAATTTTTCTCTTTATATACTTGTCAGGTGAAGTCTACCTTAGTAAGGCTTGACAAGTTTGACGTAGATCTCCAATAATGGCACCAATTACTAGTAGTCCGTCAATCTTGAGGCCCAATTGCAAGGCCACATCTTGCAACATTATGGTTGCCTCCCAATGTGGAAGATGAAACATGTGAGTTTCTGTTATCCAATGTTCAACCAATGTAGTTACCAAATGCTGATTAATATCAACTTGGCCGACAGTCATAATATGACCAAAGTCAGCTTCATTTATTGCATTTTTGACATGATTGTCTATATGATCGAAGTGTGTCATAACTCAGACAAAATGAAACCTTGGACGAATCATTCTTTCTTCGCCTTCCCATACTAAGCTTGAAATATGATTGTCTTGTAAGTGCAACAAAGAGTTATCAATAGGACCACCAGATTGTGTATTTTCCATTGCTTCAGATGAAGGAAAGAAGAATGAAACAGTGAGATGTGAGAAAAAGAAGTAAGGTCCGTGAGAAGAATGAAAGAGCAAGTGAATGAGAGTGACATTTAGATAGTGTCAAATATTATTAGAATGAAATAGCAAGTTAATGAAATTTGGCATTATTGATGACTGTTACTTTCACTTTTAAAGCTTAACATAGTGAACTACTATTCATTTATTTGTCTTTAGCCATTGAGAATCTCATATTTCAATGGACTTCTTTCCAATTCATGTGACTTCCATTAATGTTATGTCTTTGAAAATAATTTTCAACTTGTACCATAACTTGTGCTTGCTCTGGAGTTTCAAAAAATCTTCTACCTTTGTACTTTGAAAAAAGGTAAAGACTGTGGGTGATTCAACTTATCATTCAAAAGCATGGCCTTATTTAGTGTGCACAATGAATTACGAGCTATTCATCTTCATGGCTCAAAAGTAGAATAGATACAAAATTGTATGGTCATTTCCATACTTGATATGCCTCAAACCTTTTCTTCTTTACATTCATTTTCTTGTCTAAGAATCACATGGCTAAGCTTTTGTTTTGTTATGCCATAAGTTGTGCTAAGCCATTTTTCAACTCATATTTGGTCAAATCACGTGGTTCCATTATTTTTTTTCTTATGACACAAGTTGTATGGTCATTTCCATACTTTAAATGCATCCAATCCACCTCCCTAACATTTATTTTCTTTTGTAAGTTTCACGTGGCTAAACTTTTGTTCTCTTATGCTATAAGTGGTGCTAAACCATTGTTCATATCATGTACCACCCTAAAAAGCATTCTATTATGAAGACATCTGCACTAGCCTCTGCATATAATTGGTTACATTATTGTTTCACGAACCTAAGCTGCCTTTGTACTTTCTTCCATTATTTTTTCGATATTTTAAATGTGTGTTGTTCATCCTCTTAATTATGGTTTCTGGGTATTTTTATGGCTTTGTGCTTTTAATTCATTATTGTTAGAAGTCGTATTTGGTTGCACGACTTCAATTTCGGATTGTCTACCATGACTAAGAAGTCATATAGGTTGTCACGACTCACAAGTCGTTTTGCTGGCCACAATTTCAACATGAAGGAATGCCATCTTAGCTTAGAAGTGGTACATAGTAGCACGACTTTAAAGTCGTGACATATCAAACAACTTTAAAGTCGTGTTTTGTAAAAATAATTTAGAAATTAAGATTTAAAAAAATAAGATTTTTAGTATGGTAGTAATTAGGGTTTTAAAATGTAGGATAGGAATTAAGGTTTAAAAATTAGGGTAGTAATTAAGGTTTTAAAAATTAGGGTAGGAATTAAGGTTTAAAATTAGGGTTTTAAAATTTAGGGTAGGAATTAAGGTTTTAATATTTAGGGTAGTAATTAAGGTTTTAAAAATTAGGGTTTCAAAATTTAGTGTTGTAATTAGTGTTTTAAAAATTAGGGTTTTAAAATTTAGTGTAGTAATTAGGGTTTTAAAAAGTATGGCTTAAGAAAGTATGGTAGTAATTAGGGTTTTAAACACTAAGGTTTTAATTTTGAGGGTAGTAATTACTGTTTTAAAAACTAAGGTTGTATTTAGGATTTATAAAGTACGGTAGTAATTAGGGTTTTAACATTTAGTGTAGTAATTAGGGTTTTAAAGTTATGGTAGTGATTAGGATTTTTAAAAATATGGTTTTAACATTTAGTGTAGTAATTAGGGCTTTTAAAAATATGGTAGTAATTGGGGTTGTAAAAAGTAGGGTTTTAACATTTAGGATAGTAATTAGGATTTAAAAAAAATATGGTTTTAACATCTAGTGTAGTAATTAGGGTTTTAAAAAATATGGTTTTACATTTAGTGTAGTAATTAGGGTTTTAAAAAGTAGGGCTTAAAAAAGTAGGGTAGTAATTAGGGTGTTTAAAATTAGTTTAGTAACATAAACCTTTGGGTTTGAGTTAATTATAAAAAAAACATTTTAACCTTCTGTTACTATCTAAACTTAAGTAAAAAAAAATTAAAAAAACTTTTCAACCTTTTACCTTCTTTCTGTAGTTAATTAAAAAAACCTTCTAATTGTACATGAAAGTGAAGGTTGTACAAGATAAATGATTAAACACTATTCATGGAAAACTTATGATTTGATTGTTCATTCATGTTTGTTCATGTTCATTGATCTTCATTATAAAGGCACGTTTGAAGCGATTCAAGAACACTTGTTATTTTCTCATTTAATGTTAGCATCCTAAAAATTTCACAAAATACTATTCAGGTCTCCTATTCAATTTCTTCCTTACGATCTTTTAGGTATGTTTATCATAATATGTTTCATATTTTATCATGACATTTTCCTTACCATGTTAATGCCTTGACATTTTGAGTAACAAATGACAATTAAATTTTGCAATAGATGGCTAGCGAAGAACCCATAGTGAGAGACAATGTTAGTGAGTTTAGTGAAGAGGATGAAGAGTACTCAGTTCACGAAACTGGACAACCAAGCAATCATACTGAATGTGTGTCATCTTCATATTTTGAAACTATTAATAGCCAACTTTCAAAAGATCTACACTACTCAAATCCATATAACAACATAGGGGGTGAGAGTACGAATGACCTTTATGAAAGCATGATGTTTGAATCAAAACAAGCAGTTGTGAATGCCATAAAGGAATTTCATTTTGTACATTCATTTAATTTTCATGTAGAAGAAAACAAGAGTGACAAATATGTTGTTAAGTGTATTGAATATGGTAATGGTTGTCATTGGAGGGCTGGAGCATCCTATAGCATATTACGTAGGAGGTGGGAGATGAAAAAAAATAAATGGAACTAACACTTGCAAACTTCACTCATATCACAAGATCTAGTTAGGTTAGACTCATCGGTAATTGCTCATAATATTGTGCATTTAGTGAAAACAAATCCTAGTATTCAAATAAACCTTGATTGCAGACATGATACAATGATTTGGTTATACTGTGACATACAAAAAAGCCTGGACAACTAAACAAAAAGCACTTGAAATTGCTTTTGGAAGTTGGGAAGAATCATATAGGCATCTGCCTGTATGGATGACAGCGGTTCAACACTTTGTACCAGGTACCAGGTACAATTGTTAAATACAAAACATCGATTTCAATGGAAGATGGTGAGGATGACACTTCTAAGGTGATTCTTAATCGTGTATTTTGGGCTTTTAAGCCATGCATTGAAGGCATTAAATAGTGCAAGCCAATTGTGCAAGTAGATGAGGCATTTTTAACTGAAAAATATTGTGGTACTTTGTTGACCTCCATTGGACAAGATGGTAGTAGAAACATTTTTCCACTTGTTTTTGCAATTGTTGAGAGCGAGAGCAAAAAACCTTGGATGTAGTTCTTGCATCATTTAAGGAGATACGTTACACCTCAACAAAATTTGTGTATTATTTCAGACAGGAGAACCGGTTTGCTAGCAGCTTTGCGATCAAACCAAGTTAGGTGGACTGGACTAGATGTATCTTCTATCTATTGTATTCGCCACATTGCATCAAATTTTAACAAACAGTTTAAAAATTGACTTAAAAAATAAGTCATAAATATGGGTAAGCTTCTAAACATTTCATGAACCAATTCTTGCATTATTACGTGTTCACCATAATAAATACTTATTGTTTTGTCTTTTGCCATAGGATGAGTTAAGAGAACCTCAATTTAAGGCAAATTTGCTCGTAATGCGATCTGAGTTTCCACAAGTAGTAGATTGGTTGGACTAAATTTCCAAGACTAAATGGACTCAGACATCTGATAAAGGAAAACGATATGACCATATGACTACCAATCTTGCCGTATGTATGAATTCTATTTTGAAAGGAGCTCGAACATTGCATATTACTGCCTTAGTCAATGAAATATTTAATAAAATAAATGTTTCATTTGTTACTAATGGCATAAAATCATGACTATGATAGAGGCAGGACATAGGTACTCTGAAGAGGTATCTATCATGATGCAAGAAATTCGACATATTGCAACCTCACATTATGTCAAGATGTACGTTTGGGAAACAGAGGAGTTTGAGGTTCAGAAAATTGCAAACACGTGACTTGGGTGACGACCAATGGCATGCAATATCAAATTGAACGAATGGTCGTGTGGTTGTGAACAATTTCAAACAGTTCGAATTCCTTGCTTGCATGCAATTGAAGTGTGTGCTTCTTGCAATTTAAATTAGATGACTTTGTTGACCCTATATAAGTTGGAAAACCAGCCAATATTGTAATATATGGGTCCATATTTTATGTTTGATCTTTCAAAACGATGATAGACGGGAAGACTAGCCAGTACTCGTACAATGAGATGGACTGTCCATACAAAGAAGTGAACTGCTAATATTATTTATAATTTTTATACTTTTATTTATTTGTATTATTCATTTATATTAATTACAAATGTTATTATTATTTTAACAAATACTTTTATTATTAAATTATATTTTGTTTATAAAAAATATCATAATTATTAAAAATAATCATTAAAGTATTACTTTCCCAAATCTTTAATTTTCTTAATAATAATTGAAAAATAATGAACAAAAGTTAAAAATAAGTAAATATTATTTGATGTATTATAAATTAATATTAAAAAATAAATTTTATATTTTCATTTAAATTTGATCTTTTCAAATAAAAATCTTAACATTAATAATAAATCAACATTTGTTACGATTTCCTTATTTTTGGGAAAAAATTTAAAAACGACACCAAATGGTATAACCCAAGCTTCTCTCTCTCTTTGTCGTCACTCTATTCCCTCTCCGACTCAAAAATTTCCAATAGCCACTCCTTCCCGCCGCCATAGAAGCGTCCTCCTGATTCTTTGTCGGAAACGTCGATTTCTGACGGCCACTTCTCAATCGTGGACCAGCGCCTCTCCTTGGCGTCGCTGCCTGTGGTGACAACTCAGGTCGATTCTGGATTCTTTTGGGTCCCCAGTGACCTCTTCTACGTTGTTGGAGGTATAAGGCGTTGCGTTCGCAGAGCACCTTTTGGTGGTTCTTCTCCACGACGGAGGTGGCTTTGAAGGCGACATTGGAGATCGATGGCGGAGGCGGAGCAAATGTTCAGCGCCTCTCCTTGACTTTGTTGCCTGTAGCTACTGCCTGCTGCTGAGGTTGAATATAAAGGGATTCAAAGCAATAGCAATGAGATGGAAAACTTGTCTGATGCAGAACTTTCCGAGTTTGATGTTGATGTTGAGAGCTTGTTGGGTAGGGGGCTTGAAAACGAGTGTGTCTTGATCGAAGAATTGGGACTCATTGATGCGAAACAGGAAGAGAGACAATGTTTAGGGTTAAAACAGACAATTTGTAGAAACCTAAAAATAAATTATATCATAGTTTAATTATTTGTTTAATATAAAACATTATCTCTCTCAAAAAATTAAAAGAAAATAGCATAAAATCTAGTCCGTTCATACATTTGGAAATACATCTAACGGTTAGTTTCAAGCATTACTGTTTTCATTGGTCCACCGGTAGGGGTGGCCAAAATAATCTGAACTACACTGAACTGTAGTTAACTGAACCAAAATTAACTAAATAAAACTTAACTGTTGCAGACAAAAACTGAACTGAACTATTTTTCAGTTCAGTTTTAAAGAACTAAACTGCTATATGAATAATTGAGTGAACTGCCATGAACTGCCAAACTGTTACCAGAGTTTGGAAAAAATCAGTTTCAAGGAACCTGTGACTTGATTTCTGAATATTTTATTGTTTTGTCGTAATAGGTAAACCAAAGTTTTGACTTGATTTTGTTTTTTCTCTTTTAATTATGCATGTTCATTGATGCGGATAAAATATTATAGTTGTTTGTGTCATTAAAGTTTTGAGCCCAAAACTTAATTCTTAATTTCTTATTGTGTACAGAAGTATGCATTTTATTGTTTTATTTTTTTTATTTTTCCTTTAGGGAAGCATAGCTGCATTTAAATTTCTTATATCGTTCTTGTTATTCTACAGCATGAAGGGACAATATCTTATAACATTTTTATAATTTATTTATTTATTTATTATATTACTTATCTAATTCTATTTTTTTCTAACATAATAAAAATGAGAAGCAAAACTAAAATAATGTGATATTTTTGTAATTAAAAGTGAAAATAAAAATATTTTCTCAAACACAAATGGTCTTTAAAAATAATTTGGTGCAGTTTCAAAGAGTTTAAAACATATCAGTTCAAAATGGTTTAGTTCAGTTCACCTATGAAGCAATTCAGTTTGGTTTGCTCTTAGCAGTTCAATTTGGATAAATCGCATTTTCAGTTTGGGATAGTTCAGGACAGTTTAGTTCAAATTGAACAGTTTTACACCTGATGCACTGTTTCACTATAAAATTTATCATTAAAAAAGACTTAATTGCACTTTTTACTCTCAACTTTTTAATTTTTAGCGAATTTTATCTCTAACAAATTAATTTGATGTATTTTATTCCAACTTTAAAAAATTTGTGGATTTTATCCTTTTTCATTTGACTTTTAACATAATTGCATTTTTTACCTACCAATTTTTTATTTTGTGGCAAATTTTACACCTAACTTTTTACTTTAGGCAAATTTTATTCCAATTTTTGTGCTCATTATTGTAGAAGCAAATAACATAAGGGGTCAAATTGTTTTTTAGAAATTTTAAATTTTTTCTATGACCAAAAAATACATTTATTATCTTATACACTTTTTACAGAAAATAGATAAAGGATTTTGAAAAGAGCATTATCAAGCAATGATTTTCTTTGTCAGATGAAAACAAATATAAGATCTAAAACTAAATTCAAATAATCTTTCAGTCAAACACAAAGAAAAATACATAAGAATTTATATTGGTTCATCTCTACCTTGAGACTACATCTAGTTCTTGATAATCTATCAAGTTTTCACTAACTTATAAAAAATTACAAGTATTCTTCACTGTCAGTTTTGGCTCTTACAAAGACAAACTCTGAAAAACAAATGAATACTTAAAACAACCAAGAGGGGGGGGGGGTGAATTGGTTGAAAAACTTTGCCCAATTAAAATTTAAATCAGAGTAGCCACATGATCTTTATCACTTATTAGAAATTCTTTTGATACCAGAAATCAATTTTCAATCAACTCCCCTTTTCAAGAATGCAGAAAACAAAGTATCTCAAACCGTGCTTTGAATATGATTCATAAACAATGTAATAAGCATGTAAAACTGAGAAAATTAAAGAACACACAGATTTTATACTGGTTCACCTCAAACACTATGAGGCTACATCCAGTTCTTCACTCAAAACTAGAGAGAAGTTCCACTATTGCAAAATATTCTTTACAAGCAAAATTACGAATCTCTCTTTGTCAACCCTAGACAAAGTTCAGCAATCTAAAACACTATTAGATCCTTAGAGATACCCCTTTCAACCTGAGAACTCTACCCAGTTGAAAAACCCAGAGAAACACTATCTCTATGCTTGAAAGAAACCCATTACAATAGAGTTACAAGATTTCACTATTACAAATAAATTGTAAAACCCAATCACTAAGC
>PYAF01003428.1:19759-35061 GCA_007407185.1 Glycine tomentella | reverse complement strand
TATTTCGACTATGTAATCGATTAATCCAAGATGGTAATCGATTAAAATGCTTATAGCTCGTTCAAGATTCCAAGAACGAATAGTTTAATCGATTAAACCGACACGTAATCGATTAAACCAGTAAGTTATGATTTTTCTATTTAGACCAATTAATCGATTATGATTTCCTGTAATCGATTAAAACCGAATGACAGTTTTTTACCAAAACATATGTGTAATCGATTAAAATATTTGGTAATCGATTAAGGCAGTCAGAACAACTTTTCAATGTTTGCCTTTGTAATCGATTAAATTATTGAGTAATCGATTATAACGATCATGTCTAGTTTTCAAAAGGCAGTTAGAACAAAATAATCGATGTCACCAACCTGATAATTGATTATTCCTGTGAAATATTATTTTTCCAAAAACTTAAAGCCTTTTTTAACTTTTCTAAATGATTTTCTTTGATTAATCCCATTAACCTAATAATCCTATATGTATGAATGATGCATGTTATGCAATATTGGATTATCAGATCATACATTTTCTTGTACATGATCAATTTGAACTTTTCAACTTAAAGCTTCCTTTTGCATGTTGAAAGCACAAAACTCTTTACTTTGATCTTCAATGATGCTTGGCTTCATCTGACTCAACAAACTCTACCCCAAGCTTGACTTCAATCCAGTATTTTTTGTCCTACTAAGCCACTGCTAACTCTAAACGAATCAACAAGATTTGTTGAAAGTTTGCACGATGACTAATATATGATCATCTTACAGACAAATATATCACTCAACACTTTAGTTTTTTCTCTCAAGATATACAAGGTATTTTGAGGGCTTTGTATCTACACAAAATTTACAAAATGTTTTACAAGAAAGAATGAAAGAATGTTTTTCATACAAGTTTATTCATATCTTGTTTCTTCAAAGCCTTATAGTTTTCATCTTCAAGTATATGTTATCTCTTAACAAATGCATTGTGCTCGTTGGAGCATTTAATGCACATTCCTTCTTCATGCATGTTAATAGGTTAACTTGTCTTATACTTCAATAGAAAGTCACCTCTTTCATCAGAGCAAGTATGCTCATGTAGAGCACACCTTTTAATGAAGATCAACACTTTCAACTGTGGACTTCATTTATTCTTCATAGGACTTTGACATATCCTAGGAGAATGTTTTCTGCAAGAGAGAACATCAAATACAGAGTATTAAATGAAGATATTAAATGCACTACTTAATGTTATTCTAGATCATCTTAAATATAGAGATACAAACCATGATTTGATAGCACATTAGGCACAGTTTTTATAACTTGTATTCATGGTTATCAAAATAGCGATTTAATTTGTAAAATCGTATGAGTTTACGATTCTATAGTGCATCCATGAGTTAAATTGTGAGCAGAATCAAAAATTGAGCATACTCGAGCGAGTTAACGTAGACTCGCGAGTTTGCGGGTTTGCAAAAAATGAAAATGACGACGTTTTTGTTTTGTTTTTCTTTCTTCCTCCTCACTTCGCGTCACCGTCGCACTGCTTCCTTAAATCGTTTAGTTTTTCACTGAGACTAGAGACCCTGTTCCCTCACTCCATCCTGCGATTGTACAACGATGCGGGTGTGAAAGCGAAGGCGAGGTGAGCTTGCGTGGTGGCAGCGGCGACGGTGCGAAGCGGAAGTGTCGAGTGCGAGTGTGTGTTTCTTCCGCAACTGTGCAAGTGTGTGGTCGTCGCAAGGACGTTGAAGGGAGTTTCTGTTGTTCTCTTCTCTGTTCTGTTTTCATCCTCCACGACGATGAAGTGCGATTGCCCGTGACTAGGTTTTCTTCTTTTCATCCTTTTTTTTTGGAAATTCGTAGTTGAGTAAATATTGTGAAATTTGTAATTGAGTAAAATTGGTTGTTCAATTTGCAGTAAGATCATACAACAATGATGACAATTAAGTAAATATTGTGTAATTCGTAGTTGATGTACATATTTAGGAATTGTTCCAATTTAAATTATCATTTAACCTTGGCAACCAAACATGATTGTCTAATCTGTCTTCCTAGTTTTCAACTGAGGTTTTAGGGTTCTGGATAAAGCCTCATTTTGTAATTATAAAGGCTAGTTAATTTGCATTTATTTCTATTGGTGTTCAACAATTAAGAGAACAATTTGTTGGCAACTTTGGTTATTATAGATCAATGCATGATCTTTGCATTTCCTTATGATCTCAGATTGTTAAATACTCAATTGTGCTTGATAGGCTGAATTTTTTAGTTATTTAAATGTTTTAATTTTGAAAACTTATGTTTTCTAATAGACTAATAGTATGAACTTATTGTCATTTGTTTGCAAAATGGTATGTTTCGAACATATTTACTTATTATTCACAGGTATTTTTTATAAAATAGACTCTTACGATTATGCAAGTCGAGTTTACGAATTTTTCATGAGTCTACTTGGAAACTCGATTTTAATAACCTTTCTTGTATTTATTTGTATCTAATTAAAATAATTAAGAGTCTTAATTCGTCTTTAAGATATAAATGTCATTTAATTTAACATTACTAGAAAAATGATAAGAGTAAAATTCACAAATTTCTTTAAAAGTTGGAAATAAAATATGTCAAATTAAAAATTAAAATAAAATTCATTAAAATTTAAAAATTGAAAATAAAAAATGTTATTAAGTCTATAAAAAAGTACAAACGTTACTTGGTTAATGTCGAACATATTCGTCATATAAATAAAGTACTGTACTTTTTTTCTTCTTCTTATCATTTGTTATCCTTAGTTTCAATTAGATAAGTATGTGTAAGCTCCTAGGAATTACGGCCGAAGGCCCTATTCATTTTATTCTTTAGGGTGTGGCATTTATCTAAAGTTTGTCTTGATCTCAATCCTAAATCGATTATTTTCTAGAAACATTTTTCCTTCGGGACAAATTGAAATTTTCTAATAAATCAATGTAACAGATTTAAATAAATCATTGAAGGAACTCTTTGAATTCATGTACAGGTTTTTTTAATGGAAAAAATACCAATTATATTAGTTGTTTTAGAAATTCGAAACATTGTTATGATTATTCACGTCTCTGTTTTCAATTTCCTTGGATACTCCTTCAAGTATACTCCTTCACACACACATTGCAAGACATCTCTAGATTATGTTTGAATTAAATTTAGGAAAGTATTTTTGTGAATTTCAATACACCAAATAAAGAAGAAAAAATGTTATCTCTAAAATAAAAGTATTTTTGAACTCTCAACTTTAATCCAAATATATACTTATTTATTGACTTGATTTGTATTCTTGACCTAGGTAATTATGGGCAATGACCATAGTTTAAACTTAAAATAAAATTCATCAATTTTTAAATCACACTTATTTATAAATTGTAGTTATGGTTCTAATTGTTTTACAATTACTAAAATTACATAAAATTATTGGAAAACTAAGTTTCAAAATAGAGTCTACCACTAACAACGAGCATAAATAATGACGATTTATGTCCCTTAAGTTCGAATCGTAATTGGTCTTTGGATATAAAATAAATCTGATTGGAAGAGAAATACTCACCTTATATACGTTTAAGGTCCTCAACTAAGATTAATCTACCTTAATTATTATAAATTCTTTATTATCTAAATTCTATTCGTATAAAAAATAACCTTAATACTTATTTGTGGAAATTGCTTGATTAATTGAGATCTTCAAGTTGCCTCATACAACAAAGATAATAAAGGCTGTGAAAAGGGTCTCATTGAGAGAAACAGATTGAGATAGCAACTTCAGTCACAAATTTGACTGAAACCAATTACATGTATCCTTCAAATAAAAATAGATTACTCTTCTTTCCCCATCAAAGTGAGGAGGAACTTCTTGTAGTCTCCAGAAGTTTCCTTGGCCACTGCATGCTCAAGGTGAACACTGTTTCTCTTGTAATACACCTCTTTGATCTCCTTAAGATCCTTCTCAGCCCTGGTGACAATCACACGTGTGAGGGTATCCTCATCAATTCCAACATGTTCCATGGCATTGCGAAGAACCTGCACAATGGATTCAGGGTACGAATTCTTTTATAACAATTGCATTTCATGTCATGTTCAAAGAAATAGAATTTCTAGTGTACTAATCTATGAAGCATGAACTCTAACACAAACATCAGACACGGATACTTTGACACGATTAATGTCTAAAATATAGGACACCGAGACACCACACAAATACAAACAGACTCTAATTAAATGAAATGAGTAACATATAAAAAAATATAAATTGATGGTATATCCATCTTTTTAAAGCAATCTTCTATGTGTTTTTCAAGTGTATAAGTTGTATAAAGGTGATAACTTAAGTGTTCAAACCAACATAAATAATTTTTAAATTAGAATCTAATAAGAAATGTTTGACAAGTGTTGGGATATGTCAATGTCAAAAACGTGTCCAACCTTTATAGGTATAACTAGTGTTAAGGATGAAATGAAGTGATACGTGCAGAAAGAATCATAGAAAGTGTACAAGATTTTCACCTTTTTGTAGTACTTCTTATGATCATTGATGCAACTAATGGCTAAATTGGCTGCCTTACGAAATTCATCAGATCCTTCATCGGACAATTTCTGCCACGGGAGAAAGGAACAAGTTAAGAAAACTAACTGCTCTTTAATTTTGTCCTGAATATGAGGTCTATGCATTTTTTTTCCCTTTAAAATTACAAATTTGTAGAAGAATTTGTTTTAAAAACACTAACATTGTAAAGATTTTTTTATACCATCATTCAATCATAAATTATCATAAATAATAAGATTGTTAACTTTTGTAATAATTACTTATAATAGTCATTTATAAGATGATTTCTTATTAGATGATAATGTAAAAAAACTTTATATGGAAAGCATAGAAATTAAACTCTTTAAAGAAACAATCAAGATCGAAATAAGTATTTTTCAAATCTTAGCAGTTGATGATTAAGAAAGCAGGCTCTTCTTTGTTGTACCTTAGTGATGGCAATGCCATGATCATCCCTGTAGCGATTGAAAGTAGCCACAAGTTGTGTCTTGCTCCTAGTAGAAGGATCCTAATAATTTCTTCATTACATTTATTCTTGTTTTTAATAACCTCATAAAGAGCATCGACTTCAGATTGTGCCAATTTTGCATTAACTTCACTGCCACCATACCTAAATGAGCTTACCAACCCTACCAATGGCTGCAAAAAATTGACCAAACACTAATTAGATCAACAATAGTTCCCCTTAGGCATTTCACTATTGACTTCCTTGTGTCCAAATTCCATAGCTAATGTAAATAAATAAAAATACAAAATTATATACACAAAACTTACATACTATTTGATATTGCTTTGTCGAGACGCATCAAAAACAATTTTACTAAACTAATTCTGCAGCACAGAGCTAACCTAGGTCGACTCAGAGACACGATCAATATGGTTCTAGCTTCAAATCATCGAAAATAATAAGGGGGGATTTTTGTCGAACAGTTGGTATGCGCAAAGTAAAACATGCAAGAACACAAACTAAAATTAAAGAACAATGCAGAAATTAGCAAGATTATCAAGGAGTAAAGTAAAATAGATTAGAAAACATCAATCCAATTCACCAACCCAAGCTATTCGAATCATCATCATTCCCATAAATTGATTCTAACATGAACATTCATTCAATCTCAATAGAGACAGTTCAATCGATTCTATTCCTAAATTGATTGAAACCACAACCCTAACTGAAATATCATTCAATTAATCTTGTGATTATCATTTGAAATTAAGACATGAATCCATAATCCTAATTCATTTTCAATCCCAAATGCATTCATAATCATGAAAACATAATAGAAATTGAAGAGGAAGGTGAACATTCAAGTAGAATTCGCATTCAAGTAGAATTCGAAATACCGAACCGGAACTCCAATTCTTCTCTTGCTTGAGTTAGATTCTTGGATTGATTAATGATTTAGCCTTCCATGATGATCACCAAGGAAAGCCCCATGAAGTGAATGCAAAAAAATGGAAGAATAGCAAAATGGAAATGAAGAAGATGAAGAACAATGAAGAACACTTGAGAGAAAATGAAGAACAAGCTTTTGATTCTAAAAACTAAAGAAAATAAATATAAAACTTGTTTATTGAATTGTAAAGTGCTGTCCAAGTTTCACTAAAGTCACTAATACATATAGTGACTAAGTTCTGAAAATAGAATGGGTCATAAACAAACCCAACAATCTAATTATTTACTATTTACACCATTAAAAGTCCAATTCGCAGCCCAAAATTACAAGTGCAGATGTGCTAACTTTGAAACTCAAAATGACCCTCAAAATGATAGAATTGGCCTTGGGCTATTTCTAGCAAACTTGTAGATCTTTTCGTTATCTTTTCAGGGACTCCTAGAATGCTGCATTCAAAGATTGGTAACATTCTATGGGCCCTGCACAAGTCAGATACGTTAAGTGAACAAAAATCCGAAAATACGCTACAATTAGCAATTAAGCCCACTTACTTGTCTAAGATAAAATTGAATTAGAATGAGAAAATAAAAGTCCAAAAGAGGTCAAATAGGCTAAGAATGATAGACAAAAATTTAACTAAAAGCACTCTATCACTATTCCATAAGTACTTTTGGTATTATTTCCAATAAAATATTATAGCTTGAAGTTTCATTTCATTAATTAGCTAGTAAAAATTTGCATTAAAAGTCAACATAGATCGATCACTGAGGTAAAACTTTAATTCTAACGAAAGAATGACACCTAAATACCTAAGGAATTGTATCTAAATTTTGTTCCACATTGACTTGCCTGGCGAAGATGACCATTGGTATTAGCTGCTACATCTTCCTCCAAGGAACGTTTGTATTTGTTGTGGTAAGCACGCCTCACAACAAAAAGCTCTTCAGGTGAAAGGACACAAGAAATTTCCACAATCACTTGGTAGTTTTTGTCAGCACTCTTAAGGGCTATATTGGCCAACAAAGTCTCACGTTCTGCAGGTTCCAATATCCAATTGGTACATTGCTTTCTGTATTAAAAAAAATTAATAATTAATATTTGTCAATAAAAAAATTGCTCTCTTTATGGTACAACCCCACACCACACAACAACAATTACTAATTCATCACTGGATCTATAATAAAAGCAACCAAAAAAAATTCACAATAAACATTTTGGAAATTGTCACAGCCAATTTTGAGTACCTCAAAGTCACCAGAGAGCTCTAACTCAAGGTGTCTCTTATTTGAGTCCTTTGGGTAGCATTTCTATGGCCTAGTATTGCTATGATGGCTTTTCCATCAGCACCCCAACCTACAATGTTTTTAAAACCCATTAGTTTAGTGCGTGTTTGTTTTACAAAAATCATGTATTCCAAAACAAGTTGAACCAGGTTTTTGTGAGAGGAAGGTTTGACGTTCAACAATGATTGAAAGCGAAAACAAACACAGCCTTAGTACTAGGCTTTTTTCTAGAGTGATACTTAAATCAACACTTTGAAAAATATGACATACTCATGAGCTATTCTAAGTTTCTAACAAATTATTAGCCTTGTATATAATGAAAAACCAACTAAGGGCCAAAGAGACAAAGAACCACCAGCAGCTCCACCGAGTTTCCCCGGTAGCCTACCAGTGGTGGAAGCGGGGAGGGTTCTTCGCAGCGCCCGATGCATTTGGATCTCAACCTTCCCCTTGGCTCTATGGACAAGGCCAGGCAAGCATCTGACTGGCTCGGTAACTAGTATTTATCTCCGAGTGAAACTAGGCCAGTCAATCGAGCTTAGAGAGAGTGCATGTTTACCTATGACTAGCTTCTCTCTTTGCTTTCCAAGGACACCATATTCTAGGAGCCCAAATGATGTGATTGAAAAAATCCTCTTCTATCTGTTGTGGATCGAGGACTCCCCCCTTCTTCAAACTCTGATTCATATTTTTCATAGAGAAATCTCTGATCAACGATAGAATAAGATCCATTTTGATACATCAAGAACTGAATAGTGATTGTTATGTGAGAATGAAGGATTTAAAAATTTGAACATGGAATTTGAATATGAAAACTTATGATTAAATAAGTTTTGAAAAGGAAATGAAGAGTTGGATTAAGTTACCTTTGACAGCCTTCCGGAGAGATTCTGTATCTTCCACAGGAGAGTGGTTGGAAGGAGCAATCAGCGTAGCCATGGTTGAATTGATTTATTTTTTTTACTCTATGCTACTAGCTAGTTAAATTAAATATATATACCCACAGGTGCAAGTTAGTTAACCTATTACCTATGATACCAAAAACTGAACGTATTAGATTCTGAGTTTACAGTGCCCTCGGTTCAGAATTTATTTATTTAATTTTATTTTGTGAATTCTCTGTTCAGAAAGTGTCATTCCATTTTTATACGGCTTAATTAATTAATTGTACTTTATATCCTTAATTTCTTAATTTTTAACAAATTTTACTTCGAACAAATTAATTTGACATATTTTATCCCAATTTTTAATAAACTTGAGGTTTTTACTGTCATTTTATTCCTAACATAATTATATTTTTTATCCCAACATTTTTTTCACAAATTCTACATCCAACTTTTTATTTTTGACAAATTTTATCCCAACATAACTGCATAAGCCAAATCATAGGACTCGGCAAAATAGCCTTCTGCGCCACTGCCACTGCCAAGACCAGCCCGATTCCACCCAAACACCCATGTCACCCACTTTCACATCTTGATCAATAGCTATTTGGAAAATTCTAGGAAAAGATTACTTAAGACAAGAACTTCCAGCCCATATATTCTTCCAGAATGATGTACACTAACCATCGCCAATTTTCCTAGGCACGTGTGAATAAAACCAGTTTGAATTTGCATCAATGTCCATGACATCACTCCACCAATAAGATGCACCCCATCAATTTTCCTAGGCACTTGTGAATAAAACCAGTTTAAATTTGAATCAATTTTACCATATTTAAAACATGATAAATCATACCATATAGCATCTTGGTCATACAAAAATCTCCAACGCCACTTAGCCAACAGACTCACATTAAACACACCAAGATGTTTGATCCCCAAGCCTTCCTTAGACTTTGGAAGACGCACCGTGTTCCAATTGACCCAACAAATCTTGTCAGATTCAGAAAGACCGCTCCATAGAAATCTTCTCTGAATCTTAGTCAGAACATCAATAACTCTTTTTGGTGCCCTGTAAAAAGAAAACATGTATACAGGTAGACTAGGTAGCACTGCATTTATCAAAGTTATTCTTCCACCTAAAGACAAGTATCGACCCTTCCAACCACATCATAGCCTCCTCCTAAAGAGATTCACCACAGGCTCCCAAGAAGCAACCCTTTTGGGATTAGCCCCAATAGGGATCCCTAGAAACTTAAAAGGAATCATTGCAGAATAACAATACAAAAAATCTGAGGCACCATCAAGAAAGTCATTAGAAACATTTACACCGTAGATCTTACTCTTTAAGAAAATTTTACCTTCAGCTCAGACATGAGCTTTGATTGCCAAAGGTTCTCCTAGCAAGCTTCCCCAACCAAAATGGAATCATCTGCACATTGGAGAAGGGAATATGAGATAGAGTCATTTATTCTGAACCCCTTAAAAACATGAACCAACTCCGCCTTCTTCACTAACCCACAAAGACCCTCCACCACCATCAGAAAGAGAAAAGGTGCGAAGGGATCACCTTGTTTCAAACCCCGCTCCACTCCAAACTCCGCCGTAGGACTACCATTAACCAAGATAGACGTAGCTCCAGAACACACAATTGTTCTCACCCACTTCCTTCATATAGGATCAAACCCAAGAGGCCTCATCATATAATCTAAGAAACTCCAGCAAACAGAATCGTAGGTTTTTTCTAAGACAATTTTGAAAAGAAAACAGCCACAAATTCTGGAGTAAACATAATCAATAAAGTTCATTTGTGACCACCACCTCGTCCAAAATAATACGACCGGGCATAAATGTAGTTTGACAAGGGGAAATAACAGACCTAAGAACTGTTTTCACCCTTAACGCTAATAACTTTGAAATGATCTTGTGCATACTCCCAATCAACGAAATTGCTCTATAATCTGACAAAGATTGAGGATTATCCTTTTTCGGGATCAAAGCAATAAAGGAGAAAGTTACCGCCTTCAGCAAACTACCTGACGAGTGAAACTCTTAAACCATTCCAAATATCTCATCTTTCAAGACACCCCAACATGCTTTAAAGAAGGTGAAATTAAACCCATCCGGACCAGGGCTTTTATCTTCATCGCAACTCCATACTGCAGATTTAATCTCATCTTTCGAAATAGGTTCTATTAGAGACAGCGACTGATCAGATGAAAGCCGTTTAAAATCAACACCAGGAAGAACCGGGCGATCTGTAACAGGATTTGAAAAGATTTACGGAAAATGTTGAACCACTTTCTCCTTGATCTTCGTCACCCCTTCAATCCAACCTTCACCGCACATGATGGCTGACAAGTGATTCTTCCTACATCATTCTCGCCGACATGCATGGAAAAACCATGAATTCTCATCCCCTTCCTTAACCCACCGAGCTCGAGATTTTTGAGCCATCATAAAACAGAAACCTCCTCCGTCAAAAGAAATATGTCTAGTCAACTCACCGCAACACCATCAGAACTGAACCATCAACCATGTAAATTTCTTACCCATAACAAGCAAATCAATCAAAGACATCCTGTAGATAAACTCCAGAAAGCCCTCCAGTTCTCCCTTTGTAGTCACCCCAGATCTGCCCTTTCTCTCTTCCGGAAACAAAACCGCGTTAAAATCACCGTCCACACACCTCCTATCCCTTCCAAAACCCCTCTTGAACATAGCAAGATCATTCCACAGTTTCTGCTTACCCTCCAATTGACAAGGATAGTAAACATTAATTAGGAAAATGCGACATTGAAAACTTCTTTTCCACTACACATATACCAACAAACCCAAACCCCATTAAAGAATATTGCAAAGAAAGTAACCCCTTCCTCCAAATAGATAAAATACCACCAAAACGACCCTCAGAAGGTCTGTCAACCCACTAAGCATTAGAACTCCCCCAAACATTAAACACCAAAGCAGCACTCTGAACCTCGCACTTTGTTTCCTGTAAAATGCACACACCCACATCCTCAACTCGAATAAGGGTTCTCAACCTTACTTGCGTTGCCCGATCCCCTAGGCCCCTGACATTGAGAGAGAGAATCTTCATGGCGGAACCATATGCTCCCCATTAGTAGACATCACATTCTGATCCCTAGCCTCCAAACCATGAACTTGAAAAAATAGAGTATATCGAAACTTGAACAAGATTAATAGTTAAGAATATCAAGTATATAATAAAGAGATGATAGTTTGAAATGATTAAGATTTTTTTTATTAGTTGTAGAAAACGAAAAATAGTATGTTAAATATATTTGTAAAGAAAAAAGAGAGAGAAAAATATTTTTTTAAAATATAATTTATATAGAGGAACTTGCTACCGGTGCCTCTGCTAATTAAAATTTAAAATGAAGGATTCAAACACATATAAGTTTGTTATCAACCTTTCATTAGAGAAAACCAGGTGAGGTAATAGCATAATCCAAAGGAAACACACAGCATATAGGTCCTCAAATAAGAGCATGCCAAGTACCAATACAACCCTAAGAAATGGCACACATGCCCTCTTACTGGAAAATTAACTTAATGAAATCACACAAACCAGAAACCAATGACATAATTAATAAAACCCCATTACTAAGATGCCCTTAGAGCAAGTTCCTAATTTAGTCTTGTTTCCCCAAGAGAGTGAGGAGGAACTTCTTGTAGTCCCCAGAAGTTTCCTTGGACACTTCATCCTCAAGGTGAACACTGTTTCTCTTGTAGTAGAGCTCTTTGATGTCCTTCAGATCCTTCTCCGCCCTTGTAACAACCACACGGCTTAGTCCATCCTCATCAGTTCCAAACTTCTTGATTGCATTGCGCAAAACCTACACATATTATGGAAAATTTTTAGGGTGAGTCATAGTATAAGAAATGTTTTTTTTTTTTTTTAATATGATACTGATTATGAAGTTATTTTCTTATAAGCATTGAAAAAATAATAAAATATGATTTATTCTATATTTAAGAGTTAATTAGGATTTAAATCCTAAATCAATTAATTAAAAGATACAAAATATTATCACTTGTGTCAACAGATATTGAATAAAAAATGTGATTAATTATGTGCGTATTTGATTTTATAGAGTATTTCAAAATCATATTAAAGTAATACCAATTAAAGTAATTTTAAGTAAATATGTACATGTTTCTAATCAGAAGTTGAACTTGAAGAATTAATTATGATAAAACTAGATAGTTTATATATTGAATTAAAAAATTATAAAAAAAAAATCTAAAAATAAATTATTTAACATTAAAATCAATTTTAAGTGATAAATTAGTTTGACATCTGACCAACACAGTAACATTTGATCTGATTATCAAACATACACTCAAATTTCAATAGAAGAATACTCTCTCTATTTACAAATTAAAAGAAGATAAAAACATCTCATCCTAACAAAAAAAAAAGTTAGTTAATCACATTTAACTATATAAATTTTAATTAAAAATATTTTTTTTCAATTTATCTTTCATTGTAACTTAATATTAAAGATAAAAAATAGTCATTGAAACTAAGAATTCAATTAAAAAAAATATTTTAAAAGTAATAACATTAAATAAGATAAAATTAATTAAAAATATATTTAAAATAAAAAAATGTATTTTTTTTTATATTTGAGATAAAAAGAGGAAGAAGGGGATTTTATTATTGATGATGAGAGAAACGACTTCCAATGATTAAAAATATCAAAAAGTGAGTAATTGAGATGGATGTTATGACTCAGAAAAATTAAGTTAGCATATGTGATGCATCAGTTAAAAGTTTAGGCTGACTCAAGTAAATCCAGAAGTTGTCGGTCACGTGTATAAATATAAATAAATACTAAATAAAGGTCTATTTTCTAGCATGCAAAAAAAAACATTACTCTTTAGGCTTTTCTAAATGTTGTTTCACACTTGCATAAAGAGAGAACCTGACCTTCTCATAGTACTTCTTATGGTCATTGATGCAGCGAATAGCAGTGTGCAACACCTTGTGGAAGTCATCAGATGTTTGATCCAACAATTTCTGCAGAGATGATATACATAAAAACAAAATGGTTTATAAAAGTTTTTCCCACAATTTTTTTGGACCAAACATGTAAAGAATAATGAACTAAGAACATAATAATAAATAATGTTTTAGACTAAAAGTTATTGAAAAAAGTGATTGGGCACTTGAATCTCCTAATAAAGGTTTGAGATTCAATCTTCAGTTTGGGTAGTTTGGATATAGAATGACTACTGAAGGTACCACTTTATCCAAAAAAATGGATTGATCTGGTGAGAGGAGGAATACCAGGTTATAAAAAAAAATAACGATTTAGAAATAGAGGACATTCCTTTGTACCTTACTGATGGAAATTCCATGTTCATCTCTGTAGCGGTTGAAAGTTGCCACAAGTTGAGTTTTGCTTCTTGTAGTAAGGATCCTGATGACTTCTTCATTGTTGCCTTTCTTCTCCTTGACAGATTCATGAAGAACATTAGCTTCAGTTTGTGCAAATTTTGCATTGATCTCATCACCCTCATACCTATATGATGTCACCAATCCAACCAAAAGCTGCTCAAAATCAAACACAAACTCACCATTAGAACTCCTCAAAATTCTCACCAATAAACACCATTCAGTTGCTACAAAAACACTAATTCTTGACAATACCTATATCTATATGTATTATTAATCAAAATATTAAAATAACTCAAGATTTTAACACAAATTTTATCATTACTTCTATGCACCCTTTACTTTTGTGTAGTTGTAACTTGTGTGCTTTAGTATTATTTTCGAATCAGAATTAGGGTTTCACCTTGTTAACCTGTAATGACCTATAATAAAAATCTTTATTACTCAGATTATTGAAGTGAAACTCTTAAGAGTGTGTTTTACCAGCGATGAATGAACCTTTTCCACATTCCAATACAAAAGCACAAAAGGAAGGGAGGGAGGGAGGGATGGCATTATATCCAACTTAACCGTATGTCACAAGCACACACTAGACTATGTTTGGTAAGACACTCACAGAACTTACAAGCCTTCATTCGACTGGCTTATAAAGTAATTTGACTAAATAATTTTAGTTGGAGAACAATACTGTCTAAGGAAATGTATCTAAGTTTTGTCAAAAATTGTATCCATTAGAATGACTTGCCTGACGGAAGATTGGTCATGTTTGATTCTTCCACTAACAAAAAAACTGACAATTAACAATTAATATTTCTCAATAAAAAGAATGACTTACCTGGCGAAGATGGCCAGTGGTGTTAGCCGCCACATCTTCCTCCAAGGAACGCTTGTAGCGGCGGTGATAGGCACGCCTCACTGCCAAGAGCTCTTCAGCTGATAGGACACAAGCAATCTCTGCAATCACATGGTAGTCTTTGGTGCCATTCTTGATTGCCACATTCACCAAAACAGCATCACGATCCGCAGGCTGCAACATCCACCGGTACACAGCTCTCTGATTTGTATACATACACCCCATCATTAATTTATTTTTTTTATACAATAGTCTCACTAAGATTTGAACCTAAAACTTCATGCATACTAGCTATTTCAATCTTCCACTAGGCCAACACTAGTCTCGTCATTAATTTATAGTCATCAAAATGTAAAAAAAAAAAAAAAATACTACATGATGAAATTATGTGAATAATGTTCTTATGGTACCTCAAAGTCACCAGAGATCTCGGACTCAAGGCGTTTGATGAGATCCTCTTGGTAAATCTCCTCATAAGCTTTTCTGATTTCTTGCCTCTGATGAACATTTCTGTGACCCAGTATTGCTATAATGGCCTTGTCATCAGCCCCCCATCCTAAACCATTAAACAAATATATACAATGTCACATTTTATTTTTATTATAAGGTGTCATCTTATCATATTGATCAATTATCTACAAAGACAATTCAAATATATATAAATTTATTAGAGCTCATAGATGATGATAACAAGTTTTCCATAAGTCACAATAAATTTTTGTTAGGTTCAACAAAGTTCTTAATTTGAGGAAGAAGGATCAAAATCCAAGGATAAGATGGTGGAAGCTAAAGGAGGAGAAACAATTAGAATTTATGGAAAATATGTTGCGTGAAGGACCGTGGGAGTGTATCGGAGAAACTAATGAAATTTGGAATAAGATGGCTGTATGTGTTCATAATGTGGGAAGGAGGGTGTTA
>PYAF01003428.1:0-19659 GCA_007407185.1 Glycine tomentella | reverse complement strand
AACCCTTTAGTAGTTCTATGTTCCAGTTGTTCCCTGTTTTAATTCTTTTCTTCCTCTTTTCTCTTCTCCTCTCACCATTCTTTTATATTTAACTCTGTTTCTCTCTTTTGCTTTATTTTCGATTTATCATTGGGTTCATCTACCACCGACCCCAATTAATTTGGGTTAAAGGTGCTGTTGATGTTGATGTTGATGTTGGATTTTCAAGATACCAGGAAAAAGCAAAGCAAATTGATAGAATCAGTCAATCAAAATAAGACAATTAATCTTTTTATGAAATGGTTAGTGAAATTTAATATAACCTTTGAAAGCATTTCGGAGAGCTTCAGCATCCTCAACCCGGGAATGGTGGCTAGGAGCAATAAGGGTAGCCATAGTTGGATATATTTTTCTCTATTATGGACTTATGGTGCTTGGTTATGAAGTTTAGCTCGATACTTCTATTTATAATCTAATAATCTAATTACGTAGTAATTTAAGTGGAATTTAGTTTGAGTGTTTTGTATTTTCATTTTTAAATAAAACAAAAAATAAGAATAAAAGCACGTTTGTTTAAAATTTTAAAAAATATTTTATTTGAAAATAATTTGAAAAACATGTTCAAAAATAACAAATTAATATTTTTAGTCTTTTCTAAAACAATGTGTAGTGACATCTTAAAATACTTTTATCACTGTATATATTTTTTAAATCTTAAAAATTTAAAAATAAAAACTATTTTTAAAATTAAAAAAAAGAAAATAGAAAATAAGCATTCAACCTAAACGGACCTATACTTTTCCTTTGTCTACATTTGTTCAGAGCAAAAAGATTTTGTTTACATTGTATATTTGGACCTCTTGTCAGGAAAAAATTAAGGAATATGTTGCCACACGCATTTTCCTATATTGGTATCTAGCAATGACTAAGTTGTTTTTTCCTTGAGAGCATCTTTAGTAATATAAGTTGATCAATACCAACGTCTTGGAAATGTAATATAAGTTGTTTAAAGATTACTACTACTATTTGGGCGAATGGGTGGGTATTATTAATCGTATCACCAATGTTTTTATTTAAAAGGAATATATTTCAGACAATTTGACATCTAACACTACTTCTTAAAATGTTTTTAACATTTTATTACTCTTTATGCTAACCCTTTATTTAGAATACGTGAAAAGTAGATAGAAAGAGCATAAGGATAAGATAAAATGTATTTATTGAAAACATTTATCCTTCAATAATAATAATAAATAAGAAAAGCAAATAATAATATGACTGATTCTTTCTTTCAAATTTAAGAAGAAAATAATATAAAAAAAGCAGAAATGATAATAAATTATTATTATATCTTTATGATTACAACAATAAAAACCTAATTATTATTTTATTCATAGAATAAAATTTTAAAATTTATCTTGAGATTTTATTGATTTTTATTTTTATATATATAAAGAAAATTCTTTTAGAAAGAATATATATATATATATATATATATATATATATATATAAATAGTGCGTACCAGAGAATAATGTTCAGTAACTCAGCTTTGTCTTTTTGTCCGTGGTCGGTGACTCATCATTTACCCTCTACATATTCAAGCGATGCCTCGTTTTGGTTGGGAGGAGAAGAGGTGGTGAAAGAAAATAATATTTAAAAAAAAATAAAAAATAAAACGAAAATTTTATGTTATTTAAAAAAATCTCCTATTTTTTTCTCCAACTTAAAAAGAAAATGATTATCTGTATTTTCTTTTTCGTTACCATTTTCTCACAGTTATGTGTGTTAAAATTCTATCAAATAAAAAAATATACTATTAATTAGGATGGCCCTGCACCCAATAGTTTTGGTATATCAAGAATGTCGGAAGTGGTTCAATTTTATAATTTTCCAGAATTATAAATTACAAATAAAAAATAGCTAGCGATATCCCCTAATAAAGAAATCACGAAAATCAATTTACTGATCACAGGATCAAGAATGTCGTACGACAAGTTCAAAATCACATTTTACGAAGTAATTATAATCAATTATAAACAATACTATCTAGAAAAATCAAATATAAAGCAGACAAATTAAAATTAAAATTGTGTAAATTTATGCAAACCTTTGAAAGCCTGTTGGAGAGCCTCAGCATCTTGAGCAGAAGAAGTTTGGTTATGAACAAGGGTGGCCATTGAAGTGTTGCTTCTTAGTTAAACTTTCCTTTCTCTCTCAGCTATGTGAATTGTGAAGTGATGATAGTATTCATTTTGCTTTCGTCACAATTTATATAGTGAAATTGGATCCTTGGAGTTAACGCCTTCACAGGATTATCGTGTTAGAACAATGCTTTTTCATGTTCTAATTAGTAGTAGTACATTACAAATTGTGCACTCTATTCAATAAGCATCTTTTGGCACGTTAATAAATCATGTGAAAAAAGAAGGAAAAAATACTACTATTTCAAAGAAAGTGTTGCAAAAAGAAACGGAAAGAGAGCTGGCTTCAGTTGTTGAGCCTTGTTTGCTAGTAAAAATGGTGTGAAGAGTGATTCATGGTGAGGTGGTTTTTCGTCCCTTTCTGTTTGCATGAAGAACAAATGGCAAGAGATGACGTAGGATTCCCTCATTTCCATGTAACGTTTCCTTACTTAACGATTACCTGTTTTTAATTTCAAATTCAAATATACATATAGGAATTTATGAATTACTAAGGTTATAAAATATGATGATTATTTATTTATTGCTCAAGTATATTTTTCTCCTATGTATAAAAATGTTTGAAATTTATTTTTATAATATATTTGTTGTTGTCACAAAATTATGTGTATAACCGATATTAAAAATATCATATTTTACATTGGTTATATAATAAAAAATATTAATTTATATTAGTTATATGTTTAATCAATATAAAAATTCATCATCATATATTTAGTTTTATCCTAATATATATCTAAATAAAAAATAACATATTTTAAGTTTGTGAGAACTTTGAAAAAATATATTTTAAGATTAATAGTTAAGTATTGAGGAAAGATTTTTACACAATAGATATGCTGAATCAATTAGATGCCAATGCTGAGTTGAAAATCAGTTGAGGAGGGGAGGGGGACTTAGCAATGCTTTCCAGTCTCATTTTAATTATTTAGTGGAGGAGATAGAGTAGTGATAAAGGCATGCTCTAATTTTTTTTGGAGTGTATACGAATGGAAATAAGAAAGGGATAGAGAGAAAAAATAAAGAAAGTGAAAATAATTAAATGTAAAAATTGATATGATAAAGAAAATAAAGAAATAGATAAAGAAAAAAATGAAATGAGAGTGAGATGAAAGAGAGAATAGATACATGTTTTTTTAGGTTTTTTAGGAAATAACATATTTTTTCCCTCATTACTTCTCACAAACACATCACTTTCCTGTCTCAACCATAATGATATGATTTGTTTAATGTAATGTACAAATTGGTAAAATTACACGTGGACATTACTGTGGGGTCATTGTATACGTGTTCATCCTCCGTGTTCGTCCTGTTACAGTAACTGTGTATATTTTCGTCTTAGGTGTTAATTTGGACACACCAAGTACATTTTGTTTGACCTCAGAGTCAACCTTACTATAGGAACACGAACATCCATCTACTTATCTTCCAGAAGCTTCTGGACCGTAACAACATATTTATATATATTTAAGATAATACAACTATCTTATCTCCTAATATCTCTACAAGTTATCTACAAGTTGTTATTTACCTACAAATAACAATATATCAATAAGATACACATTATCTTCTATTTTAGATAACTAAATGCTATTATTTGTTATCTTATCAACAGATTATCTCATAAACAAAGGCCCAACGCCCATACTCCATGCTATAAATATAGGTTCTCTCTAAACTTTGGGGAGTCAGATTATTCACTCAACACTTACGCTTATACTTATTACTCATCATTCGCGACATCCTCGGCAACTCTTATATACTTGATTATTCTTATATAATTAATGTACTTACTTGAGTGCCAGAGTGTCTTTCCTTTGTTTTGCATGTCCATCTCCTAAACAAAGACGTTCACTTGTACGACGTGCAAAGTTTGGAACCCACTTATCCTCACACGTGGAATTTTCAGATTTCGGTAAGAACATTTGGCGTCTACCGTGGGGCCACGGTAAAACATACCCTACGGACTTGCACCCAAACAATCACTAGAAAATAGTCATGGTCAGTACGCGCTCCAACATCAAGCGTGACACTCATTTGGATGCATCTAATCCTTCACATACGACCTTGACGAATGCTGACGCCATTCAACAACTCCAAACTTGCTTGGCGAAGATGGAGCGAAGGCACGAAGAAGAAATCCGGAAGTTAAAAGTCGATCGAGACCAACAGGAGACTAGGAAGCGACACTGATCGGGAGGTGGGCAGTCGCAGTCCACGCAGAATGAAACGACTCAAGGCAAGTCGCACCCCCGATAACATGTTAACCCTCCTGGTGATCCTAGCTCTACACGAGTCTATCGTCATGATGAATTGACTATGAAGACACAACCTTTTGTTGATTGCATTATGGAGGTTGCCCTTCCTCCTGGATGGAAATCCATTCATCTAGCGAGGTACGACGGCACCACCGACCCAGAAAAGCATCTGGATGCCTATTTGACTCAGGTCAATCTTTACACCAATAGTGATGCCATACTGTGTCGGGTGTTTCCTACTTCTTTAAAGGGAGAAGCCATGACATGGTATAGCGGACTCCCTCCGAAATCCATCAGCATTTTTAGTGCTTTGGTCCAAAAGTTCAAAGCACAGTATGCAACCAGCTGGTCTCGTAGGCTAACTTCAGTCGCATTGGCCAGTTTGCGTCAGGAAGATAATGAATCTTTTCAGAAATTCATGGACCGATTTGGACAAATCTCTATTCAAATCAGGAACCTCAATCCTAAAGTAGCAATACATTTGTGATGCTTGGCAGGTTTGCATACAGTTTATCCATGCAACCCCCTGTTAGCATGGACGAAATACGTGAACGAGCGGTAGGTTACATCAAGATGGAGAAGATGTCTAATTTCGGAATGACATTAGACGAATTGGACAAAAAAGGGAAAAGCTGGACATGAATGTCAAAATCGATTCACAGAGATCAAACAAAAAGCAAAGGAGGGACAGATACCAGACTCTCCCGAAAGGACCTAGGTATGAGAGATATACCCCTTTAACAGTCAATCGGGCTACAATCATGGAGGAAGCATTCAATACCAAAGTACAGGTGGTATCACATAATCCTGCATCATCTACCAAACAAGGGTCTGACCCAAATATGTACTGCCTGTTTCATCGCGGTACTGGTCATCACACTGAATAGTGTCGAGCCCTAAAAGATAAGATCGAAGAACTTATCCAAGCAGGACATTTGACAAGATTTGTAAGGTGACCTGATAACTCCTTTACTGGAAACTAATCTTGGGGCAGACGACAAGATCAGTATAGGAATCGAGAAGCTGATAGAAGACCTGATGATCAACAACAGCATAGAAATGAGCGTCAACCTCCTCGTCAACAGGAGGAGGAACCTCCCCAACACATTCGAGGGGAAATCAATATCAGTGTAGGTGGATTCTCGTATGGCGAATCATCAAATCAATCTCGAAAGAGGCATTTACATGCCATACGGGACATTAACATATACTGTGTCGATACTCTCTCACCACGAATTCTTCCCCCTATTACTTTTACGGATGCAGACTTTGTGGGAATCAACCCTGTCAACCAGGGTGACCCAATGGTGGTTTCTCTCATAATCACCAACTTCAGAGTGTCTAAAGTCCTCATTGATCAAGGCAGCTCTGCTGACATCTTATATTGGAAAACTTTTCAAAAGTTATCAATCTCTCCAAACATAATTCAAGCCCATCCTGAACCCCTCTTTGGGTTTGCGGGAGAAAGGGTAGACACACAAGGGTATATGGACCTCACGACTACTTTCGGTCAAGGAAGACTATCTAGAAGTTTCAATGTTAAATACTTAATAGTCGAGGCCAATACTGCTTACTTTGCGTTAATCAATAGGAAAACTTTGAATGAGCTTGGGCCTATTGTCTCTACACCCCACTTGAAGATGAAGTTTCCTACCATGACAGGAGAGATTGTCACAGTAAAAGCAGATCAAAAGCAAGCCCGACAGTGTTATGCAGAGAGCTTGAAAGTGGCACTGTATCCTCCCAACAAGGAGCCAGACAGACACAGTTGTTGAGTTTAAAGGAAGCTTCAAGGATATCAAACCAAGGTTGAAGACTTGATTTTGTTTTAGCTTTTACATGCCCAATCATTTGAAGGCATTTGTAATTTGTCTAAGTGGTTCAAGTTAAATGCCTTGTGATCTTTCATTAGCATGTGCATTCTCATGATCATGCATTCATGGTTTTAAATCTCAAAGAAATCAAATGGTTTTACAAAATTTTAAGTTCTCATGACTTAGTTGTTTAAAAAAGCAAGACTTACCGCTTTAATCAATTACACAAGCAATTTAATCGATTAAAGACATTCAAACTTTTCTGGAAAAGCCGTGAAGAACAATTTAATCGATTACATAGTGTTAAAAGAAAATCATGCATTGCTGACTTAATCGATTACCATTTCTTATAATTGATTACATAGTCTATTTCTGGAAATCATGTCGTTTTGTTTTAATCGATTACTATGAATCGTAATTGATTACAATGAATCGTAATCGATTACAATGAATCGTAATCGATTACATAAGTGTTTTGAACTTTCATGGCTTGCTGCTTTAATCGATTACAGTACGGTTTAATCGATTATTTTGTTCATGAAACCATTTCCAGAAAGCTAATGAACAGTTTAATCGATTATTTAGTTAGTTTAATCGATTACATATGGCAATTTAATCGATTACACTAGCGGATTAATCGATTACTGACATTTAATTATGTTTTATATAAAGCTTGGTGAGTCCTTTTCTTATAAATAGACATTGAGCGATTTACTCACAAAAAAATAAGAGTGACTTATCCAAAAGTTTCTAAGCTTTCATAAGTGCCCAAATTGTTGTTTTACTTTGAGTTCAAACATCATCTTGTGTGATAATGATTTCTGAGTTTCTTGGAGAAGATGTTTTAGAAAATGAGGTTTTCAAGATTGTGATTCTGAGCTATTATTTCTTACAACCTGGAGAGTGTGGTAACATCATTTCATTCATTCATACATGAAAGATATCAAGTTGTGTTATTCTTGAACCTATCTTTTCAGATGTTCTAACAATTTCTGTTGTATTGAGATATATCATTGTGTTTCTTTTCAAGCATGTTAGAGTAAGGTTCTCTAGAGGTTGAGATTCTAAGTAGGTTCTCAGTATCTTGGTGATTTATATTCTAATAGGGTTTTAGAATCTGTATCTTTGTCTAGTGTTGATAAAGAGGTCACTTGTAAACTGCTTGTAAAAGATTCTTTGATATAGTAATTACTCTAACCTAGTGTTGGTTTGGAAGCAACTGGATGTAGCCTCCAAGGTTGAGAGGTGAACCAGTGTAATTGCTTTGTCTCTTGTCTAAATCTCTGTATGTTTCATTGCATGTCTATTCATTATCATTGAAACATTTTCTGTTTATTTCTCATTGTTTGGATTTGGGAGATCAAGAAATTATCAACAAGATTTATTTTCAGGCATTACTTGAATTCCAAGGGTGATTTTGGTTGAAAGAAAGATTCTGATTTAAAAGGTTTTTAAGTGATACGATCCATCTAACAAATTCCGCAAATTGTTTTGAGTAAAATTTTAAATCCTTGATATAAACCAATTCACCCCCCCTCTTGGTTTGTTTGATTAGCATTCATTGTATTTTCAATTGGTATCAAGAGCTGGTTCAAGATCACTTTCTTTTCAAAGAAAATGAACACAAATCAAATAACTTTTAGAGAGGAAGCTTCTCTCAATCATCTACCGATGTTTGATGGTGAACATTTTAGTTTTTGGAAAAATAGAATGCAAATGTTTATTCGATCCAATGATCCCAAAACTTTGAATGCCATTGAGAAAGGTCCTTTAGTTCCAATGAAAACAGTTGATAACAAATTGATCCCTAAAGAATGGGATGAGATGTCAGATGTAGAAAAAAGAGTTGTCCAATATGATTTTAAAGCTAAAAACATGATACATCTGCTTTGTCTTCTGATGAATTTTTTAGAACTGTAAGATGCAGGAGTGCAAAAGAAATGTGAGAGATGTTGGAGGTAACTCATGAAGGAACAGATGAAGTAAGGAGATCAAGGAAGCATGCCTTGATTCATGAATATGAGATGTTCAAGATGAGTAATACTGAAAACATTTCTCAGCTGCAAACGAGATTCACACATATTGTCAACCATCTTCTTGGTCTTGGAAAAACATTTGATTCTGAAGAATTGAATATCAAAATACTGAAATGTCTAACAAGATCTTGGCAACCAAAAGTCACAGCAATCAAGGAATCCAAAGATTTATCAAAAATGTCCATGGCTGCATTATTTGGTAAGCTACTTGAAATGTCACAACTAACCAATGCTGAAGATGCAGAAAAGAAACAAAAAAGCATTGCTTTGAAGGCTGCATCATCTAAGGTTGAAGCTAACTCTCTCATTTCCCTTCAGTCGTCTCTTGTTTGTACACAATTCCTTAAGAAACTTGGCATATTTGGGAATTTGCTTGATGGCATCTAGAAGAGGAATGTTAATTTCAACCTTCCTGAAAGTGTCAAGAATCTCCTTTTCTTGACTTGTCTTTGTTGCTTCTTTGACTTGGATTGCATTGCTCTTTGGGGAAAAGGCAAAGGAATAGGAATTTTAGAATCATCATTTACTAGCTTCTTTCCCTTCTCCTTCACAGGATCCAACTTTTCTTTTTTTTAATTCACACTCTCTGGAATTGGTTCAGACCTTTGAATCTCATCTTGTCTATTCTCCTTGACAGCTTGCTCTGGCCATTCAAATTGCTTACCAGACCTCAAAGATATTGCACTCACATTACCTTTTGGATTTGGAGTAGATTGAGAAGGTAGAGAGTTATTGGCTCCTTGAGGTTGCAACTGACTCACAGAAGTTGAAAGTTGGCCAATCTGAGTCTACAAGTTCTGAATTGTTGACTCAGTCCTTTGCTGCAATTTCAAGTTATTGGTAGCAAGTTGTTTGATTAATTCTTCCAAAGAAGGTCCACTGCTACTGGCTTGCTGTGCAGGTTGTTGAACATGCGCAGATTGTTATTGCTGTTGATAATTCTGCCTATAATGTGGAGGTTGGTACCTTTGCTGATAAGGAGGGTTTTGCTGGTTTTGACTTTGGTTCTAATTCTACTTCCACCTCAAGTTTGGATGATCTCTCCAACTTGGATTGTAAGTACCTTGTGGAGGATTATAATTATGCTGATATTAAGGTTTACCTGGAAAAACACCAACTGCTCCAATTGATGGATCAGATGAGCCACTCTCTTGTAAGGTAGGACAAGCATCAGTCGGATGGTTAAAATCAGCACAAATACCACATGCCTTAGAAGAAGGTTGGACGGTTTGTGCCACAGCAAGTTGCCTCACTAAAGAAGTCAATTCATCCAATATGTTTTCCAATCTTTGGTTATCTGAATTCTGTTGAGTTGCTACCTTTTGCACATTCTGATATTCAGATGAAGTGGGCTGCTCTCTGACTTGGTACACAACACTGTCATTGGCTCTTGTACCAAACTGTTGTGAATTGGCTACCATATTTGCTAATAATTCTTTAGCTTCATGAGGAGTCTTATCAACTAAGGCTCCACCACTTGTTGCATCCACCAAACTTCTATCCATAGGTAACAAACCTTCATAGAAATAAACAAGAAAAAGATGGTCTGATATCTGATGGTGGGGGCAACTGACACACAATCTCTTAAACCTCTCCCAATATTCATGCAAGTTTTCCCCATTGGCTTGTCCAATACCACATATTTCCTTTCTAATTGTTGTAGCTCTTGAGGAAGGAAAGAATTTTTCCAGAAACACCCTCTTCATGGCATTCCAACTTGTAATGGATGAAGGTGTGAGGTCAAGTAACCAATCTTTGGCTCCTCCCTCAAGTGAGAAAGGAAAAGCTCTCAACTTTATCTGTTCTTCATCCCCTCATTGAGGCTTCACGGTACTGCAGACAACATGTAACTCCTTGAGATGCTTATGAGGATCCTCACCTGCAAGACCATGAAATTTTGGTAGCAAATGTATAACACCATATTTAAGCTCAAAGTCAGCATCTAAATCAGGATATTTATGCATAAAGGTTAGTAATTAACATCAGGGGCAGCCAATTCCTTTAATGTTCGATTCTCCATAATATCAGAATTAATTGAACTAACACTAAAATTGGACAAGTCTACACTATCTAAAAAACAAGCAAAATCAAATAAAGCAAACTCAGAATGAGAATCAAAAGCAGAATGCTCAGTATGATGAGATGCAAAGTCAGATTAAATGCTAATGCCTTGAGTTAGCCTATGTGCTCTTCTAGCAGCGTGCAATGTTCTCTCTATTTCAGGATCAAAGTCTAAAAGCTCATTGCTACTACTTCTAGTCATGCAACCTCAAGCAGAATAGGCATTTTCGCATACAATATATAAAGCATGAAAATAAGTCTAATATATTAGCAACTTAGACTCCACCAAAGCAATATGACAGAAATATTATGTGCAAGTCAGAATCTAAGTTTTAGTAGAATATTGATCTCTCTCAGTAGAGATCAGCAACACAAAGCTAGTTCCCCGGCAACAGCGCCAAATTTGACGTGAGTCGTCGAACTCAGTCAAATACCAGGCTAACTTGGAACTGGCATTGCATTGTCAGTATTAACAAGAATGTAAAAAGGGGGTTTTGAGTTTAATTTCAAACAGATTTGAACAACAGAATGTAAGAAGTAATTTAACAATTTAAAAACGAGTAACCAACTCAGAATTGAGATTCCTTAGATATCTATCATCGGATAAAATAATAATCAACTTTGTGGTTGATTCTAAACAAATTGAAATCTCTGCATTTGCTTAGAATATCCTTCCTACTAGACGATCACCTAGCATTCAATTAAATACGGCATGTTCACATTTGCAATCACATAGTGATCATTTTAAACCGGTCTAATTAATGATCATTGGATAAATCAACCTAAATACTAAATCTAGCATTTAATCCCTTCCTTCTCTATTATCAGAAAATGCACAAACAATACACATCAAATCAATAAAAATGAAATATAAAGGGAACCAAAAACAGAAATACAACCTACACCAAAACAGGAATTTCCACTAACCAAAAAAACAAAAACTAAAGAGCAACTAAAATAACAAAAACATACAAATAACACTAAAATTGAAAATAGCATATATAGGAAATAGCTCAAAAACGAAAATGGAGCATAATTCAAGGCTAGAAAATGGAAAAGAAATCATAACCTAGAAACATACACAAAAACATACACAGAACAATGATAAAAAATACATTATCAAGAGCAAAAAATGAAAATAAGGAAAGAGAGGAAACAAATCTGAGAAAAAGAGAACGAATCCTCTAGATTAAATTCCATGGAAATCTCCGTCATGAGTTTATTACAAGGATCCTATCCTACCATAGTTAAATCTGCAGAAGAAAATACAAGAAAAGATGATGAAACCATGAAAAATAAGAAAATGGTATAAGCTTCCCTTTCTTTTCTTCTCCCTACATAACTCTCTGTTTTTAAGAAGGAAAAATAGTGATCTCCTCTGTTCCAGCACTGTCCCACTACTTAAAAGGGAGAAAAAATATCTCACTTTAAATTTTGGGCGAAATGACATAATTGCCCCTAACTATTACATATATTCCAGATTTCTACTGTTGACTTTAGGGCCAATTTTGTCCATCTATTTGACAGAATTTGAGCTCGATTTCTTCATGAAAGTTGTAGATATTTGAATTATCTAAAAAAAAGAAAAATCAGCTTAAACAGACATTGGTAGAGAAATTTATGCGCAAGATAGCAAAACTGTACAGATCTGAAATTTTAACTACTAAGAGATAAAAATCTATTTAAAAGCCTAAACTATTAATCAACACTAAAGACATTAAATACACACCAAAAAGGGTAATAAACTACTAATCAAGAGTAGCAAATAAGTGATATAAAAATCACTTATCAAATTCCCCCACACTTATCCTTTTGCACTCCTGAGCAAAATTCAAACTTAAGCAGTAAACAAATCAAAAGATAACTTCATGTCCAATGATTGCAAAAAAAAATGCAAAATGGTGAACAATAGGCATGAAGCTCAAAAGATCAACATTACAAAACAACATATATTCCTTCATCTCACATTATAAAACAGGACAATCTCAGATATTGACGTCAATTATGCAATATGGTTATCACAGAATCAAGAGGACTTTTTAAGGTTGTAATGGGCCTAAGGACAAGGTGGATAAATCTGGAAATGAAGCTAAGCACCAAAGAATTTTGTAGAATACAAATTTAAAATATCTGTTTACAGTTTGTAAATCCAAACTACGCTGAACCATCAGGGTTTGTAAGTCTAAAGCTTTGGTCAACCTTCATTATGGTGTGTAATTCCAAACTACGCCGAACCGTCAAGGTTCATAAGTCTAAAGCTTTGGTTGACCTCGCCAATTAACAAGTTTGTAAAACCAAACTACGCTGAATCAGTAGGGTTTGCAAGTCTAAAGCTTTGATTGACCTTTATTACGGTTTGTAATTCCAAACTACCCCGGAACCATCAGGGTTCGTAAGTCTAAAGCTTTGGTCGACCTTTATTACGGTTTGTAATTCCAAACTATGCGGAACGGTCAAGGTTTGTAAGTCTAAAGCTTTGGTCGACCTTCATTACGGTTTGTAATTCCAAACTACGCAGAACCATCAGGGTTTGTAAGTCTAAATTTTTGGTCGACCTTCATTACGGTTTGTAATTCCAAACTACGCGGAACCATCAAGGTTCGTAAGTCTAAAGCTTTGGTCGACCTTCATTACAATCTATAATTCCAAACTACGCGGAACCATCAGGGTTCGTTAGTCTAAAGCTTTGGTCGACCTTCATTACGGTTTGTAATTCCAAACTACGCCGAACCATCAAGGTTCATAAGTCTAAAGCTTTGGTCGACCTTCCTTATTTACGGTTTGTAACTCCAAACTACGTCAAATTATCAGGGTTTGTAAGTCTAAAGCTTTGGTCGTCCTTCATTATGGTTTGTAATTCCAAATTATGCCGAACCTTTAAGGTTCAAAAGTCTAAAGCTTTGGTTGACCTCACCAATTAACAGGTTTGTAAAACCAAACCACGCTGAACTATCAGGGTTAGTATGACTAAAGCTTTGGTTGACCTTCATTATGGTTTGTAATTCCAAACTACGCCAAATCATCAGGGTTCGTAAGTCTAAAGCTTTGGTCAACCTTCATTATGATTTGTAAATCCAAACTACGCTTAACCGTCAAGGTTCACAAGTCTAAAGGTTTGGTTGACCTTCTTCATTTATGGTTCGTAAACCCAAACTACACCGAATCGTCAGGGTTCATAAGTCTAAAGCTTTGGTTGACCTTCTTCATTTACGGTTCGTAAACCCAAACTACGTCGAATTATCAGGGTTCATAAGTCTAAAGCTTTGGTTGACCTTCTTCATTTACAGTTCGTAAACCCAAACTACGCTGAACCGTCGAGGTTCATAAGTTTAAAGCTTTGGTCAACCTTCTTCATTTATGGTTTGTAAATCCAAAATACGTTGAACTATCCAATTTGTAAAGCTAAAGCTTCAGTCGACCTCTGATAATTGACAGGTATTGTAAATCCAAACTATGGTCAACCGTCAAGGTTCGTAAATCCTAAAGTTTTGGTCTACCTATCTAAGTTCAGGTTAATAAATTCAAACTACATAGAACCATCTCGGTTTGTAAAACTAAAGCTTTGGTCAACCCTTACAAGACCCAAGACAAACTCTTTATAAATTACAGGCTCATAAACCTAAAGCTTTGGCCGACCCTCACTATTTACAGGTTGATAAACCCAAGCTACGGTAAACCATCAAGGTTCATAAATCCTAAAATCTTGGTCAACCTCTAAAAATCCAGGGCGGACGCGAATGCGGGATCCAAGGTTAACCCTTGGCAGCTAGCAGATTCACACATTCAAGATCATACTCTGGTGAATCTCAACAAAACCCAGCATGGACAATTCCACTGGTACCGACCTCGACAAACATGAGGTACAACTATGTCTACTTTCGACATATGTCACTATTATTATACTTCTTCCTTGCAGGAATATAGTTTCTCAGGAACATCAAATCCAAGATACACACTTGGTACAGAAAAATCCAGGGTCTGTCCTTGGTCTCTAAAACCCAAGATGAATTCTTGGTATGAAACTCAAGACCAACTCTTGATGGTTTACGGAATTCAAGGTCTACCCTTGATCAACATGGTTATCAACGACTCTTGATAACTCCTAACTCTCAAATAAAGCTCGAGGTCAATCCATGGTCAACCTCGTAATTACTAAGTTACATATCGCGGAAGCACAAGGTAATTAAAGCTTGATTTTGATGATTTCAGTGCTCATAAATTCTATCTGTACAAGAAGATGAGCTGTGCAAAAACCCAAGGAAGTATCTTTGGTGAATCTAAGTCCAAGATCCCCTTGGCACGCTAAAACCAAGAAAGTATTCTTGGTATTCTTACATCTATGGAACCCCTACATAGTGGACCATAGAATTAATTGTTTTGCAGGAACAAGCTGTCAAATCCTCCTGGTATTATCATTTACTTGGAACTTCAGCAAAAAGTACTATCAACTCAGATACTCGCTAAACAAAAGTCCAAGATAGTTATTCAAGGTCCACCCTTGGCAAATTAAATCCGAGACAAGCTCTTGGTATACAGACTTATTTGGAACCCTAACAAGCAGTAGCTCGTAAAGACAGGAATCCAAGACAACTATTAACCCAAGACAAGCTCTTGGTGTGTATGTTCTGTTGGAACCTCGATAAGCAAGGCTACACACATAGTCATTTGCTAAAGCAGAATTCCAACATCAGTTCAAAAGTCATACTTGACACCACAAACCCGAGCCACACCCTCGATGATTCATTTGCTTCCAAGTCTCAGCAAGCAATTTGGGATGCTACAACTATAGTATCTCAACACTTATGATGAAAATACACAAGTCCAAGCGACTCACATTCATCAAACATTCACAAATAGAAGACAATATTGAAGACAATATGTAAAAGATGACGATAGAGAAAAAGTGGAGAAATAAGAGAACATTTCATTAAGTTGAAGTTCATTTACATACCCTCTGCGGCCCAAGACAAAGCAAAAGTAGAAAATACAAAATAAGGCAACCTACACTATAGTCCTATCACTAGTATTTTCTACAACAAAGTTTTGTTTCAGATATCGGTCTTAATGTCTCCAAAACTGGAACACATTGCCTTAGCCACTAAGTTGTTCCGATACCTTGGCAGCTCTAGTGAGACGATCTCACTAAGTTATTCCTACACCTTATAGTGACCCAAGGTCTGGCACGACTGGCGTGGAGTGTCGCACGGTTAGCGCCAAGGTTTAAAATAGGGCCCCAGGTTCGAACTGGCGGCGCCAGTAGTGCGATCAGCGTCGATCATTCAAGAGGATGGCACGGGTAGCGCCATAGTGGCGCGAGTAGCGCCAATGGTGCCCTGGAGGCCATTCCTCAAAGGTTTTGGCGCGGTTGGCGCCAGTAGTGGCACGGTTAGCGTCAAAGGCACGAGAGGATGACACTAGTAGCATGGAGAGCCACGCGGTTGGCACCAGGATGGGAAAATGGTCCCTGGGTTTGAACTTGTGGCGCTGGTAGCGTCATGGGTCACGCGGTTAGGGTGGGAAGTTCGAGCCCATGGTCTAATTTTAGCAATTGGCACGAGTAGCGCGGGAGTTGGCGCTAGCAGCCCCAGAGGCACGTGAAGCTTGGCGTGGTTAGGGTCAGAGGTGGCGCAATTAGCACGGGACCTCTGACAGGGCCACTATAAAAAGCCAAATTCGCGTTTTGAAGGGCCAAAAATGGTTTCTTCTTCTTCCCAGCAACCTCCCTCCATTGTTGGAGCTTCCAAGCTTCATACACCTTCATTCTTGACCCAAAGCACTTCCCTTCAAACATAAAACTTGTAGGAAACCACCTAGAGAGCTAGAATCCTTCATCACTTTTCCCAAAGCTAGGGGAAGTGGTCCACTGGTCTTCCTTGTCATCTTTGAGGTAGGAAACTCGAGTTTTACCGTTTGATTTGTGATTTTGGATTTTGGGATGAATAGTGACCCTTTTGAGCTAGAGTTGAAATTAGCCTTGGGTCCTTTAGAAAAGTATGTTTAGAATGTTGTTGTGATGAAGGATTAGCTTTCAAATGTTAGTTTCATGGACTTTGGTTCTTGGCTCTGAGAAATGCATGCGTTGGTATTTTCTTGGTTAGTTGATGATTATAGACCATGCATGAGCCTTGATATTTGCTCTATATGTGCCTGAGAGGCTATGTGAACGGCTACATTGTGTGAAAGAAACTGTTCAAAAACATTGTGAATTCTTAAGTTTTGGCCTGTATAAAGCTTTGAGCTCTTTGTTTTGGCCTGTACCGAGTCTTGTTGAGACTCTAGTACTTTGGCTAGACCGAGATAGACCACTGAGGGTCTATGTATTGTTTAGTGATTTGGTTGGCTTTGATAACCTTAAGATAGATGACTAGAGGTTTTGGAAAGGAAGGAGGTTCCTTTCATCTGTAACGGTTGAGAACCGTTGTTATGTGCTTGGTATGGTTGAATTGATAATTGATTGAGCTTATATGCCTTGTATAGGGCATGACACCGAGGGTGTTAATGGTGTAGACCACAGTTCAGGGACTGAACCGCAGAGCACGGCTTTGCCAGGTAAGTTCTTGGTTTCTTGGGAGTGTTTCCCACTGTTGTGTTCCACCAGACTCCAAGGGAGTGATGGTTGCATTCATGATGCATGCATTGAAATGGTTGTTACTTTCTCATAATGATATGTATGCATGAATCTATGCCGGGTATGTATGGATACCTGTGATTAGATCTTCTGGCCAGTTAGATAGATATGGACCTCCCTAGGAGAAGAGCGCACCTCCTAGTTTGGTTTGCTCACATCAAGGGTGATGATGATCCCTTAAGATCAAGAGATAGGTGGTCTCGTTGCGGTTGAAGCCTATTCTCGGAGGTTCCATATACGTGCGTCCATGCGTAAGGGGTAGCTCCCAATGGGATGACACGGGTGTGAGTTCCGGTCTCACACTGAGGACTGAGAGTCCTGATGCTGATGATGATGCATCGTGGCGGCGTAGTTCCACAGATATACATTAGAGCTAGATGATTGGTTGTATATTGTTATGAGGGCCGGGAGGCCATTGATTGTGATGCCTTGATGACGTATGTCATGGAAAGTGAGCCAGGGTGGAGGAGATGCCTCCAAGGACACTAAGCTTACTGAGATGTGTATCTCACCCGTGTGGGGATTATGTTTTGCAGGTGACTCTGATACCAGAGGTGATGGTTCCCAGGGCAAAAGGCCCCAGTAGGGACAGCTGTTGCAGCACTTTGAGAGCAAAGAGGCTCCTTGTTTTGTGTTGTTGATGTTTTGTACCCCTGTAGAGGGAAGATGTGTGTGTGTGCACATATTGTGTTTATGTTATGTTGTGTACATGGATTGTATACTTTGTATGCCTCGTGTGAGAAAGTGATCTTGGATATCAGAGCACTCGGTGCTTATTCTTTTGTACAGACACTGTGAGTGTCAGTTGATGGATATGTATATATATATATATGTACTTTGTTATCTCCTGATAGATCTGTAGAGATATTGGTTATGCATCTGTCGTGGTTTATTTATGTTGTTTTGGATCATGAGGCTGGAATATGTTTATGATGTGCACTTAACGCGAGCCATACATAATGAATCAAGAAATACGGTTTCGATATAGCTTCCGTGGCTTTTTAATTAAAGTTAATTATGCACTTATCTGATTAAGTAATATGTTAATACACCGGATGCATACGGGATGTTTCACACCTTGACGGCTCTGGTGAGACAATCTCCATTCTCCCCAACCAAGATATTAAGGACAAGCTTCTGCACTTTTATCTCCTTCATTAGGGTACGATAATTCCTACAGAACATCATCCTTTACCCATTCATAGCTTTGAATGATCGGAGTAGTTGATGGCGGTCCAGTAAGGCCACTGCACGCACTAGAGAAATCTCTAATTCCTCTGGAACCACTTCGCCTCAGCTTCTCTAAAGAAGAAGGAAGAGATAGAAATGGCAGAAGCTCATCTGCTCGCGGGATGATTGATGACCTTGCCAACGAAGGCGAGAGATGCTCTCAATAGTCCAACTAGGTTGTCTTCTCTTCCCAGAAAAGAAAGACTCATCATGAGTTTTCTCTTCCGTCACTTCGCGCATGGTGCGTTGCTCCACTGACTCTCCCGAGTCACCATTGTCACCCATGTCGAAAGCAGAATTAGAGATGGGGGAGACAGACATTTTTGGAAGATTACCTTAAACAGAAGAAATGCAGAAAGCCGCGAAAGGTTTCGGGAAGCAAGGAAGAAGAAAAAGCTAAATATACAGTGAACACTTATGCAAATAACCAAGAGGGGGGTGAATTGGTTTTACCTCAGAGTTTTTAAAATTTAAAACAAAATTTTAAACACAGCGTAAGTCTTTGAAAGAAAGATCGTATCTTAAACCAATTAAGAAATCAAACTTTTAAAACCAACCTTTGTCTCAATCAAACCACTCTTGAGCAATAACCATACTTGTGATATGAACAAACATAATACTTCAAGAACAATATGAATATGAACAGAAATATACAATCATACACAAGATTTATACTGGTTCACCTCTCAACCTCGGAGGCTACATCCAATTTACTTCTAATCAACCTTGATTAAAGTTTCCACTATAACAAATATAATATCTTTACAAGCTTACAAAGATCTCTCTTACCCTCCCTAGGTAAAATTCAAAATCTAAACCTATAGACTTCTCAAAAGATCTAAGAACCAGAGATCCCCTCTCTGTTCTAACCACTAGAAACCTATCTAGCAAAGCTTTAAAGATCACTATTTGTTATATGAACAATCAACAACAAAACAAACAATTTTAATCAAAACAACAACGAAATTGATTCAAGAAAGATATCACCTCAATTTCCTCAGTGCAATGAACGAAATTAAATGATCAAACCAGACTAAGAATGAATGCCATGATCTTTCTTGATGAAATCTCTTGACCAAATACTTGAACACAAGCTTCACATGGAGTAGATGACTCAACAAATGAAAATCTCCATGATTCTTGAATCTACTTTTAATTTCTGTTTCTAATATGCCTTGGTGACTTTAGAACTCTCAGAAAGTCATTTTTACAAGGCTTGTTCGAAAACTCAAGGAACTCTCAAAATAGAATATTGTAATACCTTGAATTTTAATCACGTGTTTAAGCTTAGATTAAGCATGAATCTAAGTTTATGGGCTAAGGGAATGTGATCATGCTTAAGAGTCCTTTGGAAGAGGCTTAAAATGCAAGTTTTGGGTTTTCTGGCATATGGCGCGACCCACTTGGAATGTCACGCGAGTCGCGTGATATGGCCGAGAGGGTGGCGCGAG